>PVKZ01000230.1:643411-1103365 GCA_004027375.1 Macroglossus sobrinus | reverse complement strand
GGTTAGGATCTCTTCGTAAGTGAGGAGCTGAGAAACTTGGTTTCTACTGCATCACCTGGCTTCCTGCAGCAGGTCTGAGCGGGGTCCGTATAGCCCCCCTTTTTTTACACCATCATATAATAAAGGCTTTTTCATTGTTAAGGTTAAACTGACATCTCAAGTGATTATAGAATTGTATATTGCTATAGTCACAGATTACATAGATTTTTTCAAGCTCTGTGGAGCATACTTTAACCTTAAGGGTCTACGTATAATGCTCACTCAGCTCTTGTCGTTCAAACCATGTTGACATATAAATTGGTGACTGCAGAGTTTCTCTTTCATATCTCTGACTTAATAAGGTTAACAATTGGTTTAATTAGAGTTCTTAAAAATATTTAGGATTGTGCTTTAGGTTAAAAAGGTGAACATGAGTGTTTTCTTGAATTTAAAAGTATGAACCTTATCAGTCTAAAAACAAAGTATTTCTCCAATACTTATTTTAAAAGAAATGAACTTTTAATTGTGGAGTAAAGAAAAAAAATGTTTAAAAGGCTGTAAGTGCTAAAGCACTGTTTTTTTAGTTTCACAGAGCTGTAAAATTTATTAGACTGTATTAATTGATAATTTTTCAGAAAGTAAATGTAATAATTTGAAAGGTTAAATACTTTAACCACCTTTTCTAAAATAATGCTGCATATTTTTATATGCCTCATTTTATTATTTAAATTAGGACCAGAAAACTATGATTTATTTTCTATCTTAAAAACAGTTTTGAAACTACACTCTTATCAATAAGTACCTTAAATGAAAAAGAATTAAGTACTCTGACCAAAAGAGAGAATGGCTGAAAGGATAAGAAAACAAGACCCCTACATATGAAAAGGAAGGGGATGGAAAAAGAAATTGCTTTGATGGAACTAGAAGGTATTTAAGTCAGACAGAGAAAGATAAACACTATATGATTTCACTTATATGTGTAATCTAAGGAATAAAAAGAACAAAATAATCAAAAACAGACTCAAATATAGGACAATTAGTTGTTGGACAGAGGGGAGGGGGTTTGGCAGGTTGGGAAAATGGGGTGAAGTACAAATGAGTAGCTGATGAATGGTCACAGGGGTGGGGAGCACAGCATAGGGAATGCAGTTAGCATTAATATGATGGCTATGTGGAGGGCTAGGGGAGGGAGGGAGCAGTTGGAAGGATCATTTTATGAACTATATTGATGTCTAACCAATGTACTGTATACTTGAAACTAAAAAAAGAAGTTTTCAGTCTATATAAAATGATGCTTTTATATGAACTTTACTAAGATTAATTTTTTTAATTTAAAACTTTTTAGCTTTATTGATATGTAATTGACAAAATTGTAATATATTTAAAATGTACAACATGATGATTTGATATATATGTACTTGTGGAAGACATACCCCCCCAATCAATTTAACACATCCATCACCGTGTGTGTGTGTGTGTGTGTGGTGAGAACCTTTTTTCTTTTTCTTTTTCTGGAGCTTTCAAACAACCTCATAATTTTCACTTTTGTCTACCTGGTTTTTATTTACTATTGCCTTGTTTCTTCTAAGTTCCTGGAAGAAAAGAGTCAATATAGCTCTCCCACCCCTAGGTGTTTTTTGTTTTTGTTTATATTTTTCCATTTTAGAAAGCTGATCTCTCCAGGTGTTCTCTTGACCTCATGATTCTAGCTCAGATCTAAAACTTTGTTTTATAACCTTTCTTTGAACTTAGTCCTGGTTTATTTTCTAAAATCTCTTGCCTTTTCTTTTCTCTTCCTATAACGACTGTTCCTTAAGTTATTTATTACTGAAATGGTGAGTGGAATAAGGAAAACATCTTAGTGTTTCAAACTCATTTTAGGCATTATTGCAGAATTATAGACAGTGTTCTGGCACAGTGGAAAGAGAGCATTAACATCAGACATATGTAGATTCTAGTCCTATGTCTTACCACTTACTGTGTACTCTTCTCTGATTTCCTGTGTCAAGTGTTTAGCTCTTTATGGAATGTACTTCTGTTTCACCTTTCTTTTTCTTCCTCTTCTTTCTCTTCTTCCTCCTTCCCTCCTCCTCTTTCCCCTCCTCCTCCACCTCCTCTTCCTTCTATCCCTCTCCTTCTCCCTCTCCACGCCCCCACTTATTCTTCTTTTTGTGGAAAGAATTGGAAGTGGGACACTTCTGTATTTGAGTCCAACGAGGTCCCTCTTGCCAGCCATGGGCTTGAATTCTTTGCACACTCTGAGGATTGAAAGAGCAGGAACAATGTACCATGAAAGCTGTGGAAGGGGTTAGAAGAAATGTCTTGATGTCTCTAAAGTTGGTTGTCTCATTTGTATCTCAGGAGATTATTCCTAAAGTTGAGGCAGTTCTTGCTAGTCTGGTTCAGGAGGAAACAGCCACAATGCCCTCTCCACTGTTTTATTTTATTGCTTTCTGGAATACACAGGTCATAGAGGAATACAGTTGTGCAAAAGATTCAAACAATACACACATTAGCAAATAAAGTTAATGACAAATGTCCCTTTGTTTCCCAAGCTACCTCCTTCATTCCCACGCCCTTCCAGAGGGACACCACTGTTAACAGTTTGATGAGTATTCTTTCAGAATTTTGTCCACATGTTTACATGTCTATCTATGTACATATACAAAAATAGCTATAAAATTTTGAAGCATAAATATCACCTTTATTCTTAACTTTGTTTTATATCCCTACCTTTGCATTCCCTTTTTCTTTTTCATCCATCGTTAATAAATGACATCTTGTTTTGTGCATCTTTCTAAGCCACTTTAAATCCTTGAGCAACAAAGAAGGATAAGGTAGCATAAGTAAGCCTCCAGTAAGTTGAAGGAATTTTAGCAACGTTTTACTTTCTATACTTGTTTCTTTCTCATTTATTAAGTGGGAGCAATAACAAATTTTGGAGGGTTTTGAGGAATTAATTATTGTAAAATTTTTAGCTCAGAATCTGCCATATCATATACTCAAAATAACTAGTAGCTATTACTATCATTGTTATAACTTCCTGGTTACATTTCATTTTCATTGGGATTTTTCTGTTTTAGCTTGGATAGTGGACATTTTTCTTGACAGAAATGTTAGCTTTTTTTCCTTCTACTGGTTGAAGCAATATACAATGTTAGATGCTTTCTCTTCTCACCTTGTTTGATTCTCCTTTGTCTTTCCTTTATCTTGAGACCTGGATAGAGCTAGTTCCTCTCACTTCTCTATAAGATCTCTGGAGAAAGCCCTAACTTTGGAGTTCATTTTTGCCTGTAGACTTCTATTTTGAACTCACCTGCTTCATTCTTCTGGGGCTTTCTGACTCTCAGAGGAGGATTATTATTCCTTGTGGGCCCCAGAATTAAATAATCCATTGGTTTCAGACCACTCCAATTGAATTTGTAATTCCTCTTCACTATAGGATGATTTCTGCAGGAATTGGCCATTTTGTTGGGAGATCTCAAGTGTTAGTAACTATAGGTCTTTTCTCTTGGTCCAATATCCCCCAAAGGAATCCTTCTGTCTCCTCTCTGGCACATATAAGACTGGCAGCCTATGATTTAGAAGCTAAGTGAGGGAAAGGGATATTGATCAGCATGAAGAGCATCTTATACGACTATAAACTGTGTTTTATGTTTAAGATCAGAATTTTTATGATTCATCTTCTCTGGAAATTTACTTTTCAGAGTTCCACTGTGGGGAGGCTGGGTAGTTGCTCGGCTTTGCTAATGGACTCAGGGGCTCTAGTTATCCTTTTAAAAGGTTTTCAACCAATACTTCTGTGTTTAGCCTTACTCCTCTATTCTGTTATATCCTGGGCTTTACAAGTACCTCTAGTAAACAAGTCTTCGTTGAGTGTGTGGTAGGATTTTTTTTTTTTTGTCTTCCCCACTGCTGGTACTTAGATTTCAGTTTATCCTATCTTCTAACTTAGTTATCATTTAACATTTCTCCTACTTGTTAACTGGTGTTTGAGGGATTTGGAGGGTGGGAATGAGAGATAACTGTGTATATGTTCCATCTGCTTTGTTTAACCAGAAGTTAACTATTGAGTACCTACTCTAAGCTAGACACTTTCCATGTAGTATATATTATCTTATTTGATTTTCACAAAAGCTTTGCATTTAGTCTAAAGCTATTGTGTGTCAGGCACTCTATTAGAAGCTGTAAAGTGGGCATTTTTTTTTTCATTCTTTTTTTGAAGTAGGCTTTAGTTTTCTTATCTTACAGGGTAAGAGAATGAGCTCAAAAGATTATAAAGGCGCTTGCACTCATGTAATTACTGAGGGACAGGTGCTCTTACTGCAGTGCCCTTGCACATTTTCTGAGTAACACTGCTTGTAGTAGAATATTGGTTATTAGGGTTCCTGCATAGCTAATTCTGTTCAGTTTAGTTAGTCCTTAAATAAATAAACATTTTAGGGTTAATAAATAGGTCTTTGACTTCCATTGTATTTAGTTGCATACATTGTTTACTTCATGGGCCTAGGACTCAGTGCCTTTTTTTTCCCCTTTAGATATTTAATATTTTGACATGAACTTATTATATATAACATTGATCTTTGATTTAAGACCTCATTCATTTAGAGGAATGAGAAAATGCTTTGACTTAGTGTTTTACTTTACCCAGGATAATTTCACCTGAATATTACTTAGTTATATACATAGGGGGTTGGAAGGAGATACTCTAAAAGTGGTGGGTGTTACCTCTGTGGGAGATTTGTGTATCCTCTAGCTCACAAAGCTGCAAATATTGATGGCCTTCAACTGAATCTTTAAAAAGAAACCTCAGAAGTAACTTGACTTGGCCTCTGTTATAATTACCTTTACTGAATATAGATTACATAAAGATATGTTTCTTTTTAATTTATTCTAAACATATTGCCTGTTACTTTCATTGAGTATCACCTTGTTACCATGTTGCAGATCATGGGATTTACTAAATATATAGCCCTTTCCAGTATTATACATTGGTGGTGACTTAAATAAATTTTTACCTTAGTAGTTTATGGTGCTATTTTCTTGACTACAGAGTAATTTAATTATTATAAAAAGGCATTTTTATAATAATTGGACGTTATTTGGACAAGATACAGGATAATTTATAATGTCTACATTTGAAAAAATTAATTATTATGATCTTTTTCTTAAGAGCAAACTCTGTTGAGCAGTTTGTGTTTTTCCTGATGACCATGGTTGACAGATTAATAATAAGACCCTGTTTTTGGTAAAGGCTTTTGAAACAGTACATACTTAAAAAAAAAGGAAGGAAGGAAGGAAGGAAGGAAGGAAGGAAGGAAGGAAGAAAAAAGAAAGAAACAAAGAAAGACAGACAGACAGAAAGAAAGAAAGAAAGAAAGAAAGAAAGAAAGAAAGAAAGAAAGAAAGAAAGAAACCTTCATCCAAATCAAGGAGAGGTAATCTTTTCTGATCCTCCATTACAAAAAAAAAAAAAAAAAGAAAATTCTTCTAAGCCTTCTACGTAATGTATAAATTTTAAACAGATTTTTTTCTCCCTCAAAATATATTTATTATGATGTTTTCTTGTTGATTCTGATCTCAGTTTGCCCTTTTCCATATAAGAATTATGGGATCATTGGAGCCAGGGTTCCTTTTCAGATAAGAGAAACAACTCTAGCTATTTTTAGCAGAAAAGGGTTTAATATAGTGAATTAAGTGCTTACACAATCTTTAGACGGACTGTTAGTGCATTTGATTAGCTAAACCAGAATCACATCTACAACTCTGGCTGCTAGGGATTCTGGGAAGTGTAGTTTCTGATTTTCAGCTTTACAATATGGAAAAGTATCTTAGAAAGAAGTTGGAATGGATGTTTGAAGCCAGTCTCCCATATTGTCCACAAGCAGAGGTGTAAGAAGTCAGGCTCTGTAGTTAGATTGCCTGCATTTGAACTCTGGGTTTGCATCTTATTAGCTTTCTAATTTTGAGCAAATTAACATCCCTTTACCTCAGTTTCCTCTCTCACAAAATGTGTATCTGTCCCATAGGGTTATTTGAGATTTAATGAAGAGTGTAGTAAGATTTGCATTAATTCTTACTTTTGGTGTAATTCACTGCTGAGCATTCTGGACCTGGAGTTTTCTTTGTGGTAAGATTTTTATTTATGCATTTTAGTTTTAAAACCATTTAGGACTATTTAGACTTTCTATTTCTTCTTAAATTATACCAATTTTTATAGTTGTATTTTTCTAGGAATTGTTCCATTCAATCTAAAATTTTCAAAGTTAGCATTCATACTATCCTTTTGCTATTTTTTAATGTCCGTAGAATCTATAGTGATCTCTATATGCCACATTGATATTTATACCTTCTTTTTCCCTTATTAGTCTCATCAAAGATTTATTAGTTTTATTAATCTATTTAAATAATTAACTTTTAATATTATTAATCCTCCTGCTATGTTTGTTTTCTACTTTATTAACTTCTTTTTGGGAACTTAATTAGCTTCTTTTTTTCTAATTTTTGCAATGGCTGCTTAGCTTATTGAATTTTAGCCTTTCCACAAATTTTCCTCTAAGCATAGATTTAGCTGCATTTTGTGTTTGAAATGTATTTTTATTATCATTCAGTTCAAAATACTTTCTAATTTTCATTGTATTTTCTGTTTTTGGTTCATAGGTTATTTAGAAGTATATTGCTTAATTCCTAAATAGATTTGGAGTTTTAAATTTGTTATTTTTTATTTATTTATGACAATTAGGGTGTGTATATCTTCAAAAAAATGTCAAACATATACAAAATTGGAGAGAATAATTTAACAATCACTCAGGTATCCATAAACTTCAACAATTTTTAACTCCTGATCAGCTTTGTTTCATCTCTATTCTCTCATTACATCCACAACTGTGATTATTTTGAAATGAATCTCTGGCATCATATCATTTTTTTTCTGTAAATATTTTAGTATGTATCTATATAAGATGATATTTAAAAACATAATTATAAAACCGTATCATACCCAGAATAATTCCTTCATGTCATGAAATATCTGGTCAGTTTAAAAATTTTCCCCTTTATCTCGTAATTTTTCTTTACAATTTGATTATTTTGAAACAGGATTCAAATATGGTGCAAACATTGTTATTGGTTGATATGTTTCTTATGTCTTTTTAATCTAAATATTCCCTCTCATTTGTCTTTTTCAACTGTAGCCACTTAATTATAAAAAAACTGGATTTTTTTTTTTTTGGTCTTGTAGAGCTTCCCATAATATGAATTTTGCTACTTGCATTTGATGGTGGTATTTAATGTATTCTCTATCCCTGTATGTTCTAGTTACCATAAGATATAGAGGCTTGGTCAGATTCAGATTTGATGTTTTTTGTTATATTTGGTTGATCAAGATGATGGTGTTGTGTACTTTTATCTGTAATCACAGTGTGATGTCTGGTTATTTCTTGTCTTGGTGATGGCTACCTCGGTTCATGAATGCATGAGGGGGTTGAAAATGGTGATATTCTAATTCTGTCATTTCTTTATTACTTGGTATCTACTATAAAGAGAAACTTCCCCTCATATTCTATTTGTATACTCTCAGTTCATATAGGAAATACAGATAAATATTCTTTGTTCTGTAATGACTTCAAGTAATGTTTTAAAATATTTGGTTCATCTTTTAGTTCTCTTTGCTAAGAGGCTACTCTGAATTATCTAACCAGCTATTATTGGAAATGAAAGTCTCTGTACCACTTAAACTTTGAACACTTATGCTTATGTAACATGACCATAATATCTGGCTTTATTTCAAAGGTTCTGAAGCAAAAACACCTGGGCAATTGTCTACGACATGTATCCGTAAGAAGATTTGAATCATTTAATCTGTTTTCAGTAACAGAAGCCAAAAAAAGGGAAACTGAAGAGGAAGTTGATGCATGGGTCCAATACACAAGTGTCTTCTACCCAGAATACAGTATTTCCTTAAGGTAAACATCATTTTAATTCAGATTTTTTAAAAGTATTTTTTCTTGTAGACTAAAAACAATAAGGACCTCATTGTTCATTCTGTTGAGTTTTCAGGCAGTCTTTATGAGAACTTAGATTTTGCAACTTTGTGTTAGGAAATCCTGCTGTTTTAACTGGGTCTTGCTGTATTCTCAGAACTAAAGAAAAAAATTCTCAGGAATGTAGTGGTATTTGATGATAAAGTGTGTTGCAAATCAAAGGGTTCATTTAACCATTCTCTGATAGCATTTGATTGTGACATAAAGCCACGTTCTTTTTGAGGCAAGGAAGGCTGGAAATGAAAACAGAATTTTTCTAAACTACTGTTGAAGTAGTAGTTATCTAAAAAAATCAAGCTTTGGTATTTATCCTATTCATGTTTTGTCACTTTCAGAATAGAATCTTAAGAATAGGAGGAGAAAATTTAGCTGAAAACACTGATATTGTGAGAAGCACACAGACTATTCTGGTTCTAAAGATTGTTAGAAAAGAGACAAGAGAGTTGCAGACTGAGGTAACAAGATACCATTTTTACCGAATTAATTTTCTCTCACAGTTATAGTCTAGCGTATTGCAATATTACTGTAGGTGTTTGATATTATAAAATCTGCCTCTTTTTTTTGACAAGATTTCACATTTTGAAAGGGAGGGAGGAGCACATTTACAGTAAGTATAAGAAGAGCAAAAACATTTTAGGTGGAAATGTGACTGAATAAGGTTTAGGTGAGGTTAGGAATAATTTAAAGAAAAAGTTTTCACGAAGGATGTCTATTTATAGTATATATTTCTTGAACAATGTTAGTTTAAAATATCTAAGCTTTAAAAGATACCATAATAGCTAAAAATTTGAGATTTGATAAAAATTGACTAGGGTGGGCAGGGAACAATTAGGACCTGGTTTCATAATACTGCTTTATTGAAAACCCCAAATGGAAGATAAAAAGTTCAAGATTTGTGAGCTTGCCTGTACATTCATCATGAGAATCTAATTAGAATACCTCAACTGACTCACATTCTGATAGAGTTAATTAGTTAGTTGGTTAAGAAGGAAAGAAAAATGCATTAAATGCTTAGTGTGAGCCAGGTACAGAGCTAGGTGCTTTGATGTATTATAATTCATATAATCCTTACAATAACTCTGGGAAGTAGGAATGAAGAGGGTTAAACAATTGGAAGATAGTATCTATAAGGAAATTCAAGAGAAGGAAAAACAGTGTTCCAGGAGGTGATCTTCAGGTATAAAGTTCTAAAATGTATCTTTTATATCCACTGGGGACAAGAAACTGTACCAAGAATAATCTCTTGACATCTTCAAGCAAGCATTAGCCAGAGAGAATGTGAAATCTGTTGTTCTTGAGAACTTTCAAAATAAGGCATGATTCCCTACCTGGTAGATGGAGATGACCCAGATGTAGCAGGAAGCCAGGCTAGGGTGTAAACTGAGACTCCTTTGTAACAGATTCTTTGTGGTATATCCATTTTTGAAAGAGTAAATACAGGTATATGTGTAAATATGACATTGAATCCTAATTTATGGAGAGAAAACAGATGACCACACTAAAATTTTGCCTAAATAGCTTAAACATACAAAATTCTAGAGCTAAAGGTGATCTTATAATAATTTTAAAAAAATCATAACAACATCAATAAAGGCTGACTGAGTGCCTACTACATGGCAAGCACTATTGTGGGTGCTTTCCATGTATTAGCTTATTTAATCCATACAACACTTTATGAAGTAAATACTGTGATTATCCTTATTTTACAAATGAAGAAAGTGGAGCCCAGAGAGGTTAAATAATTTGATTTAGGTCACCCAGCCAATAACTGATTATTCCTATATTCAAACCCCTATGGTCTGATTCCACAGCCTGTGCTTTTCAACACTTTTATTTTGAAATAATTAGAGACTCTCAGGAAATTACAAAAATAGTACAAGGAATTCCATGTACCCTTCATCCAGCTATCTCCATTGGAACATCTTATATAATGAATAGTCACAGCCTGCACTTTTAACTTCTGCACATCCTCTCTCTTGGGAGGCAATCATGTATCCATTTATTCATTTTACAGATGAGGGGATTGAGGCCTAGAAAAACTAATTTCCTCATTGATTATTCTGAACCTTCCATTTCTTACTCTATAATCCTGTTACCATATAGGAAATTGCTGAAATTACTGAAATTGCTTAGGTAGGGGAGGATTTCTGCCAAGAGTAGTTTATTTCATTCCATTGCCAATTTTGTTCATGTTGATTTTTTACAGTTACCGCTTTACCTTGTTTTCTGTTATCTGCCCCATATGGGTCTCCATTTTTGTTCCTTTTCTGAACATATTTCTATGATATTTCGTTAGCTACCTTTATCTCTTGCCTTCAGTATTATTTGAATTGTGAACATTCTAAAGTTTTAAAAAATTATTTGCACTAGCCAAAAGTAGCTGTTTAGAAAGTAGTTTTAAAATAGACTACCATTATCTTCCTCTACATTTTTTAAGTTTGTTGAATCAACACTATGGAATGATTGAAACAAGTGAATAATTTTAAATAAATTCAAATCAATGTAAATATTTAATGGCACCTTCTATGTAGATAAACAAAAAATATATAAGATATACGATCTTCAAGGAGCTCAAATACATAAAAATTTAAAATATAAAAAATAATTAAATAAGAAGAAAAGTTAACCATCCATTCTAAGAACTCTCATGGGTCAGTGCAAAACTAATTTCCAAATGAGTGGAAGACTTGACACATATTAAGAGTTTAGAGGTAGGAGGAATTTTTGGAAAGCCTTGAGGAGCAGGTTTTAAACTGGATCTGGCAGTGTTTGGAAGTTCTGGGAGAAAGGGAGAAATCATTCCCGATAAGAGCAAAGACACTAGAAAATATACAGAGGTGGGGAAGTGCAGGGCAGAATCATCAGAGGCTACTGAGAATACCATCACAATCTCTATGGGGAAGAAGGGTGATCAAAGCACATTATAAGGTGGGTCTGGTTCTAAGATGGGTTCTAATAATAGGGCTAAACATTTAGGATGTTTTTTTCCTCATAGATCATGAACATAAACCCATTTTACCTTCTCAGTTCTTATCACCTAAGATCACCTGCTACAATTCAACAGAGATAATACATATATGGTGATTAATGCTTCTCAATATTTGTTATTAGTCTTGTCCTTCTTAAAATTTCCCTACATATTAATTTCTGTTCCTTTAAAGGTTTTTTAGACTTGAAATGATTACCGTAGGAGGGCAGACAACTAGATATTTGTGAATTCAAAGTACATAGTTATAGCTTGCTTATATTATTAAACATATGTAAGCAATGGCCCAAATTAAGACTTTGATCATTATTTTCTGTCATCTTTACACATCTTTATACTTAAAATGAAGGAACAAAGAATTTCTGTTGGTGACTTTTCATCAGAAGCAAAAGTCTGTTTTTATAAAAGTTAAATTATGGTATCCCTTAGATTTATTGTCTTTCTGTATATCTGAAGATGGTCGAGTCTTTGTTCCAAAGCGAGTATTGAGAGTTATAAAATCAAAATTCAGGGCATGACTCCTACTTTATTCATTAGCAAAGTCTTTTTGTCTTTCTGGTGCTTTATTTCTTAGAACTTTACAGAAGAGGTTCTTGCCTTTAGACAGATAACTAATATATACTAAGACATGTTTATACTAAAAATCTTCCATTAAAAATTTCTCCCAGTCTTATAAGCTGGAATTTGTTATTACGTAGAGTTTGCTGTATAGACATTGGAAATTGTTCCCCACTCCCACATTTCAACTTATTTTCAGTGCAGTAGGAATTTGCATGTTCTGGAAGCTTTAAAATACATTACATTTGGAACCATAGAAGTACCTGAATTATTCCTTTATAGACATATACGTGTCTTAGGTATAGAAAAGCTGAGAGGCTTGAACTATCCTCCTTTATTTGAATCAGACTACAGTTGCTATGGTAATTGTTGAATTAGAAGCCTCTTGACTTTGGGCTTGTCTTGGGAGCTTAGAATGGCCAAGAAATCAAGAATGACTTTGTCTTTGACCATGGTGCATTTTTCTAGTACAATAAATGCACTATAACAAGTACATATATTGTTTCTCTAAGGAAAGGGGAAAAAAAAGAAAACAAATCCTCACCCTACTGAATTTAACACCCTATGAGTGCTCACTAAATAAAAACTAATGATACTTATGAAATTATGCTTATGAAATTATATTTATGGTCGATTGCCCTTATCTGTGTGGTATATCACAGGTGCCCATGGAAACTTGGCAAGACTGGCATCTGAGGCAAATATAAATATCAAATTTATATTTTAAAAGTATAGTTTTCCTTTTGCTGTATCTACTGTGATGATGAAAACCATTCTCAGCAATCAGGCTGTGGATATCCCTCTTAGGTGACGCGGTTATTGAGAAGGGCCCCAGAGGCATCCTGCAGAGGGACTTCAATCACGTCAGTGTAGAACTCAGTCTCCTTGGAAAGAAAAGAAGAGACTTTGGGTTGACAAATGGTGGAGATATAGAACAGGCTACTCTTCACACTGTTTACAGTTGTGTACAGAACATGATCAAGGGTGTTATATTGGGTTTCTATAATGAGGTGAGGTCTTGTGTGCTCACTTCCCCATCAACATCGTTATTCAAGAGAATGGTTCTCTTGTTGAAATACAATATTTCTTGGGTGAAAAATACATTCACAGGGTTCGGATGAGGTTAGATGTTGCTTGTTCATTATCTCAAGCCCAGAAAGATTAATTAATACTTAAAGGAAATGACATTGAACTTGTATCCAGTTCGGCTGCTTTGATTCAGCAAGCCACAACAGTTAAAAAGAAGAGTATCGGAAAATTTTTGGTTAGTATCTGTTTCAGAAACATTCAGCAGGCTGATGAATAAAGTCTAAATTGTTCAGATACAGAAACGCCAAGATGTCAGATGATTCCTCACACTTATTTGTGATATTTTAAAGATGCAATACAAATTTTCTTTTGAAAAAATTATGTAGTTTTAATGTTAGTGATATTAACAGCAGATGTGAATATTAAAGCAGCTTTTGTTCTCTTGCATTTTATTTTGTGTTTTAGAAGGAACTTAATAGAATCTTCAAAATACTATTCAGTGTGTGTAGAAAATTAAAAGACTAATCTATTGAATTTTATGGGATTTAAATCATAGATATGGGCTAATTATAATTTAGTTTTCTAGTTTGTTTTAAATCCAATTATGATAGTTTATACAGTTTGCTTACATATACATATATTCAGTTTCAAGAAATTGAAATGTTCTCATCAACATTTTATATAATTTCAAATTTTGTATATGTAGAAATAATTTACTGGTTTCCTATAACTGGTAGATGTAAGGCTGGAAAAACCTCTTTAGCCATTTTTAATAGTACTCCAAAGTAAATTGCACCTAGAATCAAGTTTTTCAAACCTTTAGGTGTTTATGAACAAAATTAGTTGGATTTGGGAAGAAGAAACTGGCTATTGGTAATTATTTTCCAGCATTATTAAGATAAAATTGATATATCACATAAATTTAAGGTATACTATGTTTTGATTTGTATACTTATAAATTATATATTGCAAAATGATTATCACCATAGCATAAGCTAACATCTCTATGATGTAACATAATACCATTTCTTTTTTGTGGTGAGAACATTTAAATTAGAGGCTTGGGAAACAAATTAAATTTTTGGCATACAAAAGAAAGTTAGAGTGAACTTTTCATACCTTGGATATGTTTGCAAAATATTGTCATTGTTATATAACATTAATTGTCAGTGTAATGCTAAGTAAGACTCAAGTTTAATAAGGTCCCTTCCTTGCAGGTATTTCTATCTAACCACATTGTCTAGTTAGGAGTTGAAAGATTAAGAGTAGACAACATCTTATAGGGTTGACACTTGAATAAAGTAGATGATTTAGTAAATAAAGAACAGTCCTTGAGTTTTGGGACAAATGGAAGTGAACTTGAAATAATCAAAGCGAATCTTTACCATATTGTGTTTATGTCAGTTTTCCTATAATTAGCACTAATTCTTATTAAAGACAATGGTTATTGACATTATTCTTTCATGAGATGCCAGCTTTTAGAATTTCTAGATTTTAAAGATAATTGACTTTCATTTTTGTAAGTTAGAAGTATAGGATTAGTTTTACTGTTTCCCCATTTAAAAATGTCATAGGGTACACTTTATATTTCTTGGCTTTAGGAAATAAGGCTTTCAGGAAGACAAGTTTTGTGTCAGTGATAATTCTGAAAATCACACTTTTAATTTTGAATGTGATTTTAACTTTTAAACATATTTTATATCAATTGCCTCAATTTCTGCTTTTAGAAATATTTAACTTTGCAAAATATATGCACCCTTTCCCTACTCTTGTATCAGATTCAGATTTCATTTTAAATGTTTATTTCATTCTGATTTGGGGAGGGAGACACACCCACCCACCCACATACACACACATACACACAGAGGGGCAGGGGAAGAGAGAGAAGATGAACATGAGATAATGTACTTATTAATGATGTGGGAAATTGTTTATATTATATTAAATGAAAAAATAGAAATTGCAAAACAGTATAGACAATGTGCTCTCAGTTTTTTAATGACAGGTATATGAGCACAGCATAAAATTCGAAGGCTATATACAAAATATTGACTGTGATTATCGCTGCATGACAAGATATGAGCAGATTTTTCTTGAAGGAACCATGTATTTCTTTTATATTTAGGAAAAAGTTTTTGAGTTCTCTGCTATATTGCTGATCATTTTAATAGCATCACCTTGTATTTTCGACGTTAAATACCTTGTTCTTTTTCCTCTCTTGTCTCATGTGTAGTTTTCCATGTTAGTGTAAATAACTATCTATACCTAGAATCTTGCATGTACAGAGAAGATACAGAACTATTGTGTTATGGTGATGAATGTTTGATTTGTAGTTAGTAAATTCATTGCCTTAGATTATGATTCTGTTGAGCACAATGCTTATTTAGCCAGTGATTACTGTAAATAATTTTTTGCATTCTTACTAGCCACTTTATCAAAGAACTAGGTCTATATGATAGAAGTAAAGTTTTTCTGAAAAGAGTAATATGGTTTACATGTATTCTTTTACTATATGTGTTAGTTTGTTAGGGCTCCCAAAACAAAACACTGCAGACTGGATGGCTTAAACAACAAATTTATTTTCTCATGGTTTGGGGTCCAGAAGTCTGAGATGAAGTGTTGCAGGTTTGCCTTCCTCCGAGGCCTCTCTCCTTGACTTGCCAGGTGGCTGCCCTCTTGCTGCCTCTTCACATGGCTGTTCCTCTGTGCATGTGCCCTGCTACCTGTGTGTCCTAATCTCCTTTCTTATAAAGACTCAAGTCATCCTGGATTAAGGCCCACCCTAAGTACCCTGTTTTAATTAATTGCCTATTTGAAGACCCCATCTCCAAATACAGTCACATTCTGAGGTATTGGGGGCTTAGGTCTTCAACATATGAATTTTGGGGGAGACCCAATTCAGTGCATAATACTATCTGTCATTTTTTATGTTTTAATAACAAAGTTAAAGTAGAATTGATGAAGTAAATTTTATCATGAATTTTTTTAATGGTTATTATAAACTGTTATAACACCTTAAATAATTACAGATATAAGTTATATAGGGTAGAATGTAGAAAATTGTAGATGCATTCACACCAATATTTTACCACTCCTGGAAAAGTAACTCAAACTCTATGACCTCTTGACATTTGGGTCTGTTTGTATATAAAAAATAGTATCTTTTATGAGTATTAATAAAATATCAGTAATCAAATATTTGAAGGGCTGTCAAATGAAGAGAAATTAGAATTAAAGTGAATAGAAGTCAGATTAGTAGGCAAAAGATAAAATATTTTGCCCTCTGACATTTAGAATTTCCTCTAGTCGGAATGTGCCGCCCTGAAGGTTGGTTAGTTCCTTGTGATCGAAGTTCTGAATTTGTTGGGTTGTTAATGTATTGTGGTTCTGGAGGTTGATTGTTTATTTTTCTTTTGAGATTTTCAAAGTATAAAGTTTAGTTTTGTTTTGTTATCTTTAACAAGGTTAATAATTAATCTCACCTTTATAGAACTAAAACAACAATAAAATATATGTACTTTATAATGTAGATTAATCATCAGGTAATGTCATTTCATTAACTGTTGGGAGAACTATATTCTGTTGTATCTTTTCCTTCTCCCTCTAGTGGGAAGATATATTTAAAAAATATAACACGGAAGGGTTTATTAGTATTGGGTATATCACAATGCAGTCTCTGCTTTTTAAAAAATGAACATATGTTAAGATTTCAGAATCATTAAAGAAAATGCTTTATTGCTTTCTAGGCACAATAGTGGATCTTTGAATATTGAAGATGTTCTTACCAGCTTTGACAATACAGGAAATGTTTGTAAGTTATATGACCGCTCAATGGAAATTTTTTTAGTGTTTTAAAAGGAATTTATAATTGCTGTTTTCTTCTCACTAATGTTTATTATTCTAATATGTGTGTGCATGCATGTGTATATAATAGAACTCTTATTGTTTTTAGCTGCAAAATAAGCTTCACCTATTATGTGGGATAAGGCAGTTTTACACTTGGCGTGCATGTGTATCTGTGAGAGACAGAATGTAGGTCAGAAGGAACACTGGATTGTCTAGTAGTATCCCTTTTGTTTCTTTTTTCCATTTTGACCTTCTCAGTTATCCCAACTGAGAGGCTGTCGCTTCTTTGCTGTGTTGAGGGTGCTTCTTTTCCACTTCCTGCTGCTGCTGCTTCTCTCTTTCACTACAGGATAACCCCAGAACATATATTCCTTGCTGCCAATATATTTTAATAACAGAATGTTCTTGTTTCATGGAATATTATATTGTCGAATATATGGTCTTTTTATGTAAGCCTCAGATTGTCATGATTTCTCCACTGAGAAAAACATTTAAATAATTACGTGATATGAATAAGTAAATCAAACACAAGAATATCTTTATGTCATTGAGTTAAACAGCATACTACGATAGACATTGTCACTGCTTTATGTGTTTTGCATAGGAGATTTCTCTTAAGATAATGAATTATCAATGAAATAAGATGATTTCAAATACAGAAATTGTATTCACATTACTATTTTTTCCAAAGGAAATTTCAGAACTGTAACTACTTATTGTCTGAGCTAAAATAACATACTTTGCCAACAGTTCTACTTTATCAAATACTCTCTAATTTTAGATCTGCATAGAATAATGTCCAGCAATACTCAGGCGATAATTTTGCCCACATTATGGCAAACTTCTGATTGTATATAAAAAATTATGTATTTTGTCACTAAGGAATTTATAAATATCATAAAATTATCCTAAAATATTAAAAATAATATAGATTTCTTTTTCATGGACAGTGAGGTACTTTTTAGTTCCTACATGTTGGCACTTGATGAATTCTTTCCTATTTAGGTGTATCTCATATTTTATGGCGGTTTAGGACAAAGGATGCTAATGTTGGTTTAGGGAACATTCTCCTTTAGTTCTAGGGGTAATGTAAAATATTATTAAGTCAGGTTTATGCATCTATGATTTAGGAACATGGTTCTAGAACGTTAAATGTGGATTTTTGATTCATTAATGTAAAAATCAAGTATTTTTCCCTGTGGCTCAATATGAAATAAGGCCACTAGCTGGCAGCATTATATAAAATAAAAATATTTTCCTAAAGTTATAAGCTATTATTTTATTTATGAGTAACTTATACTTCTCTAACATTTTTTCCGCAACTTGCCCCCTTCAAAATCCAAGTTGTTTTTTGCATTGACAAATGGGGAAATTGCATGTTAAAAGTATTTTTTCACTGTTATCTCTTGTTTGATAGAAAGTTTTGAATCTTTGAAGTAAGAATCTTGGTTCTGAAATTTATCTTGAACAATTTGTATCATCTTCATGAGCCTCATTTCCCCGCTCTCTGAGAACTAGATTTAATGTATAGAAAGTATATAACATGTACTACAGTCTCCTAGTTGACACTGAATAAATGGAAGCTATTAATTATCACTGATGATAGGTACCTCTAAAACGTCTTCCAGTTTTTTTCTAATAAGGTATTATTATGGATTATTCTGATGTTTTGAAATAAACTATTTTGATTGAACTAACAAGGCAGGAAAAATATGATTAAATTACCAAAATAGTATTTTCTTAAAATGTCACAAATGTGGCCTTAGAAACCAGAATATATTGTCAAGTGATAGAAGTGGTGATAAAAATAAGACCTATTAAAACATGTTGTTTAGTGTGATTTTATATTCTCTTTATTTTAAAAGGAAAATCTATACCAATATTTTGCTTACTGACAAATTGGTAAAGTCCCGTTATAATAAAGTAAATATTGATTGTAACTCTTATATAATCTTTGCCAAGGCTTAAAGTGATCAAGGATTGAAAAAGTGATTTTTCATTGAATGCCCGAAATGTTTAATTTTACACTAGTGATATTAGTTTCAGTTTGTGATTAGGAAAACCAGCAGAGGGCGCCACATCATAATTCTGTCTCAGCTCAATATAATTGGAATAACTTGAAATAACTAAGTTTTCATCATGTAAACACGTAAAGATGTATGTTTAAACATTTTCATCCGATTTAATTTTATATATTTAATGCATTCGGCAACTTATTAACATGAAAAATAGATTTTCCTGACGGATTTTTGAGTTATTTTTTAATTTTAAATATCAGTTTAATTTGTATACTTCTAGCTTTAAATGAAAGAATACTTTTCATCTTGTTAATCTTGATAGAAAGTGAAAGTTCTATACAAGAATATCAATTCCTAAATCACCACTGTGGTGGTACACTGACAGATATTTATATGAGGAAAAAAGTTTCTAATACTGTGAGAGAATCAATAGATGGAATTATCCATATATTTTAGGAATTAGTTTCCTGGTTAATATTACTTTCTGATAATAGAACATTTTATAGTTACAAAAACCTGATATATGTTTATGTAATGTATATATATAATGTATATGTACATATAAAGATATATATTCATGGTTTGTAAAATCATTAATCTCCTTTAAGTTAGATAGTTTATTTCCTGATATATTAGAAAAGGAAATATTTTTCATATTTACCTTTATTATTTAAAAGTGTCATGTGTTTTTAGATATATGACTGTTTTATATTTTTGTGATATTCTTTCACTGTTTGAAGAAATTTTAGTGAATCTCACACAATCATTTCTTCATGATTAACTGCTGTATAGATTATGACCTATCTTATTTTTATATATTTATATCTGTTATTCTAGAAAACAAATTAGTTTGAAAGGGAAGTGCCTTTTTGCTTACCTCTAACTAGGGATAGATATGCATATTCCATTCTTTGGCTTCTACTTGAGAACCTGCTCCTTTTAAAATAGCAAAACTAGGAAGAGGTTGTATCTACTATTGATTCATCATGCCTGGAGAGAGATGCCATCAAGCTACCCACGGAAAAGTATAGGATGATATCCTTCACCTCAGGAAAGGGGCTGGCTGCTTCTGTGTTTCATGTGACATGTCACTCAGGTATCCTGGACCGCTGCAGCAGATCTCTTTCTTTTGTTTTTTTTCTGTAGGGAGAGTGTACTTTGTGGCCAGTCCCTGACCTCTAATCAAAGAAGTCCCGTCACACTGTCTCTTCCAAAACCATTTTCTCTTTCTCCAAAGCTGTTCTTTCTTCCCCTGAAGTGATTATTTTTAAAAAATATGATTCTCTTTAGCATTTAGTTGATCCAAATTTGGCTGTCATAGTATATGATACAACTACATATTTGGTATTTGTAAAATGTCATTAGTGCTTGGGGATATAATGGCTTCATTTGCACTTTTTAGCACATCATCCTTTATTTGGCAGCATGAGCAGATGAGTTAGTACTTTTCATATAGTTTACTGTATACAATATAAAATATAATGTGTATAAGCCTTTAAAAGATAGGAAATCATTAGTTATTATATATCATTGCAGTAGCCTCATGTGAATCAGGATTTCTGGCTAACACTGTAGCTTAAATTTAGGGAGTGTGTTGATAAGATCCCTTCTGCCATTCTTAAAAAAAAAAAAAATTTTTTTTTTCCTTCAAACTGGGTTACGTGATAGGGCTCTGTATGGTGGTTTGGTCTCATGGTATCTTGGAGAAACTTGTAGACCCTTCTATCTATATACTCTTACATGTGATAATGTGTCCCCTCCCCCAAAGAATTCTAGGGTTGACCTGGACTTTTAAGGCACACAATTATAGTCTCCTGCTTTTGGATCTTGCCTAGTGGAACCTATTTTGTGAAGTATCCAAAACTGGTCTCTTATGAATAATTGCTGTTTTTAATTTAGTAGGGTCATGGAAGGATCATGTAATATGAAATTCAGGTTTTAGTTCTGACAGAAGCTATCTGTGTGATTGTAGGCAAGTCTTTGAACAAATCCTGACTGTATTATAAATAAATAAGAAACAATAACTACTTTGTAGTGTGATGAATATAATATTAGATAATATGAAAGCACTATGTAGCTGTGAATAATATTTGTATTACATTTTATTGTTAGTATTACTATCATCTATATCATTTATTATTCTTGAACCTTTTCACTATTTTTGGTATTGAAAAATAATACTAATTAAGAAATATTTTTTTGTGTGTGTCATCCTGTTTTGATATTTTACATTTTTTATATGAAAATACAGTGCAAAGTAACATAATTAAAAGTATGGTATTAGTGCATGAATACATATATAAATCTGTGTTTTATAATAAGAGATTTAGAAAGACATAAATGTATGCAATTTATCATATGTTAAAGATGGAATTTCAGTGAGAGAGGAAAGGATGGATTCTTCCATATACAGTATTGAACCATTGACTAGGAGTTTAGAAAAAATAAAGCTGAATCTCACCTTTATACATTATACCAAAATAAATTTAAGGTGACTTAAATATTTAATTAAAAAATCCCTACATGCCTAGATATCTCAGATGAGTCATTTTATATTGAAATAAGGAATGTCATGTGACCCAGAACCCATGACTAAATAAAGATTTAAAGAGCTTTAATAAAAAAGTACCAAAAAAATTGAAAGACAGTTGACAAACTATTAATTGTTATTTATGACATATAGACAAAGATCTATTCTCTTTATTGTGTAGAGGACTCACACAAAACAGACTGCAAATCTATAAAGCACAAAACATAGCCCAAAATTAGAAAAAGGTTTTTCACAAAACAAATACCAATGCTCTGTAAACCCATCAAATGATTATTTTACTAGTAATGAGGTAATGAAATATAATTATACAGTAAGATACATTTTTTGTCTATCATATTGGCAAAGATGAGAGAAGATAAGCAATAATCAGTGAATTGTAGGGGAAAGGGCATTCTCATCTACCATTGGCTTTGAAGATTGATTCTACTTTTCTAGAGGTGGTTTGGCAATGTTTCATAATGTCAAATATCCATATCATTTTACTAATAATTCCTTTTCTAGAAAGTAACAATCAGAATGTAAAGCTATACTGTAAGTAAAGGAATTCCTCGTAGAACAATGAATAATTGAAAAAAACATAAATCTTTAATTTTAGGTGGTTAATTATGGATAATCAGTGAAATAGAATAATGTAGCTGTTCAAGGTCTTTAAAACATATTAGATGTAAAAAAATCACTATAGGGAATATGATCTTATTTCTGTAAAATACATATATTTATTAAGTAGAAATGTATATGCATAGAACTGTGGTTTAATGTTCATAGTATTTCCTTAGGGTATTGGAGATATTGATGACTTTTTTTCTTCTTAATAGTTTTCAGTATTGCTTGATTTTTTTTATGGCATATATTAGTTTTATAACTGGAAAAGCAATGTTATTTTTATTTTGAAAAAAGTAGACACTCTTTAAGTTCTAAATTGAGTATTATTATTTTTTTTTTTTTGACTGAAAACCGTGATAAAATCTCACATTGTTTAGGACAGCACCGGGAAAAAAGAAGGAGCAATTCATTTTACCAGTGAAAAAATAGAAAGTATTTGTTTTTAAATAGCATTTTTCTCCAAGGAGCTCACAGCATATTAGATGTTAATATAGCAGTGTCTCAATACACTTATGAGATTAGAAATCAGATATTGGATCTTTCTAGTCCTGTATTAGGTTGTGAGAGTACAAAGAGGTTAAAAACTTAGTCTGGCAGAATATTGAGCTTGCGCATAGATAATTTATAATTCTGTTAACAAAATAAATTTTAAGGTTCAGTGCATTACGTGGGTAGTATGCATGGGAAATAGTCAGCAACCCTGAGACGATTGGAGGCCCCCGTGCCAGTGAGTTGCTGGTGGCAGTATGCAGCACTGACTCTGGACTTGGCTCTTAGCCCTTCTAGATGATCACAAAGTATATGTGTAGTCTTGTTAGAAAGACTTCTGGAGGGCAGGTCAGAAAAGGTTTCTAGAGGGTAGATTACTTCTCTAGATGGTAGTTTTCCCAGCCATGTATCTTCAACTATCTGACTTCATAGTTCCATCGTTGTCAGGGCAGTTTTTTCTTCTTTCTTCTACTAACCCAATATTGATTGAGTAAACCTTAAACAGTCCTACACATTTTGTGTTTGTTTTTTTACTATTTACCAGGGAAGAAACATTTAGAAGATGTCTCTTTTTAATTCACTTTTTAAAAATTATGGCATTGGAATGGCTCTCTTTGATAATAGAAAGTGCTGCAATTGTGAGAGCTTGCAGAAATAAATGCTGTAATACATTCTGGATTCATAACATGTATTAATGCTTAATCAGTGCAATAATACTGGAAGGTAGTTCATGTCTTTGTCATAAACCTGCTAGGTTTTCCTTCCTTTAAATATTTGAAGGGATGTTCCTATTTAGGTACCTACAAGTTTTAGCAAAAGGTATGCCAAGCAAGTCTTTTTTTCCCCTCTCTTTGAGGAAATACTGAGTGGTACTTCTTTCTCTGTCTTTTAAAGAAATAGCTACCATTTCTTTTGCACTCCTTACAGTATTTATGAGGAATTTTGTAAATATTATTACCATTTAAGCTTCTTAACAACTTTACAAGGAAGCGATAACTTACTTAAAAATTAATATTTAGTAAGTGGTCAGGAATTTATAACTATTCTACTATATTTCTGGAAGGTAGCATTTTTCCAGAATGGCAAGAAATGAATTTAAAAGTTCATGATGGGAATTGAAACTAAAAGTGGTAACTTGGAGTGCTAGAAAATAACGTTGGGAAATGGTAAATAATTCTGTCCAGTGGATTGTGTCTCAGAGGAGTCTGATTAAAGGTCACTGGAAAATGGGCTCTCTAGGGTTTCAAAAGGTAGTTGACAATCTAATGGAGTGGGGATTTGGGGAATGAGGATAGAGGCAAAAGAATACATTTTCTTTTAATAGCCTAAAACAAATGTGGATTTTATTTCAGATTTTTTCCCATTTTTATGAAAAATGCTTTTTTTTTACATGATAATACAATAGTAATACTGATTTACATTTTTAGATAGTTCTTTCTCTCAAGCTTATGGCTATAGTGATATTTAAAAATTATTCTTATGAATATAAGTCCCATAAAAAGCTCAACTAAAAGAATATTCTTGTCCTTAGTAAAAGAGTTTGAATTGTGGTTAGCCTTTCCATAGAGAATTATAATATGGACATTTGCATGGCCTGTGTGTATTGTATCACTCTATGAATGCTTGATGTGAACTAAATAGTTGATGATTGAATGAATTTAGTGCTGTGTACATGTCATTTCTCTGTGTGTGTGTGTGTTCATGTGTGTTCGTGTGTTCTCCCGTGTTCTCCCCTCTCATACTTCACCCTCCTCTCCTAGCCCTGAGTCTGAGTATTTGTGTTATATCCTGAGGAGGTGGGGGCAATTCATGGAAAGAACGAAGAAGAGTTTCAGATCATTCTGTGTGTTTGAGTTGGAAAATATGTATGTATTATGTATATTGTAGATGCCCCACATGCTCACAATATGCTTGTTCTGTTATACTGGATCAGGTAGAATCTTTGCTCCTGGTGGTAAATTTATGATTTGTCTGAAGCCTTTGCTCTCCGGGTGGTTGGAGGACAGACTTCGTGTCATTGCTATTTCCCAAGGGTCTCTTAGTTTCTGACTAAATGCTGTAATGAAACCTAGACTTAAAACTTAAATGAAGTATCATTTTTAATTATGTGATAGTCAAGGAAAGACAAATAGTATTTTGATTATTTCTGGAATTTGATTTTATTTTAATATTTGACAATTAGAATTTAGCAGGGATTGGTTGGACTGCCTTTATGTACAGTTGAGAAGTGGTATATATTAATGCAAACCACAACTTCTCTGCTTGTGCTTATCTCCTGGATTCCTTTAATGAAGAAATTAGAATAACAAGAAAGGAGAGGTTGATTCATATTGCCCTCTTTGATTTTTCTATCATAGGTCCTATAGATATATAGTTTGTATTGTACCATTTAGCACTCAATTTTCTACCAGATTGTATTAACTATTTGTTAATCTTTTTCTCCCAAGATAAAATTTAACCACCAAATTACAGGCACCATAACCTCTCTGGTTCATTTCAGGAGGTGTTAGTCTAAAGTCCATGCAATAAAATTATTTTCAAGTAACTTGAGTATTTTACTTTTCTTGGTTGAATGACATGAAAGCTACAGTCTTTTGCAATTTTCTTTTCTTTTTATCCTCTCCCATCCAGTACCACCCCACATTGCTGCTGGTTCTGCACCTTTTAAATACAAAACAATCAAACAAAAAATTGCAGAAAACAATTCTAACTCTTGTATCTATCATAATACCACTCTCTTCTTCCTTTTTATCTCTTTTCTTTCTGATTTTCTGTCACAGTACTGAGGAACCAGGCTGTCAAAGCAGAATCCTCTTTGGAAGGTGTGAGTCTGGGGTAGGCAGAAGGCAATATACTGAAGCAGACCAATATCCTTTAGTTAGGGTGACTGTACAGCCTAGTTTGTCTAGCATGGTCCCAGTTTTCACCTGTTCTTAGCATAATTATCAACAGTGCCTTCTTTCACTCTCAAAAGTATCTTGGCTTGGATGATAAATTATATGCTGATTTTAGAAGACAAGGAAAGAGAGAAAGATTGGAAGTTTATGTTAATTGTTTATATCCAGTCATATCTCTTTACTCCACCAAAGTATCTTGTACAAGTTTTGGCTTAAGTGGTATTCAATAAGTATGTATGATTCATTTGAATTCTTAGTCACACTTATATGAATCCATTCATTCTACACAAGTGTATTTGTATTTGATATACTATTCTGCATAACATCTAAGTCTCAGTTTTAGAGGGCATATACTATAGGGCTCATAAATTAATAGAAACAATTCAGAACACAAATATGTTTGATTAGCTAATGCAATAATTGAAAAAAAAGTTGAATTACTGCCAAGATTTAAAAATAGGAAAATTCACATAAAAACCTAGATTTCCACTTTCTCATGGAGAAAAACAGTGATCTAGCATTCTGAGTATGAGCTCATTTGGTAATTGTTATCTGGAGCCGAGCAGGTCCTTAATTTTCTGCCCTCCCCACTGTACCCATGGACATTTGAATTGGCAACCTCTGATACATATTACATATTTGGAGGCATTTAAGGCGTGTTTATCTTTGTATTTTATTTAGTAGTTTGTTTGTTTTAACTCCTACAGCACTTGGTCTTTCTTGGTGGTCTCCCATTGAAGTACTAACCAGGTCTGACCCTGCTTAGCTTCCGAGATCAGACAAGTTCGGGCACGTTCAGGGTGGCATGACTGTAGACTTGTATATTTTTTAGATTATCAGTTATTTTCTTAAGAAGAGTCAATTCTGATTAGTCATTTTATTTATCAAAGCTAATTAGATAAAATATTTATAAATTCTTTTAGAGATGAGCCTTTTTTAATTCAATAGTTTAATCCTTTGTTTTTAGGAAATATTTTTTCCCTATACTATCAAAGAATGGCAGCAACAATTAACAAATATTTATATTGATATCTTTATCAGAAAATAAGATGATACTATTCTAAATATTTTCAATTGCCAGTACCTTTATTCAGACATATTTTTGAAGCAATCATTTAATTAAAAAATGTGAAATATATTAAAAAATGAAATTGAAAACTGGTGTAGAGCTAGAAGAGAAATTTTAAATATTTGTGAATATATGTATATTTGTCCATGTATATGTATATGTGTGTATATATAAAATACATAATTAACTTTATCTTCATTTACCTCCTCTTTATTTTTAAATTGGAAAAGAAAGAGTTTATTAAGTACCTATTATGTGCTGTTCTGCATTTTCAATCTTCAAATGACTGTTCAACTTTGAACTGCTACAAAGGAATAAAACATTCTTTTTTACACATGTTGAAGAAACTACTGTGTTTTAAAATTTAGATAAATATCTCAGTGTCTGATGCATCCAGGTACTTGGATGATCTCTGTGAACTGTCTTAAATCTCACCAGCAAACATTTAAAAAATAATTTAAAATAGCTGTATTGCTGCATCAATCAATGAGGAACTCATTCTGATAGCAAATTTTGGAATATAGGCAAGAAAATTGCTTGACTTACTCTAATTAAAATTAAATTTAAAGGCACAAACATGTAATCACATGTATTTTTAAGGCTTTATTTGTATATTTTTAAGGTGTAAGATGTTTTCATTTAAAATTATTCATATAAAGACCATCAACTTCATGTTTGTGAAGTCTTCTGATACCTCTGACCTGTTCTAGTCAGATCTGTAGGCCTGATATAATCTTTGGAATCTACCTTCACTACCACCCATCCTGGGGATTCTTTTTATTTTATTTTTTTTATTGGATCTCATTTCCCAAATACCGTGGCTACCTCTTTGTTTACTCCATCATTTGGTTGATTATAAACTCTAGGAGCTTCCTGAGGAAAGTAAAGGGAAGTAATTTTTTGAGACTTTGTGATACTTTGTTAGATATAAAATGATAGAATTTGAAATAGTTGCTTTCAAAATGTTATAGCAATGTGTTGGATTCTAGTATTGCATTTGAGAAGTCTGGTGCTATTCCAATTACCTTTTTTTTAAATGAAAACTGTTCTGTCTGGAATTTGACAGAATCTTATTCTCAGTGTTCTAAATTTTATAATATGATATCTTGGTGTGGCTCTGTTTTTAAACATTGTATTGGACATTTGATGTGCCATTTCAATTTAGAAAGTTATAATTTTCAGTTCTGGGAATTTTTTTGGATTATTTCTTTAGTGATTTCCTCCCTTCTGTTTTCTCTGTGTCTCTTTCTGGAACTTCCATTTTTCAAATGTTGGACATCCTGGACAGGTTCTCTATCTTTTTATCTTCTGGGTTCAATATTTTTTACTTTTACTTTACTCTCAGAGCTATTTCTATAATTTTATCTTGCAACCTTTCTGTTGAATTTTTCATTTCTATTTTTATGCTTAAAAAGCATTACAAATGTCACAAAGCTCTTTTTTCCTATAAATTTCTCCCAGTGCATTCTTTTCATCTTTGGTTGTTTCTTGACTTTTAAATATATTACTGAAGGTTTTATTTTTCTTCTGTTATTTATTCTCTGTTTCCTTAAAGCTACTTTCTCTGTTTTTGTTTGTTTGTTTATTTTGACTCTATCTTTTATAATAGAAGCCTTCATGAAACATTTGGTGATCTTTAAGAGTTATCTATTACAAAACTTATTGATTTCTAGCTTGGTTTGATATCCCAGCTTATTGAGTATGGATTTCACTTTGGAATGATCTGGCAGGATTATTTGAGAAACCAGGATGTACACATTCAAGTGTTTTTCTTAAAACTAATCTGTTCCTCAGAGAAAACTCATTCTGAGTCCACTGCTTTGGGGAGTATGTGTACCTTAGCTGCTAGTATTTGGGGTTGGGTAGGAAGCAAAGTCTCAACATTCAGTTACTCAATTTCTCTTTAAAAAGTATTTTACATTACCCTTCACTACCCTCCCTCCTCTGAGCTAATGCCCTATAATCTAGAGACCCTTTGATTTATACTCTTTGGAGACTAGACTGGATGACATCTGACAGACGGAAAGGAGGAGTGGAAGGGAAGATTTCAAGGTCTAACTGCTTTGTAAACAGACTTTAAACAAATCCTTCTATATTTAGCCCAGTCTTACCTCCATTTTCAGAGACATAAATGACTTCCCCCACTGCTAATTTAGGATTCAGCTTTTTGCTCTTATCTTCTTGTGCCTTTATATGAACCCTTGTTTCATTTTCAAGTCTACTTACTTTTGTTTTAGATGGTGTATCAAGAAGGGAGTAGACACTAGCATATAGATTCACTCTAACGTCTATAACTATTAATGTCTTTAACAGACGTGTATATATATACACATATACATTCATCAATCTCACATACTGTAGCAACTTAAAAATAACAATAAAAATTCCAAAACGTTTAAGTAGACCACATATAGTTCTTTTCAAATCTACAGTAGAAGGTATTTCCAGTTTAAATATATTGAGATAAATCACCAAGGCTTTGCACAAGTTTTAGAGATTCTTTTTTCCCTCATTTTCGAATTCTTTAGCCTGCATGATTCAACTTAAATGTTACCTCTTCTATAAATTCTCTCCTGACTCTCCTAAGCTATAGCTATAAATATACATCTTATGTTTACCTGTAGACCTAAAAAAACATTATAATATATCTTATATTATAATAATTGTGTCTAAATTATTTACTACACTGTAAGCTCCTAGAAGCCAGAATGATTTTTTTTTTTTAAGTCTGTGTATATGTGGTACATGGCATATAATGAATAATCAATAAATGCTTTATGGATCATTGAACTTAATATTTAAAAAAGGAAACCACACTTTCAATAAATAAATTAGGTTGTGATTTTTAAATAACATGTTCACAGTACAAAATAATTTACTTTAGGATTCCTTTAAATAGCCCATGCCTCAAGTACATTTCAAATTTCATTATATGCCTTTTTTGGAGGGACGCATTTTAGTGTATCCCTTTTGCATATTTGTGTACATATATACACATTCTATATTGTTCTTCTTTAGTAGGGATATTACTTATATTTAAAAAGAAGTAAATGTTATTTTGTTACACATTGGTTATGTTTTTCCCCTCCCAATATCTTTTGTTGGGAGAGCACTAAGTGGTTATTCACCCAGCTTTCTGATCAGTGAAATATATTTTAAGCAGCTAGTTCCAAAATACATTCAAATAGCATGTCCTATTCCTCATGAATTGCTATTACTTTGTTTAAATTTCCACTTGGACCACCAGCAATCCCTTAAGTACTTTTCCTACCAGCTAATGCTAGCTTTTAAAAATCTACTTAATGTTACTCCTTTCTTTCTCTTTGTTGCCTCTGTCACTTAATATACCTCTATGCCTGCCTGATATTGTTCCTTTCAAGGTCTTTTTATGCTTTTAAGATGATCTTTCCTAGTCTATTTTTTCTGCTGTCTTAGATGCTTAGATTCTGCTGTTTCTCCATTGCAAAGAGCTTAGTAGAGAGAGGAAGTGAATTTTTAAAAAAATTATGTACAATATATTAAAGAGAATAGAAATGCTGGTGGTTACTATATAACTAGTGTGCCAAGAAGGATTTTGATAAACTTTTAGAGCTATTTAATGAGACTATTGAAATGGGATTTGTTTAAATTTTATAGACCAGGGAAGGGAGAAAAGGGAACTTGAAAATTTGGCAATCAAAGTTGAATGATGGGTAAATGGGAGTTTATTATTTTCTATTATCTTTATATTAAAACTTTCCTAAGGTTTAAAAATATTGAAGTGTATTTAAAAAATGTTTTTGACCCCGCAATTCCATATTTTGATTTCTGTCTTCCAGTATATGAGGACACATGTGCAGTGGTGTTAGTTATAGTATTATTGGGCTTGGAAAGGAAAATAACCTGGAAACAGTCTGATGAGTCTATTTCCATCATTAATGGAATTCTGGGATAAATTACAGTGTATTTGTACAAGGGATTCTTATGCAGTAATTAAAAGAATAGAGTTATGTGCTATATTCTGGATGTCCAAGATGTTAAGTGAACTGAGTAATGTGTATAATGTTATTTCATTTTTATAAAAAAGAAACTATTGAATATACTGAAAGCTATGAAAGTGTATGTGCCAAATTATCAGTATTGGTGATTTCTGGGAAGTAGGACCTGAGAGAATAGGGTGAAGGAAAAAATTAATTTTTTCTCTATTAATCTTTGTATTGTTTTATTTGTTTCAAGTATGTGTTACTTTTGGGGGGAAATGTAGTAAAGATTTTTCAAATATAAATATTTGTAAAAAATATTTTCAAAGTGAATATCAGTTTATTCATGATAATAAAAGCTCATTTTTAAAGTTTAAAGAGGAGTGGAAAGTCATGTGCATAGAAACCAAATGATGAATTAGGTTATATTTTGCCTTCCAAAAGAAAAATAAATGAATTGATACCCTTATCTATGGAATATATATATTGAACTCTGTGACTCTGTTCCCTAACTTCCAATAGAAATAGCCTGGTGACAATAAGATGACTTTGACCTTCTCTATATTAATTCAGTAGCCCTTAAAAATTTGACTGTGCCTAAAATTCAAGCTTTTTTATTATTGGTAATTAAACCAATATATTTCATAAATAAAGATATCTAATTTTGAAGAAGCTATATTTAACTTATAACTAGGGTATGTAATTATATCAGTTAGGATTCGTCAGTTGCAGGCAACAGAAGCTGACTCTGGCTAACTTAGGCAAAAAGAAATGTATTGGAAGGATAATACTAAGCAGGTGATAGAATTTAAGTTTTACTTGACAACTGAGCATTTTGCTTTATGTTTTAGTATGCCTCTAATTATTTCTTTCTCCTAATTAGAGCTTTGCACTGAAAGTTCTTAGCCAAATACCTTTTGTCATTTTGGTTTTTAAGGATTAAATTTAGTTTTTTTTTTTTTAATTAAGGGAAACATATAGCATTTTTAAAAAGAGAAGTGTATAGCCTGTTATTTAAAGTGTGTTTCAGTACATGGTGAGTTTGGAATTAGTTTAAGAGATTCAAATACTTCTTAAACATTCAAATACTTACAGATAGTCTCAAACTACATATATTATTTTGGAATTGTCTCCACTGAGTTTCTCTTTAATGTCACATCAATGTGTGTGTTTGTGTAGCATAGTTTGTTTGTTTGTTTGTTTGTTTCTTGTTTTAATGATAAATTTCCCAGGAGATTTATTGTAAATGCTTTTTTCATGTTAAATTATAATTTTATACCTATGCTATTCTTTATGTCTTATCTACTTAATTGCAACATGCTTATTTTACATTATGATTTTTAAAAATCTGAAACAAATTCTTCCAGAAGTTTCTCACATATCCTTTAGAAATAGCACACTAATACTGACAATATTTTTTAAGTTAATTATATATCTGCATTTCATAACAGACTATTCTAAGAGGCTTAATGCCATTTTTATTATGAATTATAAATCATTTATATTATATATTATAAATTCATCCAGCTGTGAAAAACAAAAACGTCCTCAGACATTGCCAAATGTCCCCTAGGAGGCAAAATTACATCCCCCCCATCATTACTTGACAACCATTAATTTAGAAGGAATGATGGAATTAGAAAATTAACATTTGGTAGTTATCATAGTAATAATTGATCGAGGCATGAATTATCAATGGATGATAAAACAAGTAAGTAAAAATTTCATGAGGAATATGATGTTAACTTAATCTCAAAGTATCTCTTCACAAAATACTAACTACTTAGTTGATAAATACAACTTGCTAATAATTAACTTTACAATGAGAAAACCCAGCAGATAGAACCTTAACCAAATAATAAAAATTAATATCACCACTAATGGAGCAAATCAACATTGCATGCCTCCTAATAGATGCACTGGGAGAGCACTGCATTACTTCTATGGTAGTCTTGCCAAAAATCACAAACCATGAGAAAAATCATGCACAGCTAAATTGGGGGACAGCCTACCAAATAACTCAACCGTACTCTTAAAAAACCTTCAGGTCATGGCAGACAGGGAAAAATGGAAGAACCGTTTCAGAAATTTGAATGGGTTTGTGGATTAGATGGTAATATTCTATCAGTGTTTATTTCCTGGTTTTGAGAGTTGAGCTGTAGTCATATGGAAGAGTCTTTTATTTCTCAAACACACTACACTTAATTCCTTAAGAATGTTTCAGTTTCTGTTCTCTGTGCTTTTTCTCAGTTCTTCACATGGGTGGCTCATTAAGGACTCAGTTGTCACTTTTTCAGGCCACCGATAACTGCCCTATCTAAAGTATCTACCTTTCCCCAGTCTCTGTCACTTTGTCTGTTTTATTCATAGCATTCATTGTTACCTGTGATTACCTCTTTATTTCTTTGTTTAATACCTGTATCCTTCTACTGAAAGGAAGCTCATGAGAGCAGGGGCCTTCTGTGTATTGCATTCTCAGTCTAAAACACTGCCTCATACCTAGTGGACTTACAGTAATCATTTGTCAAATCAGTGACTGCACCTGTGAAATCTGGCCTACGTTAGCTGTTGGGTCATGTAACCTGTCTGGGTATGTTAAGATGAACAACAGGGTACTTCTAAATGTTGTAGAAGTTAGTGTCTACTGAGGAAAAGAGATAAAGTGGTTTGGGTTGGGGTGTGGGAGTGGAAGGGGGAGAGAAAGGGAAGGATAAAGAGAAAGAAAAGAAATATAATTGTTTGACATAACCTAAAATAGCTCATGGGATTGTTTGTATGTGCTTAAAGAGTTGGACTGAATACAGCTTCTCCGGGGCATATTTTGCCCAACCATTGAATTGGGGCCCAATGAGTTGTTCGGATCTAGCTCATTCTGCTTTCTGTGCCATCTGGATTCAGAGGTCCAGGTTGGGAATAAGTAATGTTGCGTAATTGTGATCTCAAGTTCCTGTCAACGTAAGAAATGTCCAAACCTGTAGAGAATTTTTCTGAGTTTATTTCATCCAAACTGACGACATATGCTGGGGAGCAAGATCTCAAATGTTCTGCAGAATTAACAGTTTTGCAGCTTCTTTTGTGCATTTGAAATTAAGGAGGGAATGTAAGATTACAAGGAGGTGGGAAAAAGCAAGGTGGGGATTGGATTACAGGATAGTTAACAAGATTAAGTGCTTTCCTGAAGGTAGTTAAGGTTTATTTTAAAAGTTTGTTAACCTGGGTGCACAGAAACAATGGACAGGGCTTACTTCAGGCAACAATAAACCTTTTTCTAAAACGTTATAAGCCTGGAGCATGACTATGAACCATGACCTGCCCAGTTAGGAATTTATGATCAGATCATCCTATGAGGTTAGTTTCCATTGAGCTCCCCCTCACCCATTTTTTTAGGGAAAATTTTCTCATCTTTCTTTTAAAAATTTTGTAGTTTTCAATTACAGTTGACATACAATATTATATTAGTTTCAGGTTTACAACACAGTGATTAGACATTTATATAACTACATAGTGATCACTCCAATAAATCTAGTACACGATACAATAATTACAATATTATTGACTATATTCCTTATGCTATACTTTACATCTCCATGGCTATATTATAACTACAAATTTGTACTTCTTAAGCCCTTTCAATTTTTTACCTGTACCCAATCCCCCTCCCATCTAGCCATCATGAAAATGTTCTCTGTATCTCTGAATCTGTTTCTGTTTCTTTTTGTTTGTTTGTTTGTTATTGTTGTTCTTTAGATTCCACATGTAAATGAAATCATATGGCATTTGTCTTTCTCAGTCTGACTTACTCAGAACAATACCCTCTCGGCCCATCTATGTTGTTGCAGATGGCAAGATTTTATTCTTTTTTATGCCTAAGTTTCCATTGTAAATGTATACCACCTCTTCTTTATCCATTCATCCATTGATGGGCACCTAGATTGCTTCCATATCTTGGCTATTGTAAAAAAATGCTGCATTTAATATAAGTATTTCTACCCCATACTTATGGTATAAGTATTTCTACCCCAGCTGGGTTTTTTTTTTTTTTTTTGGTTTCCATTTTTATGAAATACCTTTTTTCCTCCCTTTACTTTCAGTCTGTGTGTGTGTCTTTTGATCTGAAGTGAGTCTCTTGTAAGAAGCATATGTAAGGATCTTGTTTTCTTATCTGTTCGGCCACCCTGTCTTTGGATTGGAGCATTTAATCCATTTACATTTAAAGTAATTATTGCTAGATATGTAGTTATTGCCATTATATTATTCATATTTTGGATCTTTTTTCCCTCTTCTTCTTAAAGAAATCCCTTTAACATTTCTTTTAATACTGGTTTGGGAGTGAGAAAGTTCCTAAGCTTTTTGTCTGGGAAGCTCTTTATATGTCCTTTGATTCTAAATGATAGCTTTTCTGGGTAGAGTAATCTTGATTGTAGGTCCTTGCTTTTTCATCACATTTAATATTTCATGCCAATCCCTTCTGGCTTGAAAAGTTTCTGTTGAGAGATTAGCTGACAGTCTTATGGGAGATCCCTTATAGGCACTATGGCCTAGAAACTTCTCCAGGAAGTAAATTGATACAATTATAAAGATTACTTTGTTTGTTTTCTCTTATGGAGCACAGCCCTGTGCTACCTGTTGTCCAATGTCTGAAAAATATTGCCTCATGTTTCATTATCTGGTTTCCTAGTTGTTTAAGGAGGGAGTATAAATTTAGTCCCTCTTATGCCATCTTAGCCAGAAACAGAAGTCTCTTGCCTTCATTAAAAAACATTTTCACTGAGTTTAGAATTCTTCTTTTTTTAATGCTAGTTTATTATTTTTTTATACTATATATACGTAATTTTTAAAAACATTTTATTATTTTCTCCTTTCCCCCATACCCCTTCCCTTCTGGTAACCACTAGTCCATTGTCCATGTCCATGAGTGTACTGAGTTTAGAATTCTATTTTGCATTTTTTTCTTTCAGTACTTTAAAGATGTTGCTCCATTTTTTTCCAGCTTTCATAGTTTCCAATGAAAAGCCTGCTGTAAATTTTCTTTGTTCTTCTGTACATAATACTCCTTTTCCTCCTGGCTCCTTCGTGATTTTCTCTTAATCTTTGGTTTTCAGCATTTGGTTATAATGTGCCAAGATATGTTTTTCTTTGTATTTCTGATTTAGGGGTTCCATTTCTTGGATTCTATGGTTTGTTGTCTCACTTATTTTAGAAACTTTTTGGTCATTATCTCTTAATATGTATCTTTTCTCTCCTCTTCATTGATTCCAATTACACATGTATTAACATTGTTTGATATTATTCCATAGTTTTAAATGCTCTTTTCTGTTTGTCTCAGTTTGTTTCTCTTTGTATTTCATTGTAGGTAATTTCTATTTATCTATTTATGGTCAAGTTCACTGTTTTTTCTTCTTTTGTGTCCAGTGTGTCGGTAAAATTTTTGAAAGATTAAAAAAAAATCTCTAATATTATGTTTTTCAGTGCTAGCATTTTCATCTGACACTTTTTAAAAATAAGTTTCTTCTCACCTTGGAAATTCCCCATGTGTTTATTATTCTATTGATTATTTTGTCTTGAGAATTTTTTCCCTTAAATTTTTTTTGTCTCTTGTACTTTTATCACTGGATATCAAATACCATTTGTAAAAGGACAGCAAGGACTAAGGTAATAATATTCATTGCAGAATGGCCATGCCTCTTTTGTTAGGCTGTTAGTGTGGGGGTTTCAGTCAGTCAAGTCAGGAATTGGACTGGGTTTGGTTTTTATTGTTGCTATACTTATCTTCAAGGTATAACAGACTTCAAGTTGTTGCAGTGGACTGCCATTTACCTTGTGAATAGTTTGGAGTCTGGAGTCCTGGAGAGTTTTTCTCATAATTTCTGCTCCACTCACAGCTTTCAGCATGCTTTGCATGCCTATTTGAGAGGATTTCTCTCTGTTCCCCTGATTCGTCCCAGTAGTAGACTCCTGTAGTTTGTTAGTTGTTTCAAGGTTTGTGGTGGGGCTACAGGTCTCTTAGACAAGCCTATACATCTGAGCCTCAAGAGTGGGTCTTTTTCAGTGTTCTTACCCTTCTCTAGGTGGCAGCAAACCTTTGCTTTGTATTAGTACAGGATTCTAAGAAAGAGCGGGTGTTCTCTCCTTTTGTGACAGCAGATGGCTTTTGCCTAGTGTCAGTGCAGGGTGGGGTGGCATAGGGTTGCCTTGACCAAGTGAACTTTAATGAACCTCTTTAGGAAAATGGAAATGATATTACTGTCTATGTTACTCGATATGGCAGTAAAACATTTTATGTACTATAAACTATTTGGTACTACACAAATGTTTGCTAATTAGGTAATATTTAATGCAAGAAGGTATAGGTTGAGCCATAACTTGAAAGCATTTAGAGGACTTGGTTGGACAAACTGAAGGGAAGAGAGCATTTTGGATCAGTTGAGCCATATTTTGAAATGAAAGTACTTTTCTTTAAATCAGTTTTTTTGTACCTCAAAATGTTATCCATCCATCCACCCACCTACCCACCCACCCATTCATTGTCTCTTGCTGTGTTTGATCAGAAATTGAAGCTTCAGAGTTATGTGGCAATTTCCCAATACATTGGAATGGTCAGAGAAATTTAATTGAGACCTAGGTTGGTCTGGAGGCAGAAGACAACAGCTGAGTATCTCTTTCACTCTTTATAGAGATCTCCTTTGCTTTTGGACTCCAAGAAATGAAAAGAGAAACTCTGGTTTATAGAAAGGTTTTGTTTTCTTTTGGCCAAACATTGACTAGATGCTTTGATAATATTATCTAATCTTTATTATATATGCAACATATGAATCATTTACTACTTATTTATATCCACAAATGAAGAAATTTAGTCTCAGAAGGATTGAGTTGCTAGAGGCTGCTCATTTTATGTTAGAACATGCCTTTGACCAAGATTAGTCTGACTTCAAAGGCTGAACTCTACACTGCTTTGCCCCGCAAGGCTCAGAGATCCAGTAAGGAAAAGTAGTATTTAGAAACCTCCAATCAAAAAGCTCCTACATTTTTGTTTTTAGATGTTTATTTCAGCAGATAATTTTTATTTCTAGATAAGAACAGCTTGCTAAAATTCAATGAAATATCAATTCATAGCTTATGTGTTCAGTATCATTGTAGGTACATATTATCTTAATAGTTTACATATGAGCCCCCAGAGGAAATTGTGACCTATTGGTTATACCCAGTGTGACATTTCTTAAGTTCCTGTGACTCAGGAACTTTTAAACTTTCATATCTTATGGGATTAGATGATTTACAAATTAGGTATTGGTCTATTTTTATCTCCTCTTGAAATATCACTTTAACCCTGGTTTGATTTTAAAAATAGATGCTTATGGAGTTATCACAAGTAAGCGATTTGGAATTTTGCCAAGTCTTAACAGTTTTTTTTTTTGTCCCAATGCACATCCTAAAATCATTTTATAACAACATTAGCAGCTATTACAGTGGCAGATTTGGATGGCTAAATATTTGAAAGTACAATAAAATACTTGTTTATATTGTTGTAAAAGTATAAGATTATATATTACATTTTAATATGGCAATATAAAACATTTTATATTCTGTATACCCATTGGCTATAGAGATTTTTGTAAAATAATCCATATATAAAATCATTGGATTTTTTTTGTCATCAGAATGCATAGAAGCAATATGATGGAGGTATATGTAAGACAAGATTTGTTTGTTCATTCATTCAGTCATTTGATTAACAAATATTTACTGTGCTAGATACTCTCTTAGGTCCGGGATTCAAAGAGAAAAAATATCTGATCCCTGTTCTCAAACAGTGTATAATTTAATGGGGTAAGCAAATAACTTGCTAAATTATAATATATTAGGATGTTGTAATAAACATGAGAAAACTGCTATGGAAACAGCGAAAACAGAGAATTGTGATCTATTTTTAATACATTTTCTTTACATAGTTTTGTTTTTTATAACAGATTTTTGAATATGCTAAGGAGTATGTTCCAACTGTTTCACATATGTGCTATCAAAGAAGCAGAATATAAGAAATCAGGAATCCAGCAATAATATGTGTATCCTGACAAATTTAAGTATTTAGCTTAGCCTAATCTGTAAATGGAAATGTTTTCAGTTCCATAAACAAGGGGATACCAGTTAGATATCAGTGTGTTTCACAAGCCATTTTACTGATATAGAAGGATGCTTCCAAGCCAATGTACAATGTAGAGGATCCTCTTAAAATTGAGAGTTACAATCAACACCGAAGTCAAAATTCCAAGGCTACTCAAAGCCCAAGGTAGACTTTCATGACTCATTTTATCTAAATGAAACATACTCTAATTTATTCAAAGCAATATTTCAGTTACCTCTTCTTTAATATGCTAAAAGAGTGGTTTAGTAATTTGGAGAAATAACTTCATTAACAAGTGGAGGATTGCTGCAGCAAAGAGTAATTGCCTGACACTAATGGGGTAGCAGTATAACCAGAGATTAAAAGAGAGTTTAAAAAGGTTAAAAACAACAGCTGTGTTTAAGGATTAGTGAATTTTAGTTCGCCTCCAGAAAATGAAGCAATTACTTTTTTCGTGTGAAATGTTTCATTATGTATAATATTAATTTAAAAAAGAAATCGATAGTTCTAAAGTATTAAGGAACTTTTGGCTGAGATTTTCCTATTGGAGTTACATAGCATAACAAAGGAAACCTAATCTTTTGAATACCCACCTTGAGTATTGAGTTCCCAGAAATAATCTTTACTATTAAATTCATTAGTTCCTATTTGTTGGAGCTTCTAAGAGTAGGAAATTAAATTGTTTTGTTTTATAAAATGCTTTTTTTTTTGTCTGAGCAAATATATTTGCAGTCTTCGTAGATTCTACTTTGTACATAATACTCTTGGATATCCAGATTGGTTAGGGTAGATATATTTATGATTAATTTAATACTCTGGCTAGCAGAGTTCATTTATTCTACAAAAAACACTATATTTGGTTTTTAAGGTTTCTAAATATTTAGAATCCAAGGAGATGTGCATTTTATACTCATATTAGACATCATTGCATTTTTTATATGATTTGACCTTGAGCATAGAATTTGTACTGTAGATTTTAGTTTACTCATTTATAAAGTGATGTATTTGGATATATAATCTACAGATTCCCTAATGAGATTTTTAAGATCCTTAATACTCTATCAGTGCCTCATGATTTTGAATAAAGGCTAAATTAAAAAAAATCCTAGTAGCAAAATCTTTGTATTTTTTTAGCAAATTGAGTATGCAAATGAATATAGCCTTCGGCAATGTAATATGACTACATTTATATTATGTATCATATCAACCATTGGAACAACCTTTTCTTATGTTTTGTCCCAAGTTCTTTTTTTAAAAAAGAATTCCACTTATTAAACTCTGTTTAAATGGTTTCTGCCAGTTGCCATAGTCTTTTTATACTGTCATCATTCAAGGTAGTCTTTTAATTATTTTTTTCATTGATACCCTAAGCTCTTCAATTTCCACTGACTCTTGTAACTTCACTTTTACTGTTGATTTATAGCCCAAAACATCATTAACATTATTCAGAAATTTTGGCTTTGGATATATAGCCAATCAAGATCTATATGAAAATCCTTAAAGAATTTTTTTTTCAGCAGACAGTAGTTATTTGTACTGAATCCTCCATAATTGTTCTGCCATGACTCTTTGAGGATAAAAGCCTGTGGTTGAGAGAAGACAGTATGTAAAATAAACACAAGGAGAGAATTGATTGTCATGAGCACTAATTCATTTAGTTGTATCCATTTATTCTGTGTATTCCTTGCAGCATCTACTGTAGCCCTATACATATAGTGAAGGAACAAATATTTGTTGAATGAATGATCAAAATAATGGATAGTATAACTTTGCCACAAATTGTTTTTGGACCATCAGAGTATATATTTAAATTATATACTGTAAGAATAAAAGTATGAGATGCCAAAGAAGAGGAAATTGACATTAAAAAAAGAACTTTCTTTTCCATTCAGTAATATTCATCATTTTTAAGCTTCTTTTCTATGAATTTAGTTGTTATTCTTTGTTTACTTCTAATCTCAACATGTGTAAGTTATAAACTATTTCAAGTACACAGAAAAGTATAGAGAGTATGAAACATCCATATAGCCACCATCTAGATTTAGCTACAGTAGACAGTGAATTTTTTATGACAGTATATAGTTATAAATTAATCTTGCCCATCCTATATTCATTAATTATTTCCACTATCTCCAGACTATGGCACTAGTGCTATAAATTAAAGAATCACATAGATAAGTTAACTTTTTGTATGTGAATTCCCTCTTCAGCATTTCATACTTAGAGTCTTTTTCTTTGACCTTTAAATTGATCACTTTGCATTACCTGTATGAATATCTAATATAAACAGAGAGCAAATTTTGTGTGTGTGTATGCATGTGTGTGAAATCTATAGTGAAATCACAGTTTAGAGAAGGAATTATACGTTTAAAGTCTTCAATTTTGTGAAAACAATGATTCCACATTTCTTCAAGTGGCTGCCATAGAACGGAAATTGAAATCCCTGGGGGGGAAGTTGCTAGAAATCATAGTATTCCTTTTCAAAGTATTTTGCATCCCCTTATATGTATGTTCAGTACTTCATTTCTAACCCCTACACACTGAATCATGCTGTGAGTCATAATACTGTGTTATGTTTTAAATTCAAATATTGTTTTTAAAGGGAAATTGCTACTAATGTTGGCTAAGCTGCACATAATAGTTTAGTAAATGGTTGTAGGTTTGATTCTTCTAATGTCAATCTAAACGTGAACTAATATTGTTCAAAATCCTTTCAAGACATTGAATAATTGTTTCAGTTAACTAAATGCTTTACCAAATAATATCAATTTATGAAGTATAGTTGAGTTTAGTGCATTTATTATTTAAAGAAAAAAGTAATAGGGGCATATCTACATAATTAAATGTTAATGGATATCTTTTGAGTAGCCCTGTGTTCAGAGAAAGAGGCAATTTAGTATCTAAATAGAGCAATGAAATTACAGATCATTGAACATTTCAAAAGTAATGTATGACTTAATTTGCTCCTTTTTCACTTAACTTTTTAAAAAGCAACTATTGAGATATAACTTATATAAATGTACAGATTTTATTGTACATTTTGATGAATTTGGAAAATTTTATATACTCATGTAACCACTATCACAATCCATATATAGAACATTTCCATCAAACCAAAAAGTTCCTTTGTGTTCTATTCCAGTCAATGCCCATTTTCCTCCCAGACAACCATTAATCTATTTCTGTTACTATAGATTAGAGTAGACTCTTCCAATGTTCCATATAAATGCAATCTTGTATGGACTCTATTTTTTTCTCTAGCTTCTTTCACTTGGCTAAATGTTTTTGAGATTCATTCATGTTGTGTATATCTGTTGTATATATTTTTTATGCTGAGTAGTGTTGTATGAATATATCCATAGTTTGTTTATCTATTCATTTGCTGATGGACATTTCATTTCCACTTTTTGGCTATTTTAAATAATAACTGTTATGAACAGTCAAGTACAAGATGTTTTGTGTGGACATGTTTTCATTTCTCTTGGATGTATACCTAGGAGAGAATTGCTGGATTGTAGTAAGTGTAGTAAGTGATATTACCTGTTTCACTAAATGATTATATTTACAATTTTACATTGCCTCTAGCCAACATTCGACAGTTCCAGTTGCTTCATATCCTTGTCAGTGCTTGGATGTTGTCTTTTTATTTTACTATCTTATTATTTTATATTGTCTTTTTAGCTATTCTACTGGGTATACAGTGCATCCATCTATATGTGATCTAATGATATACCTGATGACTATGATATTGAGCATCTTTTCATATGCTTATTGGCTATTTGCATTTTTTCATTTGCGAAGTGTATGCCGAATCTTTTGCCCATTTTAAAATTGTGTTGTTTGTCTTCTTATTAATGAGTTGTGGGAATTCATTATGTGTTCTGAATACAAGTCCTCTGTCAGGTAGGTATTGAGAGCATTTTCTCTCAGCTGGTGGTTAGCCTTTGTATTTTCTTAATGGCATTTTCCAAAGAGCTAAGGTTTTTAATTTTGATAAAGTCTAATTTATTATTTTTCTATGGTTCATACTTTTTGAGCCCTATTTAAGAAAACTTTGCCTACACTGAGGTCATAAAAATTTTCTCTTATGTTTTTTTCTAGAAGTTTTATAGCTTTTGCTCTTATATTTTGTTTTATGGTCCATTTTGAGTTAATATTTCCATATGGCATGAGGTAGAGATCACAGTTCCTTTTTGTTGTTGTACATAGATATTCAGTTGTTCCAGATCCATTTATTAAAAAGACTTCATTAATTTACTGTTGCACCTGTTTGAAAATTAATTGAGCATATGTGTATAGGCCTATTTCTAGACTCTCTGTTCTGTTTCATTCATCTGTCATTTATGCCGTTACTACATTGTTGTCTTTATTGTGGCTTTATAGTGGATCTGGAAATGGGGTAAGTCCTCCAACTTTGTTTTTGTTTTTCAAAATTATTTTGGCTATTCTGGGTTTTTGCATTTAATATAAATTTTAGAACCAGCTTTTCAGTTTCTACTAAGAAGTCTATTGACATTTTGACTGAAAAAACACTGAATCTATGGATGAATTTGGGGGAATTGATACTTTAACAATATGGAGTGATGTAATCCATGAAAATGATATGACTCTCTTTTTATGTAGATATTCCTTAATTCCTCTCAGCAAAGGTTTATAATTTTTATTTTTCAGGTCTTACACATGTTTTGATAAATTTATTTCTAAATATTTTAATTTCCTGATGTTTATTGCTAGAAATAAGTTTATTATAATCAAGAAATATATTTTAAATACAAGTAAGTAAATTGTTAGAAAAAGCTCTCTGCCTATGAGATCAGAATGATTTGGTCAAATCAAACAAATTTTGCCAATTTTTATTCTGTAGATAAAAGATGTAGATCATTTTTAGGAGGTAAATTTACCAGTAGTAGCACTTTATGACATATGCATTTCAATAAATACTTTTAAAAATTTTGTGTGTATATTGAATGTAATACTAGCTAACAAATTTAAAATTTATTTGTTACTCTTGTGACTTTTGTGATCATTAAACCTGACACAGCAGCTAGAATTATTACATTTAAGTATTATTGTTTTTAGCATCTATAAATTTTTTATTGTATTTGTTTTCTTTACTACTGTATTACTATAAGTGTTGCTTTATTTCTCTCAAAATAAATAAAAGTGTATAATTATAAAATAACATGAGTAAGTCATAATAAATCACTTCCATGAACAAACAAGTATCTTCAATAATAGTGCACGTATTTGTGCACATATCTGAATGCAATGTTAATGAAAAATCCAATGGTTATTTGTCAAAGCATAATGACAAAAATAGATAATTTCTGAAAATCATTATCATAATGTTTGATAATGATATTTGTTAGTGTCTCCTTATTTCCCTCATTAATTTTTAACTCTAAAATAGTAAAAATTAAATGAATCTTTACTCTTAAGTGAATATGCCAATATAAATAAAATACAGTATAATAGCACTCAGTATTATTTATTTATTTATTTATTTATTTATTTATTTATTTATTTATCACCTACAGCATGTGGTACTCCTAGGTGGTCTGCCATCCAAGTACTAATGAGGCCTGACCCTGCTTAGATTCTGAGATCAGATGAGATTAGGCATGTTCAGAGTGGCATGGTAGTAGACTAGTGCTCAGTATTTTAGATTCTTTGCTAATTATCTTTGAGATCTAAAATCGTTGAGGTTTCTAAAATCTTACTGAATAAAAAAATTCAAAGATTGCCCCTTCAATATTTAAACTTTTATTTTGTACTAATTGGCTTTGAGGGCTGATTGACTAAAGCATTTGACCAAATACAACATTTTCTGGATTCATTTTGAATTTAGTATATACTTTGAAATGTAAACCAACTGTTTACAAATGTTTGATTTTAACTAATTGGTTATTTAATTTTAAACTATTTAAATTTAATTTTAACTGATTGATTATTTTAGTACTATAGCTCTCTATTAACTTACTATGAACATAGTAGTACTGTATTTTTTGTTTTCGCAAGAAATTATCTCAACAAAATCTGTATTTAAGTAACATAGTTTGAGTGACCCAATGTATTCAGAGAGAATATTGAGTCAGTTCTATCAGAGGTAAGATAATACCATATCTGGGTAAGATTTATAAATTTTATGTTAAGTGACTTATATTTAAATTACATAAAGATTATAGAAATGTTAATACATGGATAAAATTGATTGCATTTAGTTACATGTATAAAAACAACAATATATTTATAGCTTCCCCATATAACACATTCTCATTGAAAAAATATCCACCAATATAAAAAATCTGAAAGTCCCTTTTTATCCCATAGAAATATTATTTGTTAATGGATTTTCTTCTAGGCTTTTAAATGCAGGTATAAACATAATTTAAAAAATCTTTCTGTGTTTATATTATTCTGTACCCACTTTTTTTTCTCCAACTTAACAGTAAATATTAAACATCTGACCATAACAACTCACCAAACTTCTAGTTCATTTTTTTTCCTAGTTCATTTTTTAAATGGCTGCATAATACTGCATTGTGTTCCTTAGTTTATTAGTGTCCCTATTGATCAATAGTAAGATTTTCCTTGACCTTTTGGTATTTTATACAGTGCTTTAAGGGAATTATACTACTTTATATTAATTTTATATTGTCCTAACAAATTATCACAAACAGTAATTTAAAACAACATAAATTTATTATTATCTTTTAGTTTTATGGGTCAGGATCTAACACAGGTCACACTGGGCTAAAATCAAGATGTATGCATTCTGTCATCCTTTCTGAAAGCTCAGAGGCAATGTATTTTCTTGTCATTACTAGCTTCTAGAGTCTGTTCACATTTCTTGGCTCATGGCCTTCCTCCATCATCAAGGTGGGGAAATAGGAAATCACCACTAGGACTACTGAGTTTAAGAATATGTACCTGAGATCTAGGAATCAGAATAGAGATAATGGCTAGACAATAGAATGCTTTTCCAGCATGTCTACTACTATGCTTTCCAATAGCAACAGCTTAGCCAAAGCATTATGTCCACATTTCAAATCTCATGTAAGTACATCTAAATGATGCAACCCATTTCACATCCAGAACCTTAGCTGCAAAGGAATCTGGGAGAATAGTTTTCCTGTATTTTTATACAAGAAGTCAGTTTATTAGGAAGTTGGAATGCAGACTGAGTGTTTCTATTTAATCATATTTTTCACAGTAAATATCTAGCCTCATGCTGAACGGTTGCTACTAATTTGTATTTGCTGCATGAGGCTGACCAAGAGCTAGGAAAGTGAGTACTTTTTATGAGAGCCAGGATTCTTAGTTGCAAAAAACAGAATCCATGTTAGTTGGTTTAACTGATAAGAAATTTATTAAAGTATTAAGGAACTTAATAGAATCCTGGGAGAGCCAGAAAGTCAAACTTGGGTGAGATGCAATGCCCAAATCACATTGGGAAACTGCTTCAGTGAGGTATTATTGATGCCACCACTTGTCATTGAACCCATAGTCTATGTCGAATCCCATGAAACACTTGCCTCTTCACTTTGCTCACTAGTAAATTGAAGTCATATGTGAATGTGTTTGATTGGCTGAGCCTGCTCTATTAACAAGGTAAGATGGGGGAGTGAGTTCTGGCTTTTACTCTGGAGAGAAGGAATTCACAATGTGGGAAATTTTTTAGACCTTAAAAGGATGTTCAAAGATGTGAGGTATCCAGAGACATGAAGATGTCTTGCTATAGTCAGCAATAAGTTGAAGACAAGTAAACTGTATTTTATAAACAGAATGATCTGGTCTCACATGATAACTAAAATTCTCTTTGTTAATTCCTAACTTTTTATGGATCTGGTTTAATCAATCCAGTCTGTCTCCACTGTGTGATGCAGGACTGTTTTAGGACATGTGTAGGCCTTAGGAACTCTTACTTTTGGGGGCAGACTCTATTGAGCTCATTAAAGTGTACCCACATCCCACATTAAGTACAATTTAAGTTCAACCACATGTGTTAAATTGAAACTTACCTCTTCTTATGTTTTGTTTGAACCTTTATTGATTTTGATCTTACAGTTTTGTAATATTGGCACAATATTTTCTTAAGATTTCAAAAGTTAAGTCTTTGGAAAGCACAGAGCCCTGAAGCAGTGTGTTTATAACATCTAATGCATCAAAAAACCTTAATGCTTTGTGTGGAATCCATTGTTCAAATTTGGACCAAAGGGTAAAATTGGTAGCCTCTCCCAACAAGATAGTGTAGCAACAGTGGTAATAAGTGATGAAATCCCCAAGGAGAGAAGAGGAGACAAGAATCAGGTACCTGTTAGGTACCTGTGTGTGTACAGCATAATAAAAGAAACACATTGCTAGTGGCTTTTGTTATGGTTTAGAAGATGTGCCTGTTCTATAAGAACTGTAAAATTTACATAATGTGCCATAGAAGAATGTGTAGATATGTAAAATAATAAGTATATCACAAAATCAAACCAAGCTATCGTTAGTATTTCTAAACAGGTAGAAAGTGATAAAGTGTCTACCATGGAATCCCTTTGAGCAAAGATCTATTCAAAATGAAGAAATCATTTCTTTCATAAGCATTGTTGGTCTAATGTAACAATTTCATTAGAATGTATTTTTCTATGTTTTACTGATGTTGAAAAATCACTTCTTTATTGTGAATGAGGAGGTCTACTAGTTTCAGTTGCTATTTTAGTTTTCTTATAAATCCGTAAACATTTGTATATATTTCATGAGGTCCAGGAAATAGTCTTAAAAATGTTTTTTCTTCCATGGTTGGTAGTAATCGTTTTTTAAAGTGCAAAGTGTCACCATCATCAGACACAATAGGTGATGTGCCATCATTCCCTCTTTTTAGTATTTAGATAGGTTTTTGCCATCTGAGAAATATTCATACAGTGTCACTGGTTGTCTAGGTTTAGGTAAATCACACAATTATTTTAGAAATTATAAATAAAAGCTTATTAATTGTATAAGTGTAATGTGAGCTGAGTATATAGGATATAGCTTAAATCTCTGGCTTCTATTTTAAAACTTTTGAAAGATCACATCTAGGTATATGAAATAAAAAGGTAACATTCATCTGTGTATAATCTGTGTTTTATATAGATTCTACAGTTAAGTCTCAGGCTATACTTTTTCCCCCAGTTTTGAGAGAGAGAATATTCAAGTAAAGAGAAAGAATATACAAAAGCTAGACGCAATGAAGTGTATCCAAGACATTACATGGATTATTACTAGGCCTTTGAAGGTATTGTGGGAAATTTGGAGCTAAAATCATTTAATTACATTTAAAAAAATATTAGTTTAATGGAGTTATTCCCAGCCCTACTGTTCAGTATGGAGTATTAATTATTTCATAGCCTGCATTCTGCTGGTAGAAGCTTACTTCTTTTCCTTTGCTAAAGTTTTTTGAAAATTGTCTAAGGGATTAACTGTCACTTCATTATCTTTGTTAATCACCTCTAGAGATTTTTGCTATTATTCATCACAGTGGTCAAGAGGATCACAAAGAAAATGCAAGCTTTATTCACAAAGAAAGTTGATTGTTGGCTGCTGTCAATATCTACTGTATATTTTCCTTGAACATTTCTGGGGTAGTAATGGTTAGAATTAAATATTCCTTGAGAAGTTATTTTTAATATTGTGTTCATGGGAAAGGTTAGATGTTAGAGCAAGATTGACTATCAAATAAAACCATAGAAAATAGAACATTAATATATATAACTAATGTTTCCTCAAAACAATTTAGAATATTCACCTATTCATGTAGTTCTTTTAAGCAGTTTTCTTGGAAGTTTTAAAGTAAGACTTTTTTTCTTGTTTAAGAACTTAAAAATTTTTAGCAATGTGAAGAAATTTTATTTATATTATATTAAAAAATATAAACTTCTTTATTTCATGTGGTTTTTCTTGCAGTATTACTGAGCTATAATTGACATATAACATTGTATAAGTTTAAGGTGTACAACATAATGATTTGATACACACACACACACACCCCACAATATATTTAGTTAACATCTATTATCTTACGTACTTACAAAAATGTATTTCCATTGTTATGAGAACTTTTCAGATTTACTCTCTTAACTTTCAAATGTACAAAGCAGTATTGTTGGCTATAGTCGTGTTGTGCATCACCTCCCTGAACCTACAACTGAAAGTTAGTGCTTTTTGACCACCTTTTCCCTGTTCTTCCCTCTGACCACACCCCCACCTCTGGCAATCACAAATCCAATCTGTTTCTGAGGTTTTTTTTTTTTTTTAAAAATCAGATTCCATGTTGGAATAGTGATTTCCTTTCCGTTGTATATAGTCCCAGAAGTTGGATTGCTGGATCATACTATAGTTCTATTTTAAATTTTTTGAGCAGCGTCCATACTGTTTTCCACAGTAGCTGTACCAATTTACATTCCCATCTACGGTACTTCAGGGTTCTCATTTCTCCACATCCTCACCAACACTTGTCTCTTTTTGATGAAACCATTCTAACATGTCTGAAATGATATCTTATTGTGGTTTTGATTTACATTTCCCTTATGATGAATGATAATGAACACAGAGCACCTTTTCATGTACTAGTTATATATTTGGATATCTTCTTTGGAAAAGCATCTACTCAGGTCCTTTGCCCATTTTTAATTGGATTATTTGTATTTTTGCTGTTGAGTTCCATGAGTTCCCTATATATTTTGGGTATTAATCTAAGATATGTGTTTTGCAAATAATTTCTCCCATTCGAAAGGTTGCCTTTTTATTTTGTTGATAATTTCCTTTGCTGTGTAGGACTTTTTAGTTTGAGATACCTGTTACATATTTGAATATCTTCTTTGGAAAAATGTCTACTCAGGTCCTTTGCCCATTTTTAATTGGCTTATTTGTAGTACTACTTTATTTTTTATATTATATTTTATATATTGCTTATGCTTTTGTGTCATATCCAAAAAATCATTGCCAAGATCCATGTGGAGGAGCTTATTCTTTCTTTTCTTCTAGGAGCTCTATGGTTTCAGGTCATATGTTTAAATCTTTAGTCTATTTTGAATTAATTTTGTGAGTGGTATAGGATGGGATCTAATTTTATTTTTTCACATGTGATTATATTTACATGTTTGATAAAAATATCTATGGACTTTTCTTTCAGAGATAAAAAACTAGGAAAATCGAAATAAAATGAAGATGCTCTCTCAGCTAACACTGCCTTTCTAGAAATGTGTAAATGCAATTATCCTTTAATAAGTAAATATGTCTTCAAATATTCTCAGCAATGTGTTTTTTAAAAAAATGAAAAGATGACATTGCTACTCCTAGTAACAATACAAAATGAAAACAATTGCAACACAAATCCAGGATGTTAGAGATAAGTGAAAAGTTATCTTGCTTTTTATAATTAAAGTTTGATAGTTTAATATTTATGAACAGGCTTATAGACTTCATAATTACTCAGGTGAAATATTACTTCCTTCATTTCGAAAGCATTGTATTTTTAAAATCAAAAACAGAAATACTTAAAGTACATGACTCAATTATAATTTTAGAACAACAATGGATGAGAATGTTTTAAAGACTTAGGAATCCTTTCATTCCTCTGATATTTCATCATTTCCATTCTATATCTAGTTTGGTTGCAAAATGATAGAAACTGATGCTGGCTAACTTTAGAAATAAAATTTATTATATTATTTTTTTATTATAAAATTTTTAATTAAAAATTTAAAATTAGATTTATTTTTAAAAATTAGACATGGGTTTCATAAGTACAGTTCTATATATCATCTGTATATTTTATTGTATGTTTACCACCCAAGGTCAGATGTCCTTCTATCACCACATATTTGACCCCCTTAACTCCTTTCTACCTTCTCCCTTCTAGAAATAAAATTTCTTGGTTAAATAATTCTCAGAATCTGTGTGGAAGCCTGGGAAATGAACAGGAAAGAAGGATACTGGGCCCAGGAGCCTATCTGTCTAGATCAACTTGCAGGATCAGTCTCTACCTTCCCAAGAGGTGAGCTGCTTTTTGATGAAGGGATACATAGGAACAGTGAATTTCCTGGGTTATCAGCCTATAGCTTTACTTTTTCTACTTTAAAGTAAGCTCCTTTTTCAGAATCAGTGTGGTGTGACGTACGAAATGTCTATTACATCTTCAGTCCAGCTTTCCTTCCCTTCTCTTTTCTCTATATCAACTTGTAGTAGTATTAAAAATATCATAAATAATTTTTTTTAATGGATTCCTAAAGAAGGGTAGTATTTCTTCTTCTGGTTGCCTTGATTTTAATGAAATTATCCCAGGAGTGAACCTAGATGTGAGGACAAATAAACATATGCTTAGGTTCAGACTCAATGAGCCTTCAAGACTTTTAACTCTTATAACATTTCACATATAAGTCCTCCATTTCTACCCTTCTTTTATTTTTCTGTGCTGCAGAGATGCCACCTTGTAAATCATGCTATGAGCAGTCATTACACTGAATTGTAACATATATATATATATATATAGATATAGATATAGATATATTTTATATCTAGATAAAATATATATTTATATATTTTATATCTACCTTCCCCATGCACTATGAACAAGAAACAGGTTTTATTGAAATGTATTTCATTTAAATTTAATTTATTTTAAATTTCTTTTTTTCACCTAACTATGTTTGGCATATAGTAAGGGCTCTGTTTTTAAAATAAAAGTAACATATACACATGATTAGAATAAAATATTTCAAAGGGCTTATGGTGAAAGTCAACGGTCCCTTTTCCTCCCTGTCCTACTATTGTCCAGCTTCTCAGGCTAACAATTTTAACTTTTCTAAGTATTTTTTCAGGCAGTCATTTCTATATTTCTTAAAAATTATGCTTATCCTAGTATTTCTGTATTTATCAATTTTAGACAGCTTATTGACTACCTTTCAGCATTTCTGAGATATATATCTCTCAGTTTGATTTTACGAATAATCAGTATGTATATTCTTTTAACTATATAAATAATATTCACCACAGAGCTAAGTACTATTCTTTTGTTATATTTTCTTTCTTACAGGGCTTTCTTTTCCCCATCCCCTTGCACAATGTCCTTTTTCATACAGCTTTTCCTTTGCTCTTCTGCACTGTATATATATTTATTTTTTTCCAAGTCCTCTATTATTATAATTTTTAAAATCAGTCTTTTTTCCTTCGTCTTAACTGGAATTTTTTCTTTAAGCTCATAACATGGTTAGCAGCTAGGACTTTCTTTTACTATTGTCCTAGGCCAAATTTCTCTCTCATTCTTTTTTTTTTGATCTATGCCTTCCTTCTTGGTGTACTTTCTTGTTTTGTGGAAACATATCTTCAAGTAACTTCCTAAGAAAGAGAGAGAAATTTTGAGTCCTTGTATATCTGAAGACATTCTTCTTTCACGTTTTATTGTTTATTTGGTTAGGTATAAATTTTAGTTAGAAAATAACTGCCCTTTCGAATTCGAAGGCCTTATGTATTGCCTTCTAGTGTCCAGCATGGCTCATTAAAAGTTTGCCACTTGCTCTTAAAGAAGTTTTTAGGATTCTTTTTTGTCCTTGGTCTTCTGAAATTTCTCAATGAAAAACCTAGATATGTATCTTTAAAAAAATTAATTTTTATGTGTATGAAAAGGCCCTTTGAATTGGAAGATTTACGTATATCAGTTTGAGAAAGTCCTTTGTATTGGTCCCTTGATTATTTCTTCATTTTCATTTTCTCTGTTCTCTATTTTGGAACTTCTGTTAATCAACATTATATGAACTAGATCAATCCTTTGTTTATTATTTTTCTTTGTTTTCTATATAATCACCATAAAAATTAAAATAATATAAAAGGGTTTACAGTGGAAAAAGTCTTACCCCTGTTCCCATATACTCTAGTTCCCTGAGACAGTTCCTCTACTTTTAGCTCTGATCTTACTCCTCTCTTACATCTGGTGCTTCCAAGCCTGGAAACTCTTGGGTTCTGATGGTATACTATCTCCCTTCTTCATTTTGGGGTTCCTCCACCTTGCTTCACTAATTGTCACTCTTCTATCTGCTTCCATCATCCATAGGGGCATGATACGGACAGTCTTTTTTCATATCATGTAACTTTCTTCTTTCTCATTGCTTTTGTAGGTTTGTACTTTTTAACTGCTCTTTAACCATTTAGTGGTGTCTCTAGAGGAAGAGATAAATGTGTGCTATCAGTGTTTCAAATTTTGCTATTGACTGTTGCTGCTTGTGTGAGCTTTGTGTGAGTTAGCCAGCTCTACTTGAAAAGCTGAGAGCAGATTGGGAACAAAATTAAACCTTTAAGCATTTGATTTTTAAAATACTTGATACAGAACATTAAACAAATCTCTTAATTTAAAAAATGGTACTCCTCTGATAAATAGTAAAATCTCACATCCTCCTTTAATATTATTCAAAATAAGAACATATTCAATATTATGATTCAAAGTTAAGAATTGCTTTGTTTTTTTTCCTGCACAAACTCCTTTAGATACTTTGATTCAGAATCTGCTCCATATAACCATTCCGCACTATCCTTAAAGAAGTACTAATTTAAAGACTGATCTGCATGTTATAGCCCTTGACCCAAAGAAGTGTTTAATCACATCTAATGTGAAAAATTCAGCACACATTTCAAGGGAAGTTTGAACAATATTTCTAACCAAATGATACAGCATTATAAATATAATACTTGTTTATTTTTTAATGAATTCAAGGAAAATATTAACTGTTTTATGTATATATTTATTTATATGTAAATCTGTCTTATGTACACAATCACTTCTTTTGGACATATGTGTACCATAACTTAAATGGTACTTTTATTTTTAATTTTAGCTACCTTCTAGAAATAGAACACCTTTAAAAAATGAACATCAAAGGTAATTTGCTTGAAAAATCCTTCATTTACTCTCATAAATTTTAAAGTCACCTTTTTCTTTTATTACAATTTTTGACTTTGAATTGTCATTCTTTCTAACTTTTAATTTGCTCTCTTTTCTTCAGCCACCATTATAAAGTAACAGCCATAATGATAATGCTAGGATATGTCACCAGCATTTATGTAGGTCAGTGTACCTGGTCTCATAAGAGGATTCCACCCAAAGTTGATAAAGAAAATGGTGCTTTTATTTTAATAATGACTTGATTCATGTTATAAAATAATAAAAATAAAACAGAGCTATTTAACTATGGATAATGTCCAGGTTTTTAAATGAATACAACTTCATTTTACCAAAAGGCAACAGTATTTCAAATCCAGCTGAGAAAAGACTAATGATCTATCTATTTAGTACCTGCTAACCATTGTTATAACACTCATTTTGATGGAGAAGATATACTTACATTGTGACAAGAATATCATGACTGAAAGAGAACTGGGATTGCAAATTATCATAGAAATATGAAGACGAGGTCATTATAGACTCTTTGGTAGTTAATAGAGCAATCAAAAACAATAACATTTGATATGAACTATTTTGATTACAGAAAGGCCATGACTCATTTTTACATTCATATATCTGTAAGAAAATTTTTAGATTTATAACAGTGACCCTTTAATTATTCATATTTTTGGTAACACAATGAGTAAATGATGTTACATTTTTCAGAGGGCAAAAGAACTGTTAAATCAAAAACCATATGTATAATGTGGAGACTGTTTCAGAAAAACTGATCTAATTCTCTCTCTGGTTGAATACATTAAGCAAAAACTTAATAGCCTTGTTCATGACTTAAAAACAAAATAACCTGAGAATCATTTTACCAAGTAATTTGCTTTACAAGATTAATTGGAAATTATGCCAATTCTAAAACATAGATTAAAATTTTTTGAAAATAATTTGCATTTGTATAAAATAGAATTATTGTAAAGGCAAAGGCAATTCAGTATAATTGATAAAAGGAAAATGTACTTAGTCAAGGGGTTGCTTGACTATAAGTAAAGTAAATATTTGAATTTTGGTACAGATAGAAATTTTCAGTTCTACCATTGAGAATGATTTCCTAACAATTAAGAATAAGAAAATCTAAATACCTGGAGATTAAGAATATCTGGGAAAATATTCAGTGTCGAGAAAAATGCTAAGAATTTGTGAGGTCGGCTTATAATCAGATACATTCACAAGATCAGTTTTCTGGTGAAACTGAAGAGTACCTATAATTCAGAGTCATCAAGTTACCACCAAGCATACTAAAACGAGATACTTAGGGAAGTTTTTGTGAATGCTGCATTCCAGCCATATATGACTAGGCAACAAATAAATGAGTAACACTTTGTCATAAAAATGTTGCCTTTGAAATTTTAAGTTAGTCTTCAAACATAAATTAACATGGAGCCGAACATGCCAATAAATAGCTACCAAAAAATATACTAGGTTCATATTATAATGAATATATGACCAAACCAGACTATATGTTTTTATTTTTTATAAAAATATGAAGGAGTTTGTAAATGTAGCTAATTCTTTTAGTAAACTCAAGATTTTTTCCCAGATTTGTGTGTGTGTGTGAGCCCAATTTTCTTAGGCTTCACATCAGCCTGCCAGGAATTAAATGGGCATCTCTTACTGTTCTAAGTGCTGTAGTCTCTTTCCCTACCCATTCAGGGCAGTATACTGGATGGTATACCATGGTAGTATAGAACATGGCGAAGCACGAGAGCATGCTTTTCTCCCTTTTGTGTTTCTTTGTTAGAGAGGTTCTAAAACAGGTCTGCTTCTCTCTCTCTTGTGCAGAATCTTCAGTGAAACAATTCTTGCAGTTTTTTTTTTTTTCCATGAGTCCCATGGAAGATGCTCAATAACCAGAGTCACCCTTTCAGTCCAACAACTCTTCAGGGTCACATCGATGTGCTTAGTTTTCCTCTTCCATATACCTTTTTGTCTGTTTGCTTTTAGCATAGATTACTTCTTAGAATTTTCCTCAGCAGCTCCCTCCACCCTAACCTCAGCCCATACACTTTGTTGCCTTCATCTCACTAGCAGGCTAGACATACAAACAGCTGACAGAACTTAAGTTCTTTCCCAAGAGGCTCCTCAGACACCACGGAAAAGAGGTTCTAGAGGGTCAGGTGTGGCCTGACAACCTAGCTCCTGTTTAATATTTTGTTGCTTGTTTGTATTAGGGCATTTTTTTCTTCCTTAAAAATGTTTTAATGGCCTTAGCTTGTGTGAGGGAGCCAGAAATTTGGGAATATAACTCCAGATGCATGTTTATCATGACTCTGCGAGTTTTTAAAACTGTCACTTTCAAGGATCATGAAGCATGGCCATCAGGCATTTATTCTGTGCAACAAGCTCTGCTTGCTGGAGTGACAGTGTGAACCTGGGTATGTTGGAATAGGAAGCTATTTTACCTATTCCTGTCTTTTCTCCAAACATTGGGAGCTTTAAGAATGCTTTGAGTCTTAGGGAAGGATTTGAAATATAGGTTGTGAGAATCTTTGTTTCAGTCATCTGGAACTTAAGGTTCAAATCAAAGAGCCTTGCTCTTTTTATAGGGCCCTTTGAGCCCTGCCATCCAAACAGGTCTTGTCTCTTGGGTTTACCTAACCAGCCCAGAAATGTCTGAATCCCACTTAGACTCAAGCTGGCATCCCCACCCTACAAGCTATGCTGCTGTAGACTTTGAAGCAGTGTGGGATGTGTTGGCTTGGTAAGTAAGGTCATTATATATATATGTATATGTTATATACATATATATCTATATGTATATATATATAATTCATATAAAAGTTTAATATTTTATGGATGGAGAATTATCATATATTGTTAATGCAAATTAATATTTCCAGATATGTTATATTTCAATTATAGTTTTGGATGGTTATTCAATCCGAAATATAGACTTAGCCAGACGTATATCTTTGCCTCTTTCTTGGTCTCTATTTTATCATTCTTACTTCCTCATCTTCTTCAATAGTGGAGCTACTAATGACTTACTAGGTTAACCTTCATAAAAATAGTAAGTCGCCAAGGGAGAAGCTCTTCATAAAGTAAGAACATTATTTTGTGAATTGTGGCTTGAATAATAGAATGGGCTTTAAGCTCACAGTGTTTGAGATTCTCATGTTGTAAGATCAAATCAAAATATTTCTTCTAGAACAAAGGTACTCTTGGTGGAGCCTAAGAATAACCTGCCTCGTAGTCTCTGATGTTATAAAAGAATATGCCCAAAATATGATCTCCATCAAATGTAAAGTTAGAGCCTGGAATCATACTTTTCCTTTTCTTTTTTTTTTTCTCCTTTAGCAACCCTGAAGAGTTTTCACCAAATTGCAAACTGGAGTCAGATAATAATGTTTGTTTCTGAGCTTTCAGAGGAAGCTGTTTATTTTAGTAGGCAATTTTCATGGGTGATGAAGTGAAATGTTGAGAAGGCAGCCTCTCATCAGTGGACAAACAATGCCTAAGAATTTAGCTAATGGCCCCCCTTCAGTGCAGAGAATAGATGGCAACAATTGTATTTGCAGACTAGACCTGAAGCTACTTGTTTGGCTGCTAGGTGTTAATGCAAATTTGTTCTTCAGCTCATTCAACCCTGGGGCTCCCATCCTTTGATTTAATTAAATGTAATTGGTTACATTGCTCCTCCCAGGCCCCTGAGGTGTTTTTGTTTATTGCTTACTCTTTGCAATAAAGCTTCAATTCATGGCACAAAATGCTGGATAAATAATTTTTTTTTCTATGTTGGATTTTCAGGGAGATTATTTCTTCAAATAGTTTAGCTTTACAGTTAAAAGTAAATGACTAGTGAAATAAACTCATTGGGTGGCAAATGTAGCATATCCAGAAGCAAGGAATTAAGTAGGATAATTTACATGAGCTTAGGAAAAGTTATGTAGTTTGTAATGTTAAATTAGTAAAGATTTCCAAGAGTACATGAGATATCAATGCTGTAAATAAGACTTTTATAAGTAAGATTATCATTGTTATAGCACATTATTATTAAGTTACTTTAAAATGCCAGCTATGAAGTAGTCTGTAAATTCATTTTTTAATCATGCAGAATTCTCTTATAAATATGTAAGTAGCATTGTTGGGGACAAAAGCAAGAATAATATTGACTTAAATTAGGTCAGCACAATTAACCTATTCCTTTTTAATGAAAGATTTTTTTCCTTCTGCACAAGTTTTGTTTTTAACCCGAAGATATTGTAAATAACATTTTTTATAAAGTGATATTTTTTCCCTTTCAAGTTTCATTTTAATTTGACAAGTGAGATAAATTATCTTTGTATTAACTTCTGAAGAAGAGCTCAGAAATTTAAGAAAATTAGAAAAATACCATTCACATTTCCGAATTCAATTTTAAGTACCAAACTCTATAAATGACTTTTCCCCTTTTTGTCCTTGTCAGATAAAATGGCCTGCCAGAAACTGGTATTTATTATAGCATTGCCTTGTAATCTCTTTATTTCTTCCTTCTTTTCCTGGCCTTTATTTTTCCCTTTTTTATAGCAGAGGTATAGAATACTGTACCAATTTCATTTTCATTAATGCAATAGGCTTTCTAAATCTTGCTGTGTCACAGGCCTAGCTCATATCTCTTCTGGTGGAAAAAAATGAGAAATCCACGATAAGAACACAGGTATTTTCAATGCAATATAAAGTTTCAATTCCTCACAATAGGATTGTTTTGCAGGATTTTTTTTTTTTCTAGGCTTCTCTCATAGTCTATTGCTGAGGTACTGGGGTTTTATGTTTATCACGTTGTGCTATCGGAAAGTTAGGCCTTTCTTCTGGTGGATGCCCTTGATGAAAACCAAGTGTTAATTATAATAGAATATGGGAAAACACTCCCCTAGGGAGGTAGAGAACTAGACTGAGATGTCAGCTCAAAGGTAAGTGTTCAGGGAAGAAATGGAGTACCATATTAACATCTTGGAAATGAGCTGTCAAAGAGGCTGTGCTTCACCTTCACAGAGAGTTTCAGCCTCCATCAGTTCAGGGTTAGGCAGAAGACCCAAGTGTGGTCCTAATCCAAAAACATTGGGTAGAAAGTTCAGGTTTTTTCTGCTGGGTTCAGGGTGATTTGATTTCTTGCCTGTTTGTATAAAGAAGTCAAAGTTTAGCTATGGACCCTCATACTGGCAAATAAGAATATTTAACATATTATAATGTGCTGGATACTGAGGGTTTCTTTTGTAAATGGAAATGTAATGTTATACACAGAAGGGAAGGAAATATTCCAGTGTTTTTTTTAGATAAAACCAGATTCTCTTCTCTCGTACTTGAGTAATTTCCTCCCTGCGCACTGGTAATAATAAGCCCATTGCCAGTCTCCTGACTGTGACTCTACTGAATCCACAGCTTTGATTGGAAACTCTCAACCCCTGACTGGTCTCGGGAGCCCTGATTACGGAGGCACCCCACACACTTCCCTCATAAACATTTGGCAGATCAGGAAGTACTGAAAAGCGATGCCCCTGGCTCTCAGAAGAGGGTACTGGTGGGAGAAGAAATAGAACATTTTCCCTCTTGCAGCTGTCAGAGAGTGATTATGTCAAATGGGTTTTCAAGGAGCCACAAAGTAATTACAGGGTAACTTCTTGACATTATTTTCCAATGTTTGACTCAGCAGATGATGATGATTAATTGATGTGTATTATTTTATGGCTCTGTGAAACTTTGTTTGATACTTTAGATAGAGGTCAGACTGTCTTTCTAAGTACTTTGAAATAGATTTTTAAAATTTTAAAGTATCAATATTTCATTCAAAAGTATTATTTTTTTATAAATTTAAGGGAAATATCTTAGAATCAGATATCTTTCTATAATAGGACTCTGCCACGTCTTTTTACATATTGAATTCATTCATTTGTGTGGTGGTATCTGTGTGCTGTGAATGTGTGTGTTCTGTAAATAAATGAAGTGAGCTATTTATATTTAGACTAATATAGTAAATGTGTCTTTAATTTTAACATGTTTTAACTCCCTATTGTAGACTCAGATGATTTCCTAAACTAACTGGCCTTCTGGTGGCTAATAGAGACGTTTGGGCTGACTTTTTATGTAGATTTTTTAAAAAATCAAAAGCACGCTATCAAAGTAGTATTTTACTCTTATATTCTGATATTATTGTGGATTTCTGGGGCTAGTGTGAGTTAAATAAGTTAAATAATGAAAAGTAAAAGTAATAACTGGCACATGGCAAATGTTCAGTAAATGTGAGCTATATTGAAACATGACATAGTAATCATTAAACTTCAAAAAGGTATTTTCTTTTATACTCTCTCACTAATGTGGTCTAATTAGCAGAAAAGAATCTGACACCATTCTCATGTTTCTCTGTAGTTATGTTCAAGCTGGTCTATCTGTTGGTTTATATCTTTTTATTAATTTTAATTTAATTTAAAATAGTAGGGAATATTTAAATATGGTGGACTTAAAATGTATTTATATTTACATGTCCTTTTGCTGGGCATACTTATATATGAACATCTGTATTAAATGATTCCAAGCAAGTAATTAATTCAGGTAAGCCAAAGTCTGGACATTCAAAACTGATGTAATGGAAACATATTGTAAATTAAGACATCAATTAAAATAACAAGTAATAAACATAATGGTACTTTAATTATTTTGTTTAGTTTAAATATATTTTTTCAAATCAAAGTTGTCAATGATATGAGAAGTGTTTAGTGATCTTAGATGTTCATAAGCTTGTATATAAAAGATGTTTCATAGCCAGAATGTTTCTTCTGAGAAAAATAGAAGTGCTTGATATTCTGAGAATTTACTTTATATTCAGCCTGGATAAAAAAATATATATTCTTTTAAATTCATTTTTGCTTTTGTGCCATTGTGTCTTTTTGCTGACCTCCAACTATTTACTGAAAAATAACTACTGTACATATGAATGTCAGATGAATGACCAGGTTATTGCGTAAATGCCAAGATTTTATTAATGTTTGGAAATAGGCTTGAATACAGTTACATAAATAAGTACTTTTGAGTAGATTTTTAAAGTTTTGAAGTATCAATATTTCTTTCAAAAGTATTATTTTCCTATAAATTTGAGGGAAATATCTTAGAATCAGATATCTTGCTACAATAGGACTGCACCATCTTTTTAAATACTGAATTCATTTGTATGGTGGAGTCTGTGTGCTATGCATGTGTGTGTTTTGTAAATAAATGAAGTAGGTGAGCTATTTATTGGGCATGTTGCTTCTGCCTGCCAACTTAGTATGTCATCAATATTCCAGGTACAAAAGATGTTTAACCAGTTCAACTGAATAGTCTCCCTTTGTCTCCACATGTGTTTCACAAAGAAAAGATGTTGCTCTCATGGTAACAGAAGGATGGCAGTCTAGGGTTTGCATTGCCATCTTTATTATGTGTATGATGAATGCAAAGAAACCAAGTATTCAACTGTGGGCTGTATGGGTTTTTTTTTTTTTTCGTTTTTTTTTTTTTTTTTTTTTTGGTGTTGGTGGTGGTCTTTCTCCATTGATAGGATATTTTAGACTTAAACTCCATCTGTTTATAGGAAGCACAGGGAGTGCACCTTCTGCTGAATTTATTATGTGTATTGCAAATAACAGATGGCTCAGCAATAGGTTTACCCTTCTGTAGGAATTTGTTGTTTCTAAAAGTAACAAACCTTTGTCTTTCAGTATTAACACATCTTACAACATTGACTGAGGTTTGTTTTCCTTCTGAAATAATGTTCTCTGGCAATCTGATCTACATCTCTCATTCACTGAGTAAACCTTGCCTAGTTGCTTTGAATCATTAGTTTCCTTGCTCAAGTCCCACCTTTGACATTTTTTATTTTCTACCAGAATTATTATCAGGAAACATTATGTGCCCAGGACTTTCCCCAGTTCTAAGGTTATATATATATTTACTCTCTATGATTGCAATTATAGCAAATTGACATGGACTACTTATAAAAAAAGATTGATACCCAGGCAACTCTGTATTATTGTGTATATAACTCACCTTACAATGATTCCTTTATTTAAATATTCTACAGCTCTCTTTTTCCTTGAATTATTTTTTTTCTTCCTTGCGAAGCATGCTGTTAGGTCTTAAGCAAGCCCTGCTTCCATTTCTTTTTGGAAACTTATTTAAATGTATTGTTTTTATTTAAGATGGTGAATAGATACAAAGTAATATTTATAACATATGTAAGGAATAAAGATGAACAGAACAACATATGTCCATGAATAAACTACACTGAGTGAGTGAAATAGCCAAGGCAGTAAGAAAGCGGTATATGTATGGATATTGAGGGGTAAATGGAAAATGTGTCCAACTGGGTAGGGCCCAGAGAAATCTTTCATGGAATTGAACACTAGTATGACACCCAGCTAGTAAAGTTGCTGTAGGAAAGGTCCCTTTTCTTTAAACAGTTTTTGGCCATGGAAGCTGGGCAGCAGGCTGTCAACTACATATGATGGCTGGCTGACCAACATTTCAAATACTAAAGAAAATGCAAGCACTTTCCACAACATTCCATGTCCCTACATGAGTGTTCAGTAAATGCTATTTTGTTATTTTGATGGTGATATATATGATAATTTTAATCCCTGCATTCTCTAGCTCTTGATTATATTAACTTTTTATAGACATTTTAATGTATATATCCTTGGTTATGCCCTTATATCTTTGTTTCTTTTATCACTCTTATGCTTACATTTCCCAAATTTTTAAAGCAAAAAAATATCATGATTTAATTTATTTATTTGATGTATTTATACCTATTTCAGACTTGTCTAGAAGTATCCAAAATTCTTACTTTTCTAGCTTCTATATTCTTAGGCCTATAAACATTGATATGTGAATCTGAATTCAACTTGTTTTTTAAATTTAAGGTTCTGTGTTTAATAAAGGAAAGGAAAATTTTCATTCAGGCTTTTTAAAATTCATTTTTTTTACCTGTCTTTCCTTGTCTAGTATTTACTGAATGTAAATGCAAATTATTAAAATTAAGCTTCTGTATAAAAATAATTAACTTAATTCAAATAACCTCAATTTTTGTAGTCTTGCTTGATTTAAATGAAATTTGCATTTTTAAAAAAATCAAGGAATGAATGGATATTCACAAGCCTATAGAGTTCATCACCTCTCTCTCCCATTCTCTTACTGTTTCCTGTACATGTCATCTATCTTCTTAGGTGACAGGAACTGTGAACTGTTACTTGCCCGGTGGGGCTTTATCCTATGTTCCCTAGCAGAGTTAGTGGCCAGCTTCTCTTTGCGCCCAGAGCTCTCTGTTTGCAACACTTGTCCTTTTATATGGTAATTATCTGCTTACCTACAATCTCCTTAGCAGACAGGGGGTGACCTTGTTGTATTCATTTTGCCTCCCCAAGCTCAATAAACACAAGTTTGTTGAATGAGTGAAGTAATCTGTGCGTGTGTGTATGTGTGTGTGTGTGTCTGTGTGTGTCTGTGTGTGTCTGTGTGTGTGAGGGAGAGAGAATACATCAGAAGATATCCAGAGCTGCTGTTAATTCTCCTCCTTTAATGATCTGATGAAATTCAGCTATTTTGTGAATGCTCTCCTCATCTTTTTAGATAAAAGTTGCTAATAAGTTTCCAACAAAAATGGCAGGAACCTAGACTGCAAACTTACTGTTTATGTTTACATATATTAAACAAGGACCCCAAATGAAAAAAATTGAACAGAATGTTAATCACAATTTGAGGTTAAATCAATTAGAAAACATAGATAAGTTTGTTGTTATTTCCAACTTCACATAATGCCATCAAGTTGTCTCTCTGGCATGTATGTTTTAGAATATGAGCATCGTTAGGGTCTTATGAACAACTATACACCATCATGAATTTACATATATAAATACTACTAATTAACATTTGTTTATTATTTTGCATTTCACTGCTATTTACTAACAGATTTCAAGACAATAGGCAATTTTGTAACCTCAGTTTTATAAAAATCAGTAGTATTTTTGGTCCCTAGCAACCATTTAGTATGTAAATTAGGTATTCTCAGGCTTAATGTACTTCATTTTTATAAAACAAATACATCATTAATCTGATTAAGTTCTTGGATGGGAGTGTTGTCCTCAGATCATTGTGAATCATTTATTGTTGGGCATGCATCCAAAAAAAATTCAAGCGTGGCACTTACAGTCTAGGTTTAGGAGAATTGTTGAAACCTCCTAAATGATATTTTCCAGAAGAATAGAAAGGCGCTGCTTACTTATAATTGCAAGAATTACCTGAAACTAAATGATGTGTTCTTATCCTTAATTGCAACTCAGTTTGATGATGATTCAGTGCCAGAACTATGCCATATTTTGCTTTGGTGGTATAAAATGTATAACAAAAACTAAGTGATCCAAGTGAATCAAAAACAGATTCCAGCTTTCCTGTAGTGACTTAACCACTATTGGTCTGATTTTAGAAGTTGCTTGATTGGCAGGGTTATTATTTCGTATGTCTTTCTTTAGCTTTTAGTTAAATTTACTACTTAAGAACTGAGAATGTTTAATATTAAGGTTAAAGAAAGTCCATGATGTTTTAATTCGTATATCAGAAAGAACTTCTAAAAAAATTTAACAAGAATTCTGCAACCTTAGTTTCATTTACAAAGTTGTATATATATTCTTTGTTTGGAGGCAGTCTTTGTCTAGTGAAGCACCATTATAACTTTAATTTATTGAATTTCTACCATAGTACCTTAATCATTTTCCTAGAAATCCTGTAAAGTTATTATGTTTATTACACAGAGAGGTTAAGTTAGTGCCCAAAGGCATACAGATAACATGTGATTAATCGAGTATTCAACTACATTCTCATTCCAGAACCTCTGCCTCCTCAAGGGAAAGAAAGAAAGAACATAACTTACAAGGCCCATCACCTAGTGGTTGCGATAACTTTGGAAAGGGATTGGAAAACTTTTTCTATAAAGGGTCAGATAGTAAATATTTTAGGTGTTAAGGACAGTATATTTATAGTCTTTGTCACATATTCTTTATTTTTTTACAAACCTTTAAAAATATAAAAACCATTCTTAGTTCAGGGTCCTTATAAAAACAAGTTGAGGTCTACAGCCATGCCACCCTGAACAAGCCCGATCCCGTTAATCTTGGAAGCTAAGCAGGTCAGACCTGGTTAGTACTTGGATGGGAGACCACCTAGGAAGACCAGGTGCTATAGGCATAAAAAATACAATTTTTTAAAAAAGAAAGAAAAACAGGTTGAGGACCAAATTTGTCAAAAGTCCTTAGTTTGCCAATCTCTAATTTAGGACAATATCAATAAGCCCTATATATTTTTTTCAGGACTGTGTAATTATAATCAACAATAATATAATACATATCTATAAATAATGACTTTTAAACATCAATAAAATGGAAAAATTATGTCCTGTATACACTATTTAAGAAGGCATGAAAGCATGATGTCTTAGACTTTCATCAAAGAAATCAAAATAAAGTTTTAGTATTTATAATGATATTTTAGATAGCTGGAAGATTCAACTTCTTGAAACTATTCATTTTATAACAGCATAAATGAAAGATTATATTACAAGTGAATTTGACAATTCCAGAATTTATAAAACATACCATTTAAGTTTTATCCTTGAGTATTTAATTCTATTTTAAAAGTCTTACTTCCTTGATATTGAGTGCTTACTATTCTGTCTTGATTGCAGCTACTGGTTTCCTTTTTTTCACAGCATACATTTTATTCAGGAATATTAAAGAATAGCTGAGAAAATAGTTCTTTACTCTTCTCAAGAAAAAAAGTATCCTGTAACTGTAGGTGCCAGATTCCTAAGATTTTTGTTGATAGATTAATGTTTACTGAGATGCGAATGTTTCTTTCTCTAACTCCTTTATTTACATTCTAGTTTCAACTGGCTTCAGGGCCTCAGACTCCAGTCCCTTTCCTCAAGTGGCCCCAAGCTGCATCACTGGGATGAGTTGTCCTCCAGAGTGGTGGGAAACATGGGCTGTCAAACCTGTAGCTGGAAACTTGTTTTTATTCAATTCCCTTGTGTCTATGTTTTACTTCAAGCCATTGGTAATGTTCCCTTTGAAAAATTCAGTGCTGTTTTGGTCACACTAACAAGGTAAAGAGATACTGTGTCTTTTACCAGACTACGTCATGTATGCCTAAGGGGCAAGTGTGCTGCTGAGCAAGGAACCCCAGTGGGCTTCTAGTCCTTCCTTCCTGGAGAGCAGCCTTCTCAAAGCTTTTCTCTCAGCTTTCAGATGGCTGCAAGGACAAAATTGGTTTCACGGATCCTTATAAATGACGTTAGGAAAGACCAAAAGAAAAAGGTAAATATTATTATTTGTAATATAAAATTATGGGGACAAGCATTTTGAGTCATTATTTAAGGTCATATGGGTGGTATTTTGTTCATATATGCCCACCCTTTTAAAAAAAGTAAATGCAGTGGACAAAACACATAGTCCTGTAATAGTGGGGATATTGAAAGATTTGATGTCTAGTTCAGTCACTAAATTAATTGCCACACTTTTCAAATGACATTTACTAAACACATTATGTACTAAGTTTCTTCCAAAATGCTTTAGATTCATAATCTCATTTAGTCTTCAAAATAACTTGCAGAAGAAACTGAGGTTTAGAGAGGTTGAGTAACTTGTTCACAAAACAACTAGTAAATTACAGAGAATTTGAACATAGACGATATGTTTAAACCTATCCTCTTAAATGAAAACATACATTTTTTATGCTTTAAAAAATGTTTTATCTTTCAGTATGACAGTCTTCATTTGAACAGAATAGAACTGAAAAGAAGACATTGTAGCTACAAATGGAGGCTGTAAAAACCTGAAACTATGTCTGGGTAATTCTATGAGCAATCTTAGGAATAAACAAAACAATATAATAAAAGTTTCTAAGTTTATATTAGCTTCTTAACTGATTAGAATTAATTATGTGTGTTATAATGTAACTGCTTTTAGTTCATACATGATGCTGTTTCTTTGTTCATATGAAAACTAATGTTTTAGAAAATTTTAGGAAGGTTAAGGTAGTGAAAGATAAATTAATTCAGCAAATATTTGTTGAGTGCATATCGTATGCCAGAATCTGTGCGTCAAATATGACATGGCTCTCTTTGAGTAACTTATGGTCTAATGAGAGAGGTAAGTAGAGAAAGACAAGAGTCAATTTTAGTATTTTGAGAGTATCCAATGAGTGTGGTTTGGGCGAAACCAGAGAAGGCTTTTTGGAAGCAGTGACTCCACACTGGTGCCCAAGGTATGGGAGAACGCATGCCCCTGTCAAAGGCCATAGAACAAGCCAAGGCACACAAGTGAAGGCTTAGTGAGTTGCCACAACTCACTACTTAGGGAGAGCCTTAGTGGGGGAAGAAATGAGGTGAAGCTAGAGAGGTCAGAAGGCCCAGATTGTGAAAGGCCTTTTATATCCAGTGCCAAATAGAGCGAACTTGATCTGGAAAGCAGTGGGGAGCTAATGAAGGTGACACAGACAAACCTGTACTTTAGAAACACTTTCCCTTTGGTTGTAGCATGAAGACGGAATGGAGGAGAGCAAGCAGGGTGAACAATTAGGAGTCTGGGGATGTGACCTTGGGAAGAGGTAAATATAAGTTGTATAGTCCTTTACTATTGGTACTGATCATAATGGTAGAACCTTTGTTCTCTTATATATTTTTATCTCATTCATTTTGAACATCTTGGCATTATTTTTCACAGAATTCTTCTTTTACCTGAAATAGGCAGAATTCTCCATTCATCTTTTAACTACACTGCTCTGTTCTTGAAATGACCAGTTTTACATTAGCCTCACAACTTCCACCAATTCAAATTCCACGTCACGAGGTGAATGTTAGCATTATATTTTCTGTTTACCTGGCCAGCACTTCAGGCATTCATCTACTAGAACATGTTACCCCTTTGATATATTCCTTTGGTTCGACTTCCTTAGCTTACTTTATTTTTTTCACTTATTTGCTCCCTGGTTAATATCAGAACACTTTTCTTATATCCCAATACATATTAATATTCAAGTTCCTTTTTCTTTAAAAAATTTTATTTTTTCACTTACAGTTGACATTTAATATGTTAGTTTCAGGTATACAGCATAGGGGTTAGACATTTATACAATTTACAAGACAATCCCTCCAATAAGTCTAGTACCCAACTGGTACCATACATTCAAGTCTATTTTTCAGTCTGAAGTTTCTGGATTCTTTTGACTTGCTGGAAAATAAATAGTTACTCTTTCTCTACAATATGTGTTTTAGGATTAGAAAGTTCTTGACCTTTAAATTATGACTAATAATTTGCCTAAATCAGTGTAGTTGGGTAATAAGGTCCAGGCTAAATCAGAATGGTGACTCAGAGGTCTTAATCCTCAGCCCGTGTCATCAGGCTTGCAAATAGAGAAGTGTTGAGAACTAAGACCCTGTCTTTGCTTTTCCCTATGGCATATGTCATCTTGTATATTCAATAAATACAAGATAATTTGCTGTATAAAAAAGGCAAGTTGTATGGTTAACCATCTCTTGTTTTTTGTTTTTTTTTTCTCCTTTTTTTTGTTAACTTCACATGGAGTGAATAATATAATGCCTTTCTATACCTTTTAAGTGTAGTGAATTAATGTAGACATAATTCAGATTTGGGGAGTGCCAAGTCTTCTGCCTTATAACTCTGTAGGCATATATTCTTCTTCTATCAACTAGTTTTACTGTAAAAGGTGATTTGGAAACTTTCAGCTACAAATCATTCTTGCCTTTTTATATCTATTCCATATTGAGCAACATTTTTCTGTGCGTTTTGACATGGTAGCTTTTATACTTGAAATGATATAAAGGCAAGGAAAATATCCTCTTTATCTGGACTTCTAAGGCCTAAGCTCTGTTTTTCTTTTCTTTTTCTTTCAGCACCTGCTGTGTGCAACTATACACAGGATTGATGGGGAGCAAAAGATTCTGCCCCATAGCACTTTAAAGGAAAGATGTTGGGGTGGCCTTCAAGTTGGCCTTTGAGAAGCAGGTAGCTCCTTTGCTGCTGAATGGATGTGCTGGTAGCAGCTTGGGAATAAAGGACATCAAGCAGAGTCTGGCCTGAGTATTCATCTTCCCTTGAAAGACTTCAATTTAAGATGAGAAGGAACTGTGTAGATGAGGTGAATGAGGCAGGTGTGTGCGACTCAGCTCTTTCAATTGCCTTACGAAAGCATCAGTGGCCCTAGCAGAGGGCAGATAAGAAGCCCAATAGTATTGGTCATAATTTACCATAGAGCTGTGTGTATATGTACGTGTATGTAAATATATGTGTTTGTTATATACACACACACACACACGTATATGTAATATATATATATATACACACACACACACACACACACACACACACACACATACACACATATATATATAAAACACCCTTGTGTCCATACATAAAATAAAATATTTGTAACAAATGTATATGTATAGTTTATATTTGTTTATTTTTTGATTTGTTTATCTTTTTGATTTGCCTAGTGCCAAAGGTTTCATGATTATGGCAGTCTTGGAGTCTATTCACAGAAACTTGAAACCTATGATTTCTAGTGTCATCTCTTGCCTGTAAGCCATAGTGGAATTCTCAACATTTCCTGAACAGGCCAAACTTTTTAATGGCAACTTGTGTTTCAATGCGATGTTACTTCTGCCTTGAGGATTCTCCTCTCAATTCTCTGACAGACTTTTATTAGTCTTTCTAGGTTCAACTGAAAATGCTGCCTTCTTATTAAAGCCTATCCAAATTCCTTCAGGCTAGCGGTTCCTTCTCTTGTGCTCCCCACAGTGCTTAGTTTATTCTTTTATTATAGCACTTGGAAGGTATTTTAATTATCACTATGTATGTGTAATCCCTCTATCTGGTGAGCTTCTGGAGCAGGGGTTATTTTTATATCCTTAACATCTAGCACAGACCTAGACTTATAATAGGTTCTCAGTAAATGTTTGAATGACTGGAAGAATAAATGAATGAATAAAATACACCACTTCATGTTTGAAATGCACTTGAGTTCTTCAAACCGCCTTTTCTTTTGTGCAGCTTTTCTTTATCTTCTCCCCTGCCACATGTTCTGTCCTACCTGGTATATTTAGAGCTTAGGAAATACACGTTTGAAGATTTAAAACATAGTGCCTTGAACTCCTTAGAGGAAAAGTCTATGAATAAATAATTAGACTCATTTCACATCAAAATCTACAGTGTAAAGAAATGTTCGCTATCATTTGGTGCTTTATTCACTTGTATGGTAATCTAATGGCATATCCATTGTTATCTCTGAACTATACTGAAATATTTTACCCTTGGGGCTTTTCATCTGACGAAAGGAGGCTTTTTGAAAATGAAAAAGCATAGTTCCTGTTTCTGGTATGCTAAGGGGCAATTTATTAGTTTTGTAACACATGGGTTAATATTGCCATGTTTTATTTTGAACATTACTTGAAAAAAATTGCTATTAATATCACTGCAGCGTGTATGTATATAACGCCTGTCATCTTTGGGGTATGTAAATCAGGAATGTTGCTGAAGAACTACTTAGCATTTTCTTGGGGGTGAAGTGCTTAGTTTTAGAATTTAATTGTAGGTTTTACATTTAAGCTGTTCAGTACTACTTTTATAAAGGTTCTATAAATTTCTTGCTTTGTAGTTTAACAGGTTTAGTCACCACAGTTGAAAGACATCATCCTCATAATGAAGCCAGAAAAGAATAAAGGTTGATCATGCAGGGCTGGCTGGCTGTGACATTGAACAATAGAGCTTGACTTGTTCATGTCTGTTAAATTAGACTATGGGGTGTGCTTATCTTGCTGCAATGATATTGAATTATAACAAGAAAATGTTATGTTGTGCAGCTCTGCGAAGGGGGTGTGCATCTATTCTCACTTCATGTGTATAGGAGAAGCTTTAAAGCTGTTGAAGCTGCCTCATGAGCTTAAAGTCTGATGGCACAGACTGGGTATAATACTGAAAATAAAGAAAGAAAAAAGTGCACAGGCTTTTAAGTATCCTGTAAAGTTTTATCCATTGCAGTCTTCCTTTAAAGGGCTGAAGGCAGCTGGAAAAATTCAATTTTGAAGAGGTGTTTGAAGAAGATAAATTATATCTCACCTGAGAAGAAAGTAAGAGGATATTATGTTACATAGGTGACAGATTTATTCTAACTTTTCTACATTTGTGCTTGACACAGTTCAACTCATCTTGCTTAATATTAATGGAATACCTACTATGTTCCCAACACTGTGTTGGATACCATAGAATTTTTTAAAAAAGTCTATGATTCAGTCATGCCCTGATGAATTTAGTATCTTTTTTGAGGAGACGAAAATTAAATCCATGAAATAACTCCTTAGAATCATTGGATGTATGAATGACAGTATTATAAGCTGTCAAGATCATTTAAAATTTTGATTCTGTTATTATATGTATCATTCCCAGATGTGTCACATGAGCATAAATGATAGGCATCCCTTTTATGTCTTAAGTTACTGCTAAAAATATTGAAAAGTCAAGGCCAAGGTTAGAGTTAAGAAAGAGCTTCTGTCACTTCCCACACTTGTTCTTAGCACATGTTTGTTGCTTACTCTTAAACTCTGTATTATTTTTTAAACATGTGTAAACCACCTAAATAATTGGTTATGGAATTTTATGGATATTAAGCTACTATTAAAGTTTTATATATATAAATATACTATATATATATAAACATATATATCTTCATTTCTCTTTTCCAAAAAATCAAAGCAGTGTTTTCATATTCCTGTTTCTTTCTTCCATTTGTCATGATTCTTCAGTGTGATCTTCAGTGTGATTACTGACAAGGGATTACAGATACAAGTTTTAAGCTTACTTACCATGATGGAATACAGATTGCCCTGCCTGTACATTCAAATCCTCTTATACTACTTATAGCCTGCATTTTCTTCTTTACATCATTTATCTTTCTCTTCCTTTCTGAAGACCATTTTTCTTCATGGAGAAGACTGAATTAAAGTAGAAGTGAGTAGATGCACAGCTGATATCCATTTCCTCTCTCTTCTTCCTTAATAACAGAATCACAACTCAGGTTTCCTGTCAAGCAAAAATACTCTGGATTCCCTTGCAGCTGTGGGTGGCCTCGTGATACATTCTGGCCAATCGGATATAACAAGAGGTTGCTAGGTAGAATGTGTTAGTTAGCTGATACTGCTTAACAAATTACCCCAAAACTCAAGTGGGTTAAAACAACAATAAACATTTATTATTTCACACAATTTTGAGGATCAGTAACTCAAACGAGCTGAATGATGTGATTTTGGCTCAGTGTCTCTCCTGAGATTGTAGTCAAGATGTCAGGTGGGCCTGCAGTCATCTCTGAAAGTTAGACTTAAAGGCTCTTTTAACCACTATGTTTTATGACCTCTCCTCTAATAATGATAATGATAATGATGATGAAGATGATGAAGGTAAAGGTGATGATGTTGATGATAATAGTAATATCTGTCCCAAGAAGATAAAGCTAATATTATAAAGCACTATTATAGACCAAATGCTACTATGAACTTAAAGATTTTGATTAGAATTAAGTCCATGTTAATAGTCCCATTCACTGATTTCTTTACTTTTTGAAGTGTTAAGATACTTTGAATTCTCTCTTACTGCTATAACTTGCTTTCTTTTGTAGACCTTTTGTAATCTATCACAGAAAGACATCTTTGGCCTCCATCTGGCCAAATAGCTTTGACCTAAAACAAAAAATAGCACAGGGCAATACAAAATTAAGTGTTAAATTTATTGTTATCTAGTGTAAAACCTTCCAAACAAAGGCCACATGTCAGGAATGAAAGAAATTGGTAATGGCTAGAAGCATACATCATGTGTGCAGAGGAGACTGATTTAAACATGACTGACCCCCAAAGCAAGAGATACCTGGATAATGATAGAGATTTAAAAAAAAGAATTGATAACAGAATATTTATTATTATATGTAGCTTTTAAACAAGAATTCATGTTGCTGAACTATGTATATATTTCTTTTAAGCAATATTTCTCCCTTATATATAAACTAAATATGTAAAAATATCAAGAAGCTGCTAAACATGGCGTGTAACCAGTATTAGGCTTGAGGCTGGTGTTGGACATTGGCAAGGGGGCATGAGGAGGCACCTGAGGCCTTAGCTGACATTGAGTAGCTTGTTTCTCAGCACATAACTTCTTTGTATGGTGATAGAAAAAACCTGAAGTAGCTTATTGGGTGTCTTAATCTCATAGGTAGTAAAGTTTATCAGAAGAGAGAGGATCTGACAATATTATTTGTCAATAAGTTGGTCTTCATGTTTGGTTTGGGAATATTTGGGGAAAGTAAAATTTCTTTGTTGAAAGGTTTCTGTATTCAGTCAACAAATATTTATTGAATAATGTGTCAAGTTCAGTGGTGTTGATTACTCATTCTCAGAGTCTCCTGGATTTGTTCTTTCCTTTATATTCTCATTCACTTCAACAACCTAAGTTCAGACCCAGTGGCATCCTTCCACCTTTGTCTTCCATCACTTGTATTCCCCGTAGTACTGCTGTGAACTTATGGTATCAAATCCACACATCTTGGTTCATATCAAGGCCTTTCATCAATTGACCTTTACCCTAAAGTTCATCATCTGTCTTTTCTCATTATAACCACAAGGAATTATAGCCACACTTGTGTCCTTACCTTCACTGTCATACATATTGGTGATTACCACATCTGGCTTTTGCTTATACCTTTCCACTTTAGCATTCATAAAGGCATTCTATATATTTCTGACAAGTGAACAAAATTTTGGTATATTGAGCCATTTAAGGCAAGAGTAAATAATTTTAACTTATCTTTGTTTAAAGTTCTATTTTAATTTAGTGGCTATATGAATTTTCTAAATATTACTTTATTGTAGAGACATGGGACCTCAGAATTGGAAGAACTTTAGAGCTCAGAGTACACACTTCATCCTTAATTTTTAGATGAGGAAACAGATTTACAGTGGTTAATAGATTTGGCTTAGGGTATTTGACTAATAAGTAGTGTTTGGATTAAAGCCCACATTTTATAATGCATCAGTGTGCTTTCCACTAGAGTAATTAATTTTCCTCTTATTCTCCTTTTGTTTTATGTTTCTCTTTTATAATATCTCTAAAGGTAAGAGCTGTATTTTTTAGCTACCACACCCCTCCCTCCCCCTATACCCATAACAGTAGTACCATATAGTAGTTTTGGGTAAATAAACTTGGGAGACATTTAATTACCATGTAGATGTATGTGAATATATCAGTTTTAATGGAATAGATTATGCTGCAATAACAAACAGCCCACCCCTAACCTCAGTGACTTTGAACACCAAAGTTTATTTTGTGTTGCATGTTTATCTTAGGTTTATTGTAACTCTGTTTCATGTTGTCCTCAGTCAGGGACCCAAGATAATGAAGTAACTTCTAGAACAATTGTAGGTGATGGAAATGAGACATTGAACTATGCACTGGCTCTCAAATGCTTTTGTTTTTGCATCTTATTGGCCAGAGCACTTTACAAGGCCAAGCCTATTGTCAATATGGTAGAAAAGTATAATCTTTCTCTAAGTAGGGCCAGCAAATATTTTTGAAAAATAATACCGAAAAAGAAAAATCTACGGTAAACTTAGATACAGAGTGTTGAGTAACATAATTTTCAGACTGTGGCACACTATCATCATTGGTTCCTGAATGGCCCCTTTCTTTTCTTATTCACTTGTTTCTTTGTTTGAATGTATTCTTATATAATGCATACTGTTATTTGGGGTATGTATCTTATATTTATATAAAGGGTATCACACTAGAGATTGCATTGTTTCTTAATTTTTTTCATTCAGCATTATAAGATTTATCCACATTGCTGAACATTCATGCAGTCTGTAGCATCTAGCGAATATTTAATATTTTATGATAAGCATCCACCACAATTTTTACCTGTCCACTCCTCTAGATTGCGTTCCATTCTCTACCATGGTAAATGATGCTGTGTGAGAATTTCTTTCGGCTACATATTCAGGAGTGGGAGTGCTGGGACATACATATATTTAGATATTGCTTTATCAATATTTTCACTAGCTTTTTAAAACTGTTAATTCTTGGTGTTATTAATTTATAAGATATAATACATAAAATTACTAAACTCTAATATCACTAATTCTGTAAATCTATCAAGTCCACACTAAGAACACACATGTAACTAAAGTGATATGTAATTTACATCTGTAAGATTTTTCACTGATGATGCTCTACAAGCATGTGTTATCAACTCCTGTTCTCAGGTATTATTTTACATTACCATAAAACTAAATCAGTAAATAGATAAACAGAATGTGGAATATTTATTCAATGGAATATTTTTCAGCAATAAAAAGGAATGAATTTCTAATGTGCCCTACAATCTGGAAGAACCTCAAAAACATTATATTAAGTATAAGAAGCCAGTCACAAAAGCCCACATTTTTTCATACCATCTATATAAACTGCCCTGAAAATGGAAATCTATAGAGAAAGAAAGTAGATTAGTAGTTGCCAGGGCAGGGGACAAGGAAATGAAGACTAAATGAGAAAAGTTTCTTTGGGGATGGTGGAAATGTTCCACAATTGATTGTGGCTATGGTTGCACAACACTATAAATAGATGAAAAACTATTGAGTTGTATACTTTAAATGGGTGAACTATTATGGCATGTAAATTGTACCTTAATAAGGCTGTTAAAAAAAAAAAACAACAAACACCTCAATTGGATCATTTTCCAAGAAGCTGGTTGGAAATGAGTCAGGGCTAACTCCTTAGTTTCCTTCTTCCTTTGTGGAAAGAGTAGGGAAACGAAGGGAAAGAGTGGGGACACGAAGGGGAAGAATCAGGACAGTTTTGTCCTTGAGCTCTACCCATGCACATCATTTCACTTAAGAGTCCCTGTACTGACATACTTCCTAGCCCTGATCTTTTGTTGAACTATTTGCAGCTATGTTCAGGACCTTTCTACTTGTATGATCCAACGATCCAACAATGGTTCCCTTCTCAAATATCCAATTTCTGCTGTACACTCAGTTTTCATATCTCAATGCTTAGAAAACTTTGATATCTTTTTTCTTTTCTTTTTTCTTATTTCCAGATTCAACCTTTTTCATGTTGTATCATATCTTGAAATTATTTTTCAAATATGCCTCTTTTTATTCATTAGACTTTACCTTGGCCAAAAATGAGAAAATTTTAAAATTTTAGAAAAGAAAAAATTGGCCTATTTGTGTTAATTATGGTTGTTTAAAAAGTACAAGGAAATTTCTTCTTTCAACAGTATTAACAAATATCTGACAAACACTTTTGTGAATAAAACTGGAAAATTTAGTTCTGATTTTTTCTTTTTTATGTCATTTCATAGTCACTGTAACACTTGTGTTTGTCAAAAATGGTAATTTTTAAGTAAAGCGTCTAAGTCCATGATAACTAAGGGGTGCTCAAGTGACTTGAACGCTTCAGCTTGAGATGGGTCAGCTTTTGGGGTTAAGTTGTGAAGAAGAAAGCCATCACATACACTTCATCAACACTGTGGAATGAGAGACCAGTGCATTTACTGAGCAGTGGATTTCCAGTGAGCATATAAACTAATTGGTGGATGAACATGCCCCAGGAGCAATGATTTTAAGGTCATAGCAGGCTCAGTGAATAATGCTGACTTACACTGCGTCTCACTGGTAGCTGATCTTACCAATGAGCAGTTTAGAGGCATTCAAGCCTGAGCTCTCTTCCATGTGCCTTGAATGGCATGTCAGCGGTCACTGTTTTTGACATCCTTTATATTTGTCCAGTCAGCTCTAAATCTTTAGGTTGGGCTTCAGAGTACTCAGGAAAGAAAAGAGAAGCAATTATTTTCAGTCATTGAGTTTTGAAGATCTTAGCATTAATTATGCCAAACATTGTTGGTTCATCAACAAATAAAAACCTTAAAAGGTGGTATAAAGCATTCCAAACTTGTTTAAAGCATAGTGTATGGTGATTAAGAATATCTTGTATACACTAACATATTTTTAGATACTTTCACGCATGCGTGTTCATGTATAGTTTCAAAGCCAAATATTCAAATTAAAGTTTATTTTTAATTTTGGAGAATAAATATTGAAAAGCTTATTCACTTTTAATTAGCATATACTTTTTTGTCATATGAAAAAAGAATAAAAAATATAATTCACTATTTCTTTGTGGAACCCAGAATAATTGGGGATCTGAAAAATATTTTAAAACAAAATCACAATGTTCTAACTCTAGTAATACTTGTTAAAAATTATTTAAATAATAGTGGGCTTTGATTTAGGGATTTTTTTCCCACTTAAGTCTTTAATTTATAAAAGATTATTTGAGCATTAAAAATGTGCTTTTTCTATTGTTTTTCAATCCCCGTGCCCTCTGACCTGTTGAAGTTTTGCAGGAAGTGCCCAGTCAAAGGATTTGAGGAAGCAGTAATGAATATTCTTTGCAAGTGTTCATCTGAGAAAATGAAAGAGGCTAAGCTGGTATTCTTGTTTGTTATTCAAATTTTAAAACTTATTTCCCATATAAATAAAGTAAGCAGAAGCGATGTAAACTCTCTAAATCTTCCAGATTCTTATGTGTGTTAACGAAAAAGTACTTTTATTGTATCAAAAGAAACACATTTAGTTCCTAGAGAGAGTACCATGGGTGGTATTCTCTTTTGAAGTAGAAATTTGAAGTAGAATAGTTGTTTTTCATAATGTACATGTATTATACTAGACACATTGTTGAATTAGAATAATTTGTTTCTTTTTTACTTTTTACAGTTTTATTGAGAAATAATTGACAAGCTTAAGGTGTCCAGCATTATGGTTTGATTTACATATTTTGTGAAAGATTACCACAATAGGTTTAGTTAACATTTATCATCTCATATAAATACAATATAGTTTTAGTTTCTTATACATTACTGCTTACAGAAATTATTACCCTAATTTTCATTTCATAACTCAAAAACAAACTAGAAAAGTTTTTGTTTCTTGAAGGTTCATATTTTTTCCAAGTAGGTGATAAAATATGCTCCACCATTACTTTCATACCTTGCCTTTCATAGTAAGATGTAATAGTTACTAACTAATATGGAATTAATCTCAGTTGTTTCTATTAAGACAAAGCAAAGTCATAGTTTTTAAAAAGATGATCATACATGAGAATCTGTCTATAATTGAAAGCAGTAACTATTATCTTTATAGGTTTATTATTCAGGAAAGCATACTCTTTTTGCTATTCTTTAATTTATGAAATATATTTATCTTTTATTAAAAATTTCTATTTTAATTCAATTGATATGTAATAATACAAGCATGGCAAGATGTTAATAATAGCATTTAGGTGGTGGCTATATGGGGCTTCTCTAAAATATTTTCACATTTTCTATATACTTGAAATTTTTCTTAATAAAATTTTGGGAAAAATCTTTCTATTTTGAATAAAGGTCATAGCTAAATAGCCAAAATAACTTATTGTTTTTTAAAAAAATAATAAATATTTTCTTTTACTTATTTATGCATAACAATGCAGGTGCAATATAATTTATGTATTAGTAATATCACATATTTAGCCAGTTAACAAAACAAAGAACTGATTATTAATTATAATACTCTTCACTGTACCCCATTCATATTTTGGTTGGTGGTTGAAAAGCTAATTTGAGAGTTTTTAACCAAATCAAGACAATTACATCCAAAGTAGATTTTTAGATGGAATCATTTTTCATGTTGTTAGAGGGACCAGGATGAAATGAAGTGTTTGGGGAGTTTTAGGAATAAGAAGCAGATGTGTATGAGAACCTGAGTTAATTTGCAGTGTACCTTGGGGTGTGAAGAACACCCCTAAACTATTCATATAAGCTTCTAACCAAGCATAGTACTGATTAACTCAGACTTTAGAGATGATATATTGTCTTTAAAGTAAATAAATACAATAGCTCTATCTTTTGAGTGTTTTTTTTTTTCTTTTGGTTTCATTCAACTGTTTGTGACATGTATGCCTGATTGCCTGATATGTTGGTAATTCACAGAAGCAATGTTGAAATGTAATGTGTGTATGCCCACCTCCACCCCTCTTCTCTTTTAACATACTTATAAAAAGGCATTACTATTATTCCTCCTCTGAAATCTCTTTTATTTTTGGCAGTCTTGGCTTACAGAGTTTTAATCTTGCTGAAATGCTGGTTTATTTTACCTTCACCAGCAATGGAGTCTATAAGTTTGTAAGTCATTATTATACCTTTGATATTCCAAGGTAGGAATCTAGAGATGATTTTTAAAGTAAAATATTAATGAAAAAAAAGACTTGTGAAAATAAAAGAATTATTAATATGATCCTTGTGTTCATTAGATATATTTACAAGTCATCTGTGATCAGTTTAGTTACTATTACTATCTCTTTGATATCCCGTAGCTGTTATTTTCTGCCTTTGGGGTTAGGATATCATGCTGTGGAAGAATCATTCAGCTGCAGGTTCACAACATCCTATGCTAAATTATATGATGAATTATTATACATTAGCTGGTTAAAAAGATGTCTAATTGATTCACTATGCTAAAATATCAAAGACTATATGCTGCAGGAGTGATGCTTCTAGTTAACAATCTATTATGTATTCATGGAGATGACAATGCTTGCTCACATATTGGCAATATTATCTAATTTGATGTGCCCAGTATTATAATTCAATCATCTATTATTAAAAATAGATATGACTGTAGGGAACAAAGGCACATACAAACCCATAGTCATACATATGTACATGTTTACTTATGCTGATACATGTATATCCAGTGAGTTTTTTTTCTTTTTGGTCTTACCTGCTGTTAATGCCTGCACTAGTGAGTCATAAATAGAAAATATGTATTAGCTTTAAGGTAAAATAAAATAGATTTTGATTTAGTTCAAGTGAACCATCTCATTTAAAATTAACCCAGAGGTCTTGTAAAGAATGCAAGTAATCTAAACATAATAATGCACATTGCCCAATTGCTTCTGTGCATGATACAGGTTCAGTGCTATAGTGCTTTGACAGCCCATTACTGAATGTAATGAACAGCCTTTTTTAAACAGAAGAAATTCAAGTTGACAGCTTGGCAATGAAATTCAGCTAGTGGGATAATTTTTGTCATCCCTCGTAGAATGGATTCAGTTGGGTTTAAGGAACTTCGTATCATGTAGTTTATAGAGCAAACATTTTTATTAAAAGATAATTTTGTTGTTCATTTGGGGGGGCTGATATTACTGTAAAGAGTATGGAATCAGCATTTAATGCATATTTTAATAAATGATTGAGACACCATCTCTAGAACTAAAGCTTAAAGTTTCCCCTTTTTCTTTCTTGCTAGGATGAAATATTCAGTCTAGTAAAGGGCCTATAAGAGTGACTATAAAAGGTGTTTTTCAATGCAGCTTTTTAGTCTTTCAGAGTTTCAAAGAAGGAGCTTTTTAGAAATAAGGAAGTCTTTGGAAATGGACATAAAGCTTGAGGCAGTGTTGTTTAATGGAAGTAAAAATTAAATAGGAGAACATGGAGGGCTAGGAAGAAAATATCTGCCTGACTATATTTTAGAGAAATTCTTTTACTAGGTATAAAAGGATGATAATATCTGATTTTGACAACTCTTGGAAAAGTTGGAGATGCTTCTGCAATTCTTAAAGTAGATATATTGTTAAACTCATACATTAAAAAATAATAGGGTAAATCACAGTGAATTATTTCATTTTTTTCCTGATTATAGCAAAAGTTGTCAGAAATATTTTTATTTTTTATTTTTTTATTTTTTAGGTGAGGCAACCCTTGGTTGACCTCACAGATTGCAAGGACCTTGTCAGTTTACAATCCCTTATTTTGTTGGCAAGGACCTTGTCAGTTTACAATCCCTTATTTTGTTGGCAAGGACCTTGTCAGTTTACAATCCCTTATTTTGTTACGCCTACAGCACCTGGTCTTCCTAGGTGGTCTCACATCCAAGTACGAACCAGGCCCAACCCGGCTTAGCTTCCGAGATCAGATGGGATTGGGCTTGTTCAGGGTAGCATGGCCATAGACTCTGAGAAATTTAATTGCTATTTTTTCTAAGTGCAGCTAATTATTAAGGCTTGTAAGATAGAAACCTGAGGTTCAACATTGAGGATTTATGTTAAATGTAGTCTGAAAAAAACAGCAATTCATTATTCAATGAAATTTGGGTGAGTTAAATAAGTAAATTGATTACCTTACCTAATATCCAGTCATGTTTCTGGCCCGAGGAAAGTCTGTAGTGGTGGTGGAAACTGAAAAATTGTCAGTCATTCCCTTCTACACATATCGCCAGAAACCTCCATTCATGTGTCTTCATCACATGATTCCAGGACACCTTTTTTGGGTCTCCAAGTGGCTGGTGACTAAGTGCTAGTTTTGCTTAAGGATTATGCCTTAAATTAGGAAATAAAGCAAATCATTTCTAATAGCCAATAGTCTTGTCTGTTCCTGTCTATTTCTCTGTCTTATTTATCTCTTGGAAGACATAATGGCCCCAAACATAATGTAGCAATGAATCTGTGTGCAAGTCAAGCATTTTTGAAGAGGCTTTCACGTTTAGTCACTACTGTACTCTTTAGAACTATATTATATCAGTGAATCAAAGGATTTTTTTGACATTAAAGAATTGATGTACTTCAATAAACATTTTATTTAAACCTAGAGAGGATATTGTTCATCTAATAGGATCTAGTTTATTTTTAGCAATGTTGCCATCGGTTCTACAAACTGAAATTTGTAGCCTGAACTTTGAGTAATTGATTTTGTTGTGAAGTGCCCCTCTTGAATTCTTGGTTTACCTATGGATAGAGGACATTATATGAGGCAGAAGGGCATTATCACACTAGCTCTTCTTCTCTATGGCATCATGGGATGCCAGCCCAAATTGATTGCCGAATAATTTGAAGGCACCATGGTACCCAGCTGTTGGGTTAATAAAATAATTAGCTACATTTGGTGATATTATTCATGGAAAAGAGACCACTGGCAAAATAAAAGCAGGACTGGCAATGCCAAAACCAAGCCCAGAGATATATATTTTTAGAAGGAGGCTTAGCACTGAAGATGGGCACAATGAAGAAAGTCATCAGTAATTCCAATAAGTGCTTTCTGTATTATGTGGCTTTATTTTTCGGTGTACCTGTATTTTAAGGTCTGAGCAGTGTAGGGAAATGTGAAGGAATTGTGTTGTCAGGATATACTGTTGGAAGGCTTAAGGAAAATATTTTATGGCAGTGGTTTGCAAGATACTGAGAAGGTTTCCAACTCAATTATCATTTATTGCAGCTGGAAGAATTTAATGGGATATGGTCCAATGAAAAACACTCACTAAAAAGTTCTTAAGTAAACTCTAGTGTCTTGAGAGTAAGTATTGTATAGTGAAGAACATTTTGTCTGGAGCCTGACGGCCTGCACTTGAACCTCATCACTGACGAGCTATATAACTTTGACCAGTGTATTTAACTACTTTGTGCCACAGTTTCTTATCTGTAAATTACAAAAAATCACACCTGACTTTCAGGTTTAGTATAAGGATCAAATGAATTAAACGTTTAAAATTGTCTTAGAACAACGCTTGGCATTTAGAAAGAACTTAATATACATAATCTATTATTGTTTCAAAATTCATTTTCTATTTATATTTTTATAATTAAAAAAATAATTTTAGTCTTCACTATAGTTAGATGCTCCTTGTTAGGTCTTTTATTGAAGGCTAACGTTATTAGGAATTCCAACTTTGAAACAAGAAAGTCAAAGTGTGAACTCTGTTTAAAATGATTAATATTTATCAGTTATAAATATTAAGTAGCATGGGGTAGGATATATCAAATATTGAAATCATGGCTTCTACCCTTCTAGTAAACTCCTTGAGATTAGGGGGCATGCTATATGCTGTCTACCTCTGTCACCTGAATTGTGCCTTGTATAACAAATATTTGTTCACTGAAAGTCAGATCAACATGAATTATAATATATTGCTATACATTTTAGACACTTGATAAGTGCAACTTGAGTGAAAGGATGTTTGTGTGTGTGTGTTGTGTGTGTGAATATAAATGTTCACCATTTTCACTAGTATTGGAGGACTCAAATTACATAGAAACGTTTTAGTTTAGATATAATTAGAAGTATCTTGATTATAGGGTTGGGAAATAGTCTAATTCTTTACTAAGAGAAATAACAATCTATATAATTGGAAATAATAGGTTATCAGTTGATATTTAACTCTTTGTTTGCTATAGAAGCATATTTAGATCTTTCTTGAGAGATTATCAATTCTTCTTAACCTTTAATTCTCAAAATTTATTACAAAAAATTTGTACATTCTTATGAAATAAGAAGCAAAAAGACTTTTGAACTAAAAATTTTAACTGCAGCCAAATTTACCTTTTCTACATGCCATTCCTCTCTCTTTTTGGGGAAAGCAACTAGGGGAATATGAAAGAAATAACCACCAATAACTGTCCCCTTCTTTTGCTTTAGTAGTAAATATGGGGAGATGGAGCTCATGAAAAATATTTTGACTGAAGGAGCCTAACTGTCCTTTCTTTCATGATCTTGACTACAATTAGAGCAGAAACCTCCATGCTAAATGTTTTCTTTTCCTTCTCTTCTGAGAGACCAGTAATCAGTTATCCTATTTTTCTATCTTAAGATTCCTCTTTGTCCATCCCAAGTATGTTTTACACAAAGCTAGTGTCTGGGATACTAACTCTAACTCATCAAAGCAAACTTCTATGCTGTATTGTTGAGTAAATTCTATTTAAAATACTTCATGACATAGCTGTAGTGCTATTGATCGACATTCATCATAAAGATAGTTGAATGTGATTTACTTATGTTTGTATGTATGTCTGTATGTTTTGAGTAAGTAGTATACTCATATGATTCTAAGTTCAAATGTCCAAAAGGGTATTTACTGTGAAAAGTCAACTTCTCATCCCTTCATCAACACAATTCCCTTCTCTGGAGGCAATCATAATGACCAGACTCTTATATCCAGAGTCATTTACTGCATACAAACAAAAACATATGTTTTTGGATGTAAAAAATAGAAGTGATTTTCTTTTTTTTATAAATTTGTCACTTTCTGGAAGGCCAAGAGATGAAAGCCAAGGAAGACCAAGAGCTCCTCCTGAGAGTACTTGCCTTAAATCATATATCTTAAAAGTACCTAACGTGTAAGAGTCTTTGGAAATAAAGATAAATAAGGAGAGAAACTAAAGGTGGATGAGAAAGTCTCTAATTTTTCTCTTGAAAATTTTCTTCTCAATATAGAAATTCCAGATTTTACAAAGTTGAAATAGCTAGTTCCTCTTTGACTTGCTAAAGGAGGAAACAGTCTCTCTGGAGACCAATAGTGAAGCCCAAGATTCCCTTGAAAGCATGGAGCACTGTGCACAAGGGTATTAAGAAGAGCATGTTGCATTTTTGAGTCAAATTATCTGGGTTTGGAGACCAGTATGAAGACCTAGTAGCTCTGCAATTTTTAGCCAATGCTAGAGTTACCTTCTGCAGCTCTGTAAATTGGAAGTAATCAAACAAAACCTTGTGGTGTTTTTCGGAGGATTAAATGAGATAATATAGGTGAAATAATATCTAACACAAAGTAGGTAATAAATGTTAGTTCCTTTCTTTCAGTCTGCCATTATGAAAAGGTTATTTTCAGTGGCTTGTGGTGTTCAGTTTTACTGTCTTACTCATAATTGAAAACAGCATTTAGAAAGTTTTTAAATGATCATTCATCTTGCAAGTTTCAGAATTTTTTCAAACCTAACAATCAGCTTTTGTGTAGTGCTTTCACAGTTTACAATAGTTAACTTTTTATCCTCTAATCTCTCTCTGAGGTAGATGAGAGAAATGGATAAAGGGAGATCACAGATGAAGATGTCTATAGCAATATTTGATAGATATTTAAATTGTTTAAAATGTTTATTTTTTCTCCCTTTCTCCCCAATTAGAGTAATATAAGCTGTCCAAAGGCTTCAGTGATGGACACGAAGGGGAAGACTGGCTGGGACCTCAGATTAGATTTTAATTTACTGAGTGTAACAATAAGGGCAAATAGTGAGGCAGAAATATCACTGAATTTTAAGTGACAGATAGACAAATTAAAAATTTACCACCGACTTTTTGAATTTTAGTTATACTAAGTTGTTCTGAGATCTGGCTTAGGTGCTTCACCTTTGTAGTCCTTAGATTCCTTCTAAATTAAAAGAAAAAAGATTTGGGAATAGTAACCTTTACAGATTCCCTCAGAATTACAGTTGTAAGCATTATGTAAATTCATAAAAAATAGTTTTGAAGACCAGCTTTTGAATTTCAGTAGTTATTGTATATTCAAAACAGCTAGAGAAGCACTTTATTTTCATTTTAAAGATTTACAATTAAAGTGATTTTATGTATACCTCAAATGCCTGATTATATACAAACCCATTACAGGGTTTATGCACACATTAAATCCTTTCTTATTATGGGGTTTTGTGCACATTAAATGCCTGGTTGTTATAGATTGTTGTTTTTCTTGTTACCATTAAATGTAACATTTCCCTAGGTGATGAAATGTATTATTATTGGAAACATTTATTTTAGTGTGTGTTCTGTATTTTAAAAAAGGTATTTAAACAGCAAAGACGTAGCTGTTATGAAATTTATTTTTTTTTAGAAATAGCTTTCAACAGAAATCAGAGCAGTAGTTTAAAATTACAGTTAAAAAAATCATTTAATCATCACATTCCATGTTGCTAATAGGGTACTAAGTGACTTTTTTTTTTTTTTTCTGCAGAGGCTATTTTTGATACCCTCACTAAGTGGACCTAAGAGTACTAGTATATTTTATGTTAGTTAGCCTTGATAGGAAAGTGCTGAAAGTTCAGGGGGCATTTGTCTCCTTTCTCACAAATTCATTTAAGTACCAGTCTTGCTGGAGCTTTAACTGGGGCAGACAACCATACAAATGACTTGAGATAAAATGAAAATAATGGATTGAGCTGGGTTCTGGGGATGGTAGTTATGCTGAACACACATCAATAAGCTTCGAGTGTGATTCTATGCTAATGCAAGCCTGATGGATCAGCTTTCTCTTATAGCCTGGAGGACCATTAAGCTCTGGAAGCTGGGTCAAACTGATAGAGTCTGCAAATATAGCCCATCGGTTAGCAGCAGTAGTTAACTGACTGTGATTCCTAATGTGTGAAACTAACATTGCTCAAAACCTCTCTATGATCAGGACATAGATCAGGAAGAAGATAGTAGGTTGTTTTAATTTGCACAATCAAAGCTTCTCAATTTTTCCACCTATAGATAACATAAAAGGGTGGGGAAAAATCTGTCACTACTTCCATTATGTTGTTAATCCTGTATCACAGCAAATAATTTCCAAAAAAATGTAAATAACTTGTTTCAAAAGAGAAGAGTATAATTGAAAGATTTTCTGTGTTTTCTTTGGAATTACACTGTAGGCACAGTTACACAGGTTAGGCAACGAGGATTTTGGGGCTATGAAATATGAATTATTTTTTAATTGGCAAGTTTTTGTAGTGATTTGATTTAAACACTAAAACTTTGCTTGCTGCCTGTGGTAAGTCAGATTTCTTTTAATATGTAAACTTTGAAATAGATGTAAATTATTACTGTGACCAAAATGACAGGGAACTTGATCATTTCTTATTTTTCCAAGAGAAAATGACCTGATTTGTTTCATAGCAAAAAATAAAATAAAACACCAGAATGGAAAGAATCCAGAAACACTGTGTACTTTTATGGAGCACAAATGCTAAGAGGGTTCTGGTATTATGAAGAAGAGGGTCTTCGATTCACTTAAACCACTCTATTTCTTTTACTCCTTTTGCATCTAAATATACTACAACTATGGAGAATAGTCCTGCTTTTGACTAATCATTATTCTCATATATAAAATTTAAAGTTCTATACTTTTTATTTGAGGATGCCAGTTTTGCAAATTTATCAAAGTCATTTACTTTCAATTCTGTTATGTTTACATTTTGTCACATGAGAACTCTCTTTGTTCATTCATTTAAAAAACATGACCAAGTTTCTGCCAGATAGACTCAGATATCAAATATGATGCTGTTTTTATAACCTTTGGTTTCCAGACTCTCTCAAAAATTTCTGAATATAAAGAAAACAAGTATATTTTTATTTAAGAAAAACTAAGTGCTTTTGTGTACCTTGTAATACAGACTGATATTTCTACAAAAAAACTAATAAAATCTTGTATGTATGAATTTTTTTCTTAGTGCTTAATATGTTTTAACTTTTTCTAAGCACATTACTCATTTATTAACTTATTTAAAAACCTCTAATAGGAGGTATTATTATTATTCCCAAGTGAGGAAACTGAGCCAAAAGACAGTGAATAACTTGCCTAAAGTTATATAACTAGTAAATGGGTGAGGTTGGATCAAAATCTGGACAGTTTGGCTCCAGAGTCAGTGTTCTTAATAACTATTACTCTATGGTAACCTGAAGAAATTTGTTTAGCAGAAAATGTGTTGCTATATTAAAATGCAAATTCTAGGAGGTCATATAATATAACTCATCCCATTCATCTCTATCCTTGCACTTAGCGCAGAACTTAGGCTATGAAAGGTGTCCAGTAAATATTTGCTGAATGAATGTAAATGAGTATTATATCCAAAGTAATATTTCATCTCAAATTCTTTTAAAAATTTATTTTACAGCTCTGCTTTATTGGTGCCCTGAATATATGCCTTGTGTCAATATGATCACTTATTAATGATAAAGTAGGGGTTAGAGCCAGAATTCCTTGGCCTTGCTCAGTTCTAACCCTGTCAGCTTTAGGTATTTCTCAGTGGATCACATCAGAATGAGCTCATATTGTACCCTTGATAATATGTACTTTCTACCCTTGTGTTCATTTTCAAAATGTGAGCAGTTTTCTTTAGAAAGTGAATTTACTAATAGGTACAATGTAATCTAGATTCCAAAATGTTTCAGGTAAAATGGAGTAGCTTGCATATCTTTACTGCCAATTTTGTTTCCATTCTCCTTGTGTCTTTGGAGAAAGCATTAACATTGTTTTGTAAGTATCAAGTTGATATTAAATGATTTACTGAATGGAGAGTTTATTTTATGGTTTCTTTTAGAAGATAAAAATGAAACAAACCAATTTAAAAAATATAATAGACATACACACTCATATTGAATTTGGGGCAATAAAGAAAAGGGTAAATGATAAAGTAAAAATAAATCATATTCTCATTACTCAAAGTAATTCATATTACCATCATTTAAAGCTATTGGTTCTTTGTTAACATTTTGATAATTATTCTTCCAGATAACTCTGTATGTATATTAGGGCACTTATGTATTATTTTAAGTAAATGAGTTTATATTTTGTGTATCATTGGGTAACTTGGATTTTTTTCACTTAACAATAGGCTTTGGATTTTTTTATGACAATGAACATTATATGAACATTGTTTTTATTTTAATGACTTTTTAACATTCTGTTTTTTGAATTTATTGGCCTCCTAATAATGAACCTAAATTCCTTTCTTTTATTTTTGGCATTGCAAAGAAAACTGCAGTGAATACATACACACACACATGCATGCACACACGAATTGTTGCTGGATCAAAGATTTTAATTTGTGTGTCATTGTATATAGCCCTTGTGTTTATTGCTTAGGAAGTATCTGTGTTCAAGAGAAACACTGTGTGAGAATAGAAATATAATAGGTATCGGTTATTTCAAAAAAAAATTTTTTAAGTCTCTTAATCTATAGGCTTCTTTTCTATCTCCTTTTATCTTTTCCCCTTGTAGTTTGTTGAAGAAACTGCGTTATTTGTCTTGTACATTTTTCTATAGAGGCTGAATTTTGCCTACTACATGCCCAGGTTGTTATTTAACCTAAGCCTCTGTCTTCTCTATTCCCTGCAAATTGATAGATCTAGAGGCTTGAACTATTTCATGCCTTCCTGCCTGCCTTCCTTCCTTCCTTCCTTCCTTCCTTCCTTCCTTCCTTCCTTCCTCCCTCCCTCCCTCCTTCCCTTCCTCTCTCTTTTATTCCATCCATCTGTCATTCCTTCTCTCTCTCTATGAAGTCTACTTCATAGGAGGTATTATTTTCTTTTGCCAGGAAGCTCTCAATGTCTGGTTGAATGTCTTATTGTAATATTCACATTCTTGATCAATGCCACCAGTTCCTATGCTAAAGTCTTTCCTATCATTTGAGTTATATCAATTCCTGCATTTGCATAAAACCCACTTCAAAACTTAATGGCTTAGAGTGATGTCGCAAAATAGGAAACTCCAGACCTTGGTCCTCATAGATACTGATTTAACACAGTATACCATCCAGAAAACCTTTATGAAAATTCCAGAAAAAAGCTAGAAAGTTGCAGTACCACAGGCCAACTCAAAGCCAAGAACGGCCATATTGAAATGGCTAAGAAAAACTGTTTCATTTCTACCATGTCAGGCCCTTCCTCAAGCTGAGATAGCTCATGGTTGGAAGGAGAAGCCCAACTTTTGGCTTCTCCATATAGAGGAAAAGAGAAGAGTAGACTATATATGCAAGTTCTGGCTTTTGGAAAGACTGTCTCAGTGACTAGTTTCTGTCTTACCTGACTCTAATGCTGACTGAATTGGCATACCTGGTATACCTGGGGAGGGGAGGCACACATTACAAAAGAGAGCTCAGTGGCTTGTTGCAGTGTCAGAGAACCTGGAGTGCCAGAAAAAGGCACCGGAGGAAGCAAGCTCTCTTCTATAAGCTCCTGAAAAAGAAACCGGCAAACTCTCTGATTGGGAAATTACAGTCACATGTCCAGAGAAGATACATTTCCATAAAAGGTTTGAGAGGCCCCCAGAATCCCTAGCTGGGCTGATGATGATCTTCCCTGTACAAAGCAAGTCCATAAAGACTGGGAGAGGTGGCTTTTTTTGTTTTGTGTTTTTTTTTTAATGCAAAAAATGACAGCATGGGAAAAAAAATGGGAACATGGTCCACATGGCCTAAATCAAAAGAATTACAAAGAATTCAAAATAATTATCTTAAGGAAGTTTGGTGTACTATAAAAGGACATAGACAACAAAATGAAATCATGAAAAAGACGCATGAACAAAGAGCAAACACCAACAAAATAGACTATAAAAAAAAAGATGGAAATTCTAGAGCTTAAGAATACAATAACTAAGTTGCAACTTTTATTAGGAGGATTGATAGCAGACTTAATTAAGCAGAAGAAAGAATAAGTTAACTCAAAACAGGTAATTTGAAATTATCAAGTCAGATGAACAAAAAGAAAAAGAATGATGAGAAGTGGAGAGAGAAAGCCTAAGGACTTATGGGACATAATCAAGTTGACCAATGTTTGAAGGAAAAGGGGGAGGGGCAGGCTGGGACAGAGGGCTTATTTAAAGATATAATGACTGAAAATTTCCCAAATCTGAGGAAGAAAATGAACACCTAAATTTAAGAAGCTTAAAGAATTCTAGCTAAGATGAGCTCAAAGAAGCTAACAATAAACATCGTAGCTATTAGTAAAATGCAAATCAAAACTACAGTGAGATACCATCTCACACCTGTTAGAATAGCTATAACCAACAGGACAAGTAATAACAAATGTTGGAGAGAATACAGAAAAAAAACCCTAATACACTGCTGGTGGGACTGCAAATTGGTACAGCCACTATGGAAAACAGTACAGAGGTTCCTCAAAAAACTAAGAATTGATCTACCATATGATCCAGCAATCCCTCTACTGGGTATTTACCCCAAAGACTTGAAAACCCATATCCGAAAAGATATTTGCACACTGATGTTCATAGTAGCATTATTCACAGTGGCCAGGTCATGGAAGCAACCAAAGTGTCCTACGATAGATGATTGGCTAAAGATGCTGTGGTACATATACATAATGGAATATTACTCAGCCATAAGAAGAGATGAAATACTGCCATTTGTGACAACATTGATGGACCTTGAGATAATCATGCTAAGCAAAATAAGCCAGACAGAAAAAGTTGAAAATCACATGATATCACTTATATGTAGGATATAAACCTAAAAGCAACAAATGAACAGGACAAACAGAAACTCATGGACTGCACTATAGACTAGTGGTTACCAGAGGATGGAGTGAGGGGAGAGTGGGGAGGTAGACAAGATAAAGGAGGTCAAATATGTGATGACAGAAAAAAATTTAACTATGGGAAGTGAACATACAGTGTGTGTGTGTGTGTGTGTGTGTGTGTGTGTGTGTGTGTGTGTGTGTATACACTTTATTGTTAAAGTACACAGCTAAAACTTATTAAATTTCGTTAACCAATGGCACCATAAAATATACATACATATATATATACATATATATATGTGTGTGTGTATATATATATATATATATACACATATATATATATGAAGCTGACAGCAAGACATTGTGATCAAACTGTCAAAAGCTAAAGACAAAGAGGGAACCTTGAAAGCAGCAAGAAAAAAAGCAATTTGTCATGTACAGGGAGCTCCCATAAAATTATTAACAGATTTTTCAGCGGAAACCTTACAGTCCAGAAGGGAGTAGGGTGGAATACTCAAAGGGCTGAAATAAAAAATAATTGTCAATGAAGAATAATATATCTGGCAAAACTGTTCTTCAAAAATGATGGAGGTAAACAAAAGCTGAGGGTTTCATCACCACTAGACCTGCTTTGCAAGAATTGCTAAAGTGAGCCAGTCAAGTTGAAGTGAAAGGACACTAGACAAGAACACAAAAGCATATGAAGATATAAAGCTCCCAGATATAGGTAAATAAATACACAGGTACAGAATCCTGTAATACTGTAATGGGATATGTAAATTACTTTTAATTCAAGTATAGAATATGAAAGATAATAAGATAAAAATAACTATAAAACTTTAATGGATACAAAATATAAAAAGATGTAATTTATGATATTAATAACAAAAAATGGGTGAGATGTACAGGAGTAGGGTTTATGTATGCAACTGAAGTCATCAATTTAAAATAGTTTGTTATAAGATGTTATATGTAATCCCCATGATAATCACAATGAAAACACTTACAGAAGATGCACAAAAGAAAATTAGGAATGAATCAAAGTATGTCACCACAAAAAAAATCAACAAAACACAAAGAGGGCAGCAAGAAAGGAGAAGAGGGATGGAATAATTACAAGACATACAGAAGATAAATAACAGAATGGTAATAGTAAGTTCTTCTCTATCAGTAATTTCTTTAAGTTTAAATGGATTAAACTCTCCAATCAAAATACAGAGTGGCTGAATATATTTTAAAAAATCCAACTCTTATGTTGTCTACAGGAGACTCACTTTAGATATAAGGACATATATATGCTGAAAGTGAAATTATGGAAAAGAATATTTTGTGCAATTGATAACCAAAAGAGAGTGAGGTGGCTATCCTTATATTAGACAAAATAGACTTTAAAACAAAAATTGTCACAAGAGGACATTATATAAAGATAAAAGGGTCAATTTACCAGAAAGATATAACAATTAAAAAATATATATATGTATCTAACTGCAGAGCACCCAAATATATGAAGCAGATAAAGACAGAACTACACAGAGAAATAGTAACACAACAGGAGATTTACATGCCCCACTTTGAGTAAGACATAGATCAACCAGACAGAAGATCATTAAGGAAATGAGACTTGAACAACACCGTAGACCAATTCGATCTAACAGGAGTATATAGAACACTCATCCAACAACAAAATTCACATTCTTATCAAGCACATACACACAATGTCCTTAAGGATACATCACATATTAGGGGACAAAAACAGACAACAAATTTAACAAAATTGAAATCACAGCAAGTATCTTTTCTAGCCACAGTGGAATGAAACTAGAAATCAACAACAAATGGAAATTCACAAATATGTGTACCTAAAACATATTTTTGAACAACCAATGTGTCAAAGAAGAAATCATAAGAGAAATTACAGAATATCTTGAGACAAATGAAAATTAAAACACAATATACCAAAACTTATGGGATACAGCAAAAACAGTGCCAATAGAAAAGCTTTAACAATAAATACCTACTTTAGAAACAAACAAAGATCTCAAATCAACATCCTCAAAAAAGAAAAACAAACTAAACCTACAGTTAGAAAAGGGAGGAATTAATGAAGATTAGAGAGGAAAGAAATGAAATAGAGAATAGAAAAATAATAATACATCAGTGAAATTTAAAGTTGTTTTTTTGAAAAGATAAAATTGACAAACCCTTAGCTAGACTAAAAAAAAAAGAGATAAGACTCAAATAACAAAAATCAGAAATGAAAGAAGAGACATTATAGCTCATGTCGTGGATGTAAAAAGGATCATAAGAGACTACTATGTACAATTATATAGTAACAAATTTGTAACCTAGAAATAATAGATAAATTTCTAGAAACATATAATCTACCAAGACTGAATCATGAAGAAATAAAAAATCTGAACAGAACTATAACTAGTAAGGAGACTGAATCAGTAATCAAAAAGTTCCCAAGAAAGAAAAGCTGAAGACTAGATTGCTTCACTGGAGAATTCTACCAAACATTAAAAGAATACTAATTCTTCTCAAACTTCCAAAAAATTGAAGAGGAGGGGATACTTTCAAACTCATTTCATGAGGCCAAATCAGACAAAAGATACCACATGAATGAATGAAGTTGGACTCTTACCTTACATCATGTACAAAAACTAACTCAAAATAAATTAAAGACCTAAATGTGAGACCTAAAACTATAAAACTCCTAGAGGAATACATAGGGGGAAAAGTTTCATTACATTGGATTTACAATGATTTTGTGGGTATGACATCAAAAGCACAAGCAACAAAAGCAAAAATACATAAATGTCAAACTTAAAAAGTTCTGTCCAGCTAAGGAAACTATCAACAAGTGAAAAAGCAACGTATAAATTGGGAGAAGGCATTTTCAAACCATGTATGTGATAACGGGTTAGTATCCAGAACATATAAAGAACCATAAGTCAACAACAAAAAACAAACAATCCAATTAAAAAATGGGTAAAGGACTTGAATAGACATTTCTCCAGTGAAGATATACAAATGGCCAACAAGCAGCATGAAAAGATGCCCGACTTCACTATTCACTAGAGAAATGCAAATCAGAACCACAATGAAATATCACTTCAAACCCATTGAGATGGCCACTATGAAAAACAGTATGGAGGGTCCTCAAAAAACTAAAAACAGAATTAGCATATGATTCAACAATACCAATTCTGGATATAGATACAAAAGAATTGAAAGCAGAGTTTTGAAGAGATATTTGCACACCCATATTCACTGCAGCAATTTTCACAGTAGCCAAGAGGTGGAAGCAACCTGAATGCTCATCAATATATGAATAGATAAAGAAAATATGGTATATACTGTATACATACAGTGAAATATTATTCAGCTTTAAAAAAATAAGTACATTTTATTATTTGCTGCATACAATATGAATCAATCTTCAGGACATTATGCTAAGTGAAATAACCAGTCACAAAAAGGTAAATACTTGATGATTCCACTTATATGAGATCTCTAAAGTAGTCAAACTCTTAGAAACAGAAAGTAGATTGGTGGTTTCCTGGTGCTGGGGGAAGTGGGAGACTAAAGTTTCTTTAGTTTTAATATTTGTTTTGTTTTACTGTTTTTGCTTTCTTCTTCAGGGGCCTCTATTATATACGTATGTCGACTCTTCTTTGTGTCTTCTATATATGTTACTTTATCTCACGTCTTTATTATTTCTCTTTGTTTCTTAAAATATTTTTTCTTTTCACTTTCTATTTTTCTTAAAGCATTATCAGTTATGTTTATTTACTCTCATGTTTTTGTGGTTTTGTTTTCATTTTTGAAAAATATGTTTTTTTCTAATTTTTTATCATCTTATTTCTGGGTCTAATTGTGATTTATGTTCTTTAATATTGTCTATCATTTTCTTAATTTCAGCTTATTTTGAAGCATTAAGTTACAATTTCCATCTGTTTTATGGGCATATGTTTATTTCATGTTTTTATTATCTATAGATATAATATTTCTCTTTATTCTTTTCTAATAGGAACTTTCTATGGGATTCAATTGCAATCTTTTTTTTGTGGATTATTTTTAAGTGAAAGAAATTGTCCTCAACATTTAGGTAGGAAGGTGGTGTCAGAATGGCTTTACTAGCTTTATAGTTCTAGAACTCTCAATTCTATTTTCAAAAATAGAACCTCATACATTATGAGATTTTCTGTTTCTTCTCCTCCCTTTTATCTGGATCTTTTCTTTTCTTTGACCATATTGCACCATTCTGTTTGGTTTGCATCTCACTTTTAGGCATTTTTTCCTTCATGAGGGCAGCTTCAGACCCTTTGCACTCTTACTCAGAAAATGGAATGGGAAATAGTCTTGCTTTTTCAGTTGCAGTTCTCAAATTGGTAGTCTCTGCTTTCCAGAGAGTATCCTTTCACGATTTGGAGGTGTTCATGGTTTGTTCCCACCTGTTGTATTTTGTCATTCATGGAGATACCTTGTCAACTAGTTTTGTTGTGGTTGTGTCCATGGGTTTTTGTTTTTTCTATTTAAAAAATATGCTACTATCCTGATTTAAGAAACTAAATATTGAATTTTACTGCATATTACTAAAATAATATTCAGAAAAATATTTCTATTTATTTAGTATGTATGATTGTCATTTTCTCACTCTCTTAATAATCTTAGGTATTAGGTTTATTTTGGAATTGTCATTTCACAAAAAATAACACCTTATTGAATTTTTATTTCTATTTTATTTAATATTTGTAGAGTTAACCATTTTTCAAGTATTTATAGTCTGCTGCATTTTTTTCTATTATGAATTGTTTATTCTTTTGTCTATTCCCCCATTTATATGCTTGTCTCTTTCTTATTGATTTCTCAGATCTCTTTGAATATTAGAGATATTAACCTTTCATTTGTTATGTTTTGTTAATGTTTCTTCTCCACCTGTTTGCCTTTCATGCTTTTAAAAAATTGTTAAAAATTCTATGTACTTATATATGTCAGCATTTTATTATTATTTTTTATTCTATAAAATGATAACATATTATTCAATTACATTAAATACGAAATGCTTTAAATCAATGACATTCAAAGATTAACTAAAATATTTGTCTTGGAAATTTCTGACCCATAAAGCTTTGAAAATTATTAAGAGAATACAGGATGGACAAAATAGTATGTAAATTTAAAGAGCAGTAACCAAAATGAATTAGATATCCTAAACTAAGGCAATAATTGAAAGGTTAACTTAAGGAACTGCGATGTTATTGATGGTGTATATGAATAGAGTGCTTGAGATATAGAGTATAGAAGTTAGTGATATAAATGGAAATTAGTTTAGATAGTATACACACATTTATGTATATACACACATATATAAACATATATGTATGTGTGTGTCTGATACTTAATAAATCGATGGTAAGAAGAATATGGGTTTAAATAACTACAAGATATATGTCTATATATTCATATGTATGTATTTAAATATTTTGCACACACACACACACACACACACACACACATATGTGGTAGATATTTGGATATTTGTTAGGTATTATAGTCCTCAAAGCAAAGGAATCAATTGGGTGATGAATGAAGAAAGCTAATATTTATATAAAATGTTTTACTCTGTGGGTATCCATCGTGTTTTTATGTATTTTTTTTTAAAGTAAACTTTACGACAGTGGTGTGTGGTGGATATTATTTTTCCTATTTTGTAGATATTGGGAAAGTGAATTGGCATACTAGAAAAAACATGGACTTTGGAGTTAAGTAATTAGGTGGAGTAAGCTTAAGCACTGACTAGCTGTGTATGACTTTGGTCAAATCACTTCTCTCTGAGTCTTGGATTTCTCATGTAAAAAGGAGATAAAAATGATATTTTACTCCAACAGGTAAAGATTTTCAAAGGAATTATTTATGATTTTTCCCCAAAGAATAAATAAACAGTATTATTTTAACCAGTGCATAAAATTTGCTTTTGGAGTTCATTTGAATGGTTATTATTTCTTATTGTGAAGAGTAAATGAGGTAATGCAGATAAAGTAAATTCCATAATAGAGTATATTTAATAAATGGTGGCTATTACTCTTGTTGTTGTGAGACTCAATTGATCACTTGTCCAATGTTTGAACTTGTGTGTCAGCTTTTAAAAGCCTCTTTGCATGAAAATATTCATGTAAAAACATTCATAATACAAATATTTCATATATCCTCTCATTTTAACAAATATATATAGATGACACAAGGTAAGCTAAGCCTTGAAGATACAAAAAAGACATGGTTTCTGTTATGTAAAAGCCACAGTCAGATGAGAGGGCAAGCTAATAAAAGAAAGAAGTGATTGTTTTCTTGAAATTATTCAAGTCATAAAACAGCATTTTGGAGCCTGGTTTTTAACAGATTTTGATTCTTCAAATAAAACAAGTTATATATTGATGGTTTAAATGTTGGAATTGAATAATAAAATAAATTTGCTTATATATATTTAATACTTCCTTATATAATCATTATTTTATATTTTTCCTAGTTGCTTGAAAATTTGTGCACATTTCCTTCCTACCTCTTCTGAGAGTGATATGTGACCAGCACTTTTCAGTTATTATCATGAAGAATAAACCAGAAGAAAGGAAAGATAGGGGAACAGCTGATTTAGCATTTACTCTTCCAGGATTTAGGGTGTAGGGGCAGCAGGAATGTTTCCATTGATGAAATAATGGTTGAATTGCACATCTTACTATCAATTATTGCTAAAGAGAAAAACAGAGACATGGATTGCTGTTGGCTAAAGTATGTTTTTGTGGGCATTTTCTTTGTGTTTCATTTTATGAAAAATTATAGGCCTTTTATTAAGAAATCAAGCAGTTTATGTAATGGAAACCTCATTAGTAGATTTTATATATTATTTACCAAAATGCTAACCATCTATGTTTTAAAAATTAAACATTAAACCACTAACAAATTAGATCTAAATAAATAATTCCATTGTTGAAGAAGGATCATAGTGGTGGATGATATACCAAAACTTTTTTTTAAAGGGCACTGTATTTAGTACATTTTAGAAATTATTCCATAAAACAGTTTAAATTTTAAAATGAGTATTTAGAGAGATAAATTATCTAGAGAAAACAAGTTATACACAACAAATTTCATTCAATATAGAATAACCATCTTCTGGACAATGAAATATTTCTGTCTCATGATTTTACTCTGTAAGGAATTTTTAATAGAGACGGAGGTTACAAAATATAAAAACAAACCCTTTATTCTCAGAAAATTTACAGTTTAGTAAGTAAACTATCTGGTAGAAACCCAAATAACAAAAGCTAAAACAGTTTTTGAAGAGAAAATCTAACCACCCAGGGAGGTGATAAACTTGCTAGGATCATAGTCCTCTATGGACGATTTTTGATTAATGGGGTACTCATCATTTAACTGTACCCTTCTTTTACAACTGCCTTTCAACCAGCAAACTGGAACCAATTGTTCTATTTAGAGATTATCTGTGAGGCACCATCCAAATTGAATGCTATCAAGCAGCAATTACATGAATTCTAGCATAGATTATCTGCTTACAGCGCAGGAGCAAAAAGAATGATCTGTTTTAGAATTCTATTAATTTCATCACATGATACATGGCATCATATTAGCATATAAACATCATAATAAATATCAATTCTTTGGATTGGGAAGTATCTCTGAACTTAATAGAAATTTAGGGTATAAAAAGAAGATAAGCATTTGGAGAAAGAAAAAGTAAAAAAAAATAGTTATGTGCTGGAGTAATTTTTTCAAAAACGATATAACCAGGCAGCATGTTCTATTACTTTTTAATTCCTTTATGTCTGTCAACTCATCTAGATCTCAAATCTCTAATGAAGTGATTGCTTAAGGTTCAAATTCAGCATACAACTGTTCTGGATCTCCCCCACCTCCCTACATCAAAAGCTCCTCCTCTGTATTCCAAATAGCATTGTATGTTATCTTGATAAATTGCATTGACACCACTCTCTGCTGAAATACTTGATTTTCATATTTGTCTTTTTATATTGCTGAAATATAAGCTCTTCAAACTAGTAACTGCCTTATTCAGTACCTGGTACATTGAAGACTCCATGTAAAATGAAGCCTGAGTAAATAGAATATGTACTTACAAATAACAACATAGACACTTAATGTGAAATTGGCACAAGAATGATAAGACCAAGATATAGTGATAGATGCAATTCAGGAATGTTACAAGAATAAGACCTGAGACACAGTAATAGATGCCATTTAAGAACATTACTGCACTCTTCCCTTAGCCATGGTTTGCTTTCCGTGGTTTCAGTCAACTACAGTTTGAAAATATTAACTGAATATTTGTTATCTTGAAAAAGGAATATAAAACTGGGCCTTATATGAAAAGTAGGAGTTTGTAGACATAGGTAAGAATAAGGAGACATTTTGAAAAGAATCAACTGGTGTGCCCAAAGCAGAGCCAGCAACATTCATTTGGCCTGAGGAAGGCACCGATAGGGAAGAGGAGTATTGGATAGCCCTCTTAATTAATTAATTAATTAATTAATTTTCAATTTACCCTTCCAGCTTTATTGAAGTACAATATACAGTTGGTTGTTTATATTTACATTGTACAATTCAATGAGTTTTTCAATTATAGTTGGCATACAATAATATATTAGTTCTAGTTGTACAGCATAGTGATTAGAGATCTGTATAACTCACAAAATGGTCACTCTACTAAATCTAGTACCCTTCTTCCCCCTTACATATTTTTACAACATTGTTGATTATTTTCCTGATGCTACACTTATATCTCCATGACTATTTTGTATCTATCCATTTGTATTTCTTAATTCTTTTGCCCTTTTCACCATCCCCTCCCCCTCCCCCCACCTCCTCTCCTGTCTGGATAGACCTCTATTTTAAAGGGAAATTTCATTCAAAAAGCCTCACAGATGATCTTATTTCATTTTGATTTACTAGAGTCATATGTAGGCATATCAACATTACCTTTCAAATGCATCTTTAGAAATTAGGAATTTCTAAAGTAGAAATAGTTTGCGATTGCATTTCTGAGAACCATCTGCTCTCCTACCTATGTCCCTTAGAATGGAAGCTTTGGAATATCATCAAAACTTTTTCTTTTTTTCTTATTATATAACATATGGTGATTGAAATGTTATTGCATTTGATTTTCATGTAAAATAGGATTAAGTCACTGTTTTTAAAAATGTGAGATGACTTGATGATTTAAAGTAAAGGCTTCTTTTTAATATATTTAAGAATCTAAAATGTCTCTTGTCCTTAGGGTAGCACTATAGTTATTTGATGCTTGAGTCACAATTGCAATTTATATTGTAGCTACAAAGAAAATTATAGTTTTTAAACTATTTATTCCAGGTGCTTTCAAAATGAAGACACTACAAAATGGTAAAGTGTATTGTTGAAAAAAATAAAGTAAGAGATTATTAATTCCTTAAAGATCAAGGATATTACAAATTCAAATGATCCCACTCATTAGCAATATGGGGTCCCTTTACAGGTTTTCATATTCTAATATGTTCTTAAAATGGGATAGATATGACTTTATAGCATAAACTATTTACAGTTTTCAGCTGCTGAATTCCTTTTTGCTGTGAAATGTGTTCATTTTATTGTGATAATATGTATCAATAATATAAGCAAATTTTAAAATTTTGTTCCATTTAAGTTTTTATAGTACCTTATGCATTTTTAAGAACTATGAGTAATTCAATTCTTTAAAATAAATTGTCTTCTAAAAAATACATTAACATCCTGTGTTACATGTATCAGTGCTCAATAATTTTTGTTGAATCGAATTAAATTATATCCACACATGTTTAATAAAAAGAGCTCCTGATTTGTAATCTACAGTCCTGGTAGCCTTGGGCAAGTCATATACTTTCCCTGTCCTTTAGTTTTCTCATCTGTAAAGTGAAGATAATATTTCACAGGGATGATCTAAGGATCAGTGTTTAGGAAGGAAAAGCCCCTAGCACATGACAAATGGTGGATACAGACTCTATCATAGCTGTTATTATTGTCCAGGTGGCTTATTAATGGAGTAATACAATAAATATTTATGCAATTATATTAATAATAGTTCTGGGTCATAGACTCTGTGAAAGTAGTACAGTGAGGATACAGAGAATTTAGGAAAATAAAGAATATGTAAATGAAATTTGAGAAACACTAGAAATGTTTTACCACATACAATTACATCTATGTATCTAATCACTATCTTTTAAAAAACTCAATAAAAATTCAGTTTGCTATAGTTCATTATTAAGTTAATAGGAACTTGGAGATTTGATCTAATGAAGCAACATTTACTTCATAGTAGAGCAAATCCATGATGCCATCAGAAAGTTTGGAGGAGTACAGAATTAGTGTATACAAGTATATACTCTGAGAACCACCTGATATTTATTGGGCTTGTGTATTACTTTCTGCACAATGATAATTGTTTACATATAAATATAGTTCAAATAAATTTGCTTAACCCTATTATAAATAGAAACTTTTAAAACTGTATCTCCCCACTCTAGTTTGGAAATTGAAAAAAATTTAAAATTGAAAGCTTAAACTATAATGATTAAATAAACAGTTTAAAAAATAATGCCTGTTTATAGCTGGAGAAAATGATTATAATAATTCAAAAGTAGTCTATGGCCATGCCACCCTGAACAAGCCGGATCCCGTCTGATCTCGGTAGCTAAGCAGAGTCAGGCCTGTTTAGTACTTGGATGGGAGACTACCTAGGAAGACCAGGTGCTGTAGGCCTTTAAAAAAACGGGGAGGGGGGGATTGTAAACTGACAAGGTCCTTGCAATCTGTAAGGTCAACCAAGGGTTAATTTGCCTAAAAAAAAATTCAGAAGTATAGCTTTAAAGCCTTTTTATACCTATAATTATTAGGTGACCATCATTTTTGATTGAACACTTATAGCTTCTTCTATTTCTCTATCTTGCCTGGCTGCCATTTCTCACCTATGAAAGGGGTTGAATGTCCATCAGAGCTTTTGTCAGTAGCACAGAATACTCATTTGAAGAAGATGGTAGCAGGTCAGATATGTAAAGACATGTAAATAAAAAATAAAGTTGGTAGGCCTAAATTCAGGACTATAAACATACCTATAATGGTAGAGCCCTGGGCTAGGCCTTGGCACCGGTGAAAGATGGGAGTGTCAGAACTCATGGGGTTAAATTGCTGCCTCACACAAAGGGCGGGATAATACTCTGTACAGTCCTCAGTGGCAAACACAGCCTATGTAAAGCTGCAGTGACCATTTATTTCAGTGGCCTTAAAAAATATATTTATGTACCATAGATTTAATGTCTAAAATTAAGAGCAGTGTATATTAAATGTTTTCTAGGAATCTGATTTTGCGACAGGAGTTCTGAATGATACTCAAAAACAAATTCTAAGGTTTTGTTTTTTTTGAAACATGATAAATATCTAGATAGTTGGCTAAATTTTTCAATATTCATCTGTCTAATAGTTCAGAATAGACAACATTTCAATAATAATTTTATTTGCTTTTCATAGCTACAGATCCGATATTGTTTTGTTTCCTTGTTTTGTCCTAAGTATGTTTTTTTCCCCCTTGCCACTTGCTGCAATTACAGACAGAGGTTTAGAGTTTAGCATTTGCAACATCTTGCTGTTGAATTCAAATGTTGGTTGATGGCATGTCTATAACATTATAGTGGACAATGTTTACTTATTTCCATAGCTTGAGTGCTACTTGACTCTGACTGAATGGTTTTCTGCTATAAGATTTTCTTTAGTTTATAAGCCTACTCTACGTTGGCTTCTGAATATGCTGAAATCCTTTACTTTTGCCCTTGAGTATAACACCTTTTATTTTGAACATTTAAAATGCTCTCAAATCTTTAACAATAATAAAGGTGTTGGCTATTTTAATTAATAAATATGGACAAAATAAAAACAAAGGGAAACCCTTTCTTTTGTCATTCAATGGTTACAATAAAAACATGGAAAAGTTAACTGATTTTCTGTTCCAAGAAAATTATGCTAGTATTTTTGATACCTGTAACTACCCATAAAGGCTTGAGTTTTTGAATACTCAACAGTAAACATCTTTAAAAATGTATAACCTTCTTTAAAATCACCTAAAAATGCCACAAGGAATTGTCATCTTTATGGTTACTTCATTATAGAGTAAAGTAAACTCTAGGAAGATGGGACTTATTGTGGTAACTGGCATTCTACACTCTATAAACACTTTCCCTACTTTTGTCTCTTTGCAGTGAGTCTCAGCAGAATGCCTCTCTTTTGTGGCTTTGTTGGTATGGCTTGGCACTAAGTGACATCAGATTAGCAACTGGGGAATGACTTTGTGAAACTGTTTATGGAAATGAATTTGTAGAGTTCAAGGCTGTGTTTTTTCTATGTCAAATCACCTAGCAACTTTAGATTCAGGCAAAAGTTGAGTTTATTTTACAAAACACGAAAAAGCTTTTAAACCAACGTCTTTGAGGTAAATCTGTATCAAAAGTGAGGCCACCTGCTGTTAAGAAAAGTACTTACACAGTCAGCACATTTCTGTCCCCAATAGAGGGTACTGCTGAGTAAAACACTGCCATTATTGTTCCGATCCTATAGGTGGCAGCAGTTCCTGCAGTTTCAGAGCATAACAATGGCTTGATTTGTAGGTCTAAGAATAAAGCTGTCATGAACTCATGGGTTTAAGAACTCTTCTTTGAAATGTGATACATGAAAATTACCATTAGTTTTAGTTTCCCTTTAAAGATTTAAGTAGCTTATCTTTCTTTTAAGTTTCATTTTATATTTTAAATCATGTCCCCAAATGTTCACAGCCATAATTTTATGGTCATACTTTATGAAGTATAAATCTTTAGGTAATCTGAGAACAAGGCAGGAGAGAAACTTTTTTTCTCTCTCTCTCCCCCACTTATAGGAATAATCCATCGTTAATTTTTACTGCCACTGAAATCTTGGGAAAGAAATCCTGGTTGCTATACAAGGGTAATTTCCCTCATGTTCAGGAGCTGAGTGGTTAATGGTTTAACGTTGCCATTCACCTTCTAGGAGGCTTTGAATCAAATCGTAGCACCTATAAAAGAGTGAGTTTGTAACTATCTTTAATAAATACTGTGGTTTCCCTTTAGTAGACTCAGAACTGGGGAAGTAGGCACTCATAGAGCTGTTCGATCACTTTTTGCCTCTGAGAAGCAGCAGTCATGATCAGTGTGGCTGTTCACTTAAACACACAAGCATACACACATACCACATGTCCCTCCAACCACCCAAAATAAACCCACATTAGGTATAAAGATTGTCATTCATTTAATTTTAAAGGTCAAAGTGATTATTTAAAAAATATTTTTCTGCCAATTACTTTAATCCAGAGAGTTGTAAAATTCTAAAAGAAACTAGTTTTTTGGTTCAAGTTAAAATATTTAAACCTTCTTTGAAATGTTTATTCATAAATTCAACAACCTTTTTCTTGTTGTTCAAATTAATTATCCAGAAAATTTATGATAATTCATTCAAATTAATTTAAAAAGTCTGGGACTCCTTTTTAATTTAGGAAAGACTATGTTCTTTTTATCATTTGCAATAACAGAGTAGTAAATTAACTTTAATGTATGAGAATCTAATATATTTTGAAGGGAAGAGGTTATTTTTTGGAGCTATTTTTATTAATTAGATACCTTTTTAACTCTACTGAATCTTAGTTTTTGGAATTAATCTACATCTATTAATGCATCTATTAAGTAAATACATTACTGAATGCTAAAAACATACATATTTATATGTAGTACACCGATATTTAGAGTTGCATATATACATTTCTTATAGGTAAAGGAAATACAGCTTTACGAGGTGTGGAACATTTGACTCATACAAGTGAAAAGATATACATGTATATATCAATCATCCATATATCAAAATATTTATTCACTTGTATGTTCAGAATGGTGTTTTTTCATAAGGGATGATGGGTGTTATATATACCTCCGTATCCCATTTGTTGTGTATGAAAGAAAACAGAATTATAAAAGAAAAAAAGTTTACTAGGAAACTTCTATGCTCTTAATACTTACATTGTGTGTGTATTATTTGCTACTTGGCAAACGTATGTTGTTTTAAATGCAGCTACTAGGAGCAAAAATACAAATCAATTTATTTTTGAATGTTTTTAATATGTTAAGCACATCAAAATCTATTTTTATGGCATAATGTTAATTATGTGTAAATATGTTTCTTTTGTCCTTGCTGTTGTTTTTTTAGCATATTTAAAATAGCTAGCCATGTAGCCAAAATTTATCACTTAAGGCAAGGTTCTTTTGGTTATCTGGCAGTATCCTTCACTCTTCAAAAATATTTCAGCCAGATACACACCCAGATATTACAAAATGAATTCCATGTATATATTTTTACAATTCTCTTTCAGAACATTATGTTAAAATTAATCTCTTTATTAGTTTCTCATGTAAATTGTGAATATGTAAGGGTAATCACTTTGCTCTAGTTTCTAATTTTTATAAAGTAGTTTAATAAAATGATTTATGTCCTTCAGTGAATTAATATTGCTAGTTAACAAGATATTCCTTAAAATTAGAGTTGATTTTACTTTTTGTAAGTAAAATAATTTTGATACTGAAATTCTTTATTTCTAAAATAAAATGGAAAGCCTTTGGTTAGATACTATGAATGTTTGGAGTTGTTTTCAGCAAATGAAATGTATGTAGGCTTAAAAAATAAAGTAAAAAAAAATTAAGCATATAAGTATAGAAAAAGAAAATGAGATATTTGATAAAGTTTGAATGGTTTAGACTCATTTAAAGCCAAATTTTAGTATTTCTTTTCAATTCCTTATAATTTAAAATTTTGCCAATCTAAAATGATTTTGCATTTTATTTTCCCATATTCAGTAATAGTAAGCTCTAATGTTAGTAAATATTACCTAAAAGATGTTCACAGAAACTGTTTACATGTTTAAAAAGACAGGATAAGATTAACGCTCATATTTGGCGGGGAGTTCTAAGGCTTAGAGAATAGCATAATAAACTGATAGGGAAAGACGTTCAAGAGAGGAAGCACAGAGACTAACATATCTGAATTTGAGAAAGCAGCCAACCTAATAAACTCTTGACTCTAAGTAATGGCTGTTGAATGGAATTTTTTTCATTAATTGCAATTTTCTGTTGAACTGATTACCCATTTGTACATCCTGAATGTATGACCAGTTTTGTGAGCATTAGTATGTAATAAGGTAAACTTAACTTTGAACATATACTAAAAAATAATTGCTTTAAAAAAATTATTCAAGGGGTGCACTGGGAACTTTAATCTGAACACTTACCGTCATGAGCATCTATTGCTATTTTAGAATCCTGTTTAAGGGGGAAAAGAATTTGATAATGATTGAGCTTTCTGGTTTCTTGAGTTCCAGATCAATCAGAATTTGTTCATATTAATTCTATAAATTTAAGTAAAGAATTACTTATAAATATTTAGCTAAAATATTATTGCATAAGCATGGTTCTTTTTTGAGTCATATAATTAGAAATAACAGGACCTCAAGCCTCTTTTTCTCTGAGTGGCTTTCTACAAATTCCTGGCCCCTGGAGATAGTCTTATTCACTCTAGGAGAGCTCTGGTCTTTCTTAGGCCTGAAACTGTAGAGTCTATGCTGGATATTATCAATCGGTATGTTTCTTCTGTATAGGGGAGAGTGATGATTGGCAAGGTCAGTTAATATCATAAACATTCCAGGTAATCCAGTATATGTGGGAAACTGTTCATTCCCTTCATATATGGCACATTTCCTTTGTAACCTGCAAAAGAGACCTTCCAAGCCACGATGTATAACATCAGGCTCTGTATAAAGTTAACATTGTAAAAGGTACCAACTGTATCATAAAGAATTATGATGCCAGTGCTACAGCTTTAAGTGCTCTCAAATCAAATCAACAATTGTACATAGCATACATGCTGTGGGCAAGACATGTGCTTAGCACTGTGTAAAAACACAATGAAGACTCCTGCAATTGACATTTTCCCCTTCAAGCCTGACTGACCAGCCATTTACTCTCTCATCTAAATGGATGTTACCTTCAGTCAGTATGGGAGTACACCTGATGCGAAATTTAGCTTCTCTACTTAACATTCAATTTACCCTTTATTGGGAAGTCAACTTCCCATTTAATTTAAGTATTTTTTTTTCTTAGTCTCTCTTATGTTTCTTCTAAAAAAAAAAAAAGATATCAAAATTAATTACTCATGAATTAAACCACAATTATTGAGCTTTACTATTTTTAAGGTGTAGGGATCCAACAGTCCTTGTCTTGAAGTCCTTTGTAGTCTAATGTAGGGATCCCCAACCCTGAGCCACTGACTGGTATCTGGTTGTGGCCTGTTAGGAATGGGATCACACAGCAGGTGAGCTGCGGGCCAGCAAGCAAAGCTTCATCTGTATTTGCAGACATTTCCCAGCACTAGCATTACTGCCTCAGCTCCACCTCAGATCATCAGGCATTAGATTCCCATAGGAGCACTGATCCCTGGTGCCAAAAAGGTTGGAGATCGCTTGTTTAATGCACTGTACTATCCTTGTAATCATCACCCAGTGAATACAACATAGCCAATACAATTGCTCTTTCTTGTATAGAAAGTCTTGATGGCACAGCTCCAACTGGAATCCTGAAGTCTTGACTTTTATTTTGAGACTATGCACTTCTAAAGTTGCTTGTAGGTTGGGTATTGATAATTCAGAGCCATAAGAACATATAAAAGTCATTTTGTAGCTAAAATTCTAAGGGAAAATAATGTTGTTACAGTTCTCTTAAAAATATAAAACAAGTGATTATATGAGAAGTTATTCACTGTGAGGTAAAACTGGGTTTAAACAAAAGGAGAGTAATTTCCAGAAAACCATTTACATTCTAAAATTCTATCAATTTTGTGATTCCACTAGATTTTAAAGGGTGACATGAATGGAACTTTCTTAATCTACCCTGAGACTTTTAGAAGTGCATGTATGGTGCTGGCAATTCCTATAAAATATATTTCTAGATAGGTCTGAATAGTTGTCTCTTTAAAAAATGTTTCCTTGCAAAATCTTCAAGAAACTGAAGCCAGTTTCTAGGGATCAAGGGCTTGCTCTTCAGGCAGTGCCATGAGCCTTCGGCGGGAAACACATCATATGATACCTCATGCCTTTTCTGCAGAACTTTGTGCTCTTTATTACACAAAGTCCTGAAGAAGAGAAACATACTCCAAAGAGATCTGAGGTTATTGAGAAGGAGACAGATGAAGTACTGTTAGCAGCAATTGACAGATGATTTTAGTATCTGTATGGAAATGCAAAGGACCAATAATAATCAAGATAATCTTGAAGAAAAAGAAGAAAGTTGGAGGATTGACACTACTAGATCAAGATTTATTATAAAACTATAGTAATTAAGGAAGTGTGGTATTGGTGTAAGAATTTACAAGAGTTTAATGGAATAGTAGAGAGTCCAAAAATAGGTGCATGCATATATGGAAACTGATTTTATGATATAGATGCATTGCAGAACAATGGTGATGAATGGTAAATTTTCTTTCTTTTTTTTAATTTATAAGAGTTTATTTGAATTTTTTTTGAACCAAACAAATGACATGTCAGAAAGCAAGATCTCAAATGCTCTTGGGTGGTATTTTGAATAAAACATTCTGAGCCAACAGGATAGCCTCACAGAAGAAAAAAAATCATGATCCCTTACCTAACATCATAAACAAATATCAATTTTAAGTGGATCATAGACCTAAATGTGAAGCATGAAACAGTAAAGCTTCTAATGCAAATATATAAGAATACCGTCATGACCCTTGGGCAGGCAGAGATTTCTTAAATGGGATAGAAAACATAACACACAGGAAAAGATTGATAAAGTGGTTTACGTTATAGTAGGGAATGTCTGTTACTGAAGGACACTGAGGGAAATCAGGCGAGCTACAGAGTTGGAGAAGATATTTTCAAAGCATATAACTGACTAAGGACTTGTTATAAGATCTAAATTCAACTGTGCTATCTCCTTTGTAAAAATGCTTAAAATTGAACAAACTGAAGAGAAAATGGAAGAGAAGAAAACTGATGAGGTCACTTAAGAATGAGAAGTAAATGCAGAATATGCCAGAGATTGTGACAAGGACTTCTCTATTTACCTTTTTTGAGGTTTCAGGCAAATCATGCCAAGGGCTGGAGAGAGTCTGGGGGTGGGTCAGTAGAGGGCAATAGCGGGTGTTAAGAGAAATAGGGGTTGTTAAGAGAACTTTAAAAAATAATGAAACTGAAAATTGGTCTGCTTCTAATTATTACCATGTACCAGCAATTTTAAAAAAATGCCAGTAATAAAATCTGTCTCTCTATTGGGGTAGACTGTTCCTGCCATGCCCGCCCTTTGGTAAACCACGGGTTTCTGGTGTATTTAAAAAAACGAAGAAAATGCCAAAATGGGTTACAAAAATTGTGGAATGTTTTCAATGTCTTCATTCAATAAATTAGTTCTTTTAATATAAAAATCAATATAATTGAACTATTCATAGGGTAATTGCATAATTTATAAAAATATGAATTCACAGTGCACTATGATAAATGGTTTGTCTTTCAGGCCTGTCAGTGTATCTCTTGTGACAATACATATGACCTCCTTTTGATATTCTTTGTGACTATTAGGCAGGAACATACACTTCTCTTGTTTTTTTACACATTGCGCCCCCTATAGAAGAATGGGCCTTGTTTAATTGGTAACTATTTATCTTAAAGTTACCTTGAGAATTAAAGTTATTTGAAACTATCAACAAATTTTTAACAAAATCTTAGAAAATGCGAACTTCAGAAAACGTTTCCTTTCTTTTTTAAATAAAGTAGCTAGACTTAGTTTTACTAACATTATTGGTTCATCTTTTTTTCCAGATTTATTGATATAATTGACAAAAATTGATTCACCTTAATTCCAGATTCCAGCTGACCAACTTTTTGAAATGTGATGTACTAATTAGTAGTTAGTAGTTTGGATACTACAGATATGTGACTATTATCATCTAGATTTTAATTATGATTTTATTGGTCATTGGATTTTGAGAGACAGAGGGAAAAAGGAAGGAACTGAACATAAACCTCAGAGAGACTACATGAAGAATAATGAAATTATGTTTCTTATAAAGCTTTTGAGTTCTTTGTCTAGAGAATGCTGGTATGTGAGGATAAAGAAGATTCACTAATACCTTCTAACATTTATTTAGAAGCAAAAACAAATTATACTTGAAAATGAAACTTAGACAATGGTTAAGAGTTTATTTCCTCTTAAAATTATCAGCTTTCATAATTTTAAATTGTATTTTTTATTTTCCTATTTAAATTTTATTTTTTATTTTTCTATTTTTTGATGTTAGTCAATACTTCTATCCAACATGGACACAATATTAAACTGTAGTAAATGTATTCTTAAGTTTCTCAACTCCTTTTATTTCTGGAAAAAAATTAAAATGTAAAAAAGTTTTAGAAAGTAAAAAAACAAGCTACTGATCATGGTAAACAGTGTAACTAAGATAAGAATTTTGTGTGTGTGTGTGTGTGTGTGTGTGTGTGTATCTGGAAATATATTTGGCCAATATAACTAAGGGCAAAAGTAATGACTGGCTATTGTGATAACATCTCTTGATGTATTTTCCTTGGACCCAACCTCTCTGTGTTGATTTGCGAGTTGGCCATTCTGTACCACTTGGTCCCATCTTTAATGCTGATCAGTGGTGGTGGTACTATTTATCAGTGCTCAAAATAGGATATATTTTTTAGACTTTCCTTTAAGGCATTTCTACCTACTTTAAAGATTTACTGAAGCAGACCATGCTTCTTTTATTGCATTTATTAGATCCAAGTCAGCTGATCTCTTGGTAACATACTGTAACTTATTTTTTGCTATGTTAAGCAATGGTCAACAAAAAATTACTTTGAGCCCTATATAAGTTATAGATAAGAACTTTAGAAGGAAGTCACCAATGCCAGGGACCTTAGGCCTAAGAAACAAATTACCTTTGAATATACTATCTCTTTAAAAACCAAGTAACATAGCTTCTTTTTGTTTTTAAATTTTAGTTCTGAACTTCTGCTCTTCCAGTGCTATTTAAAAATCTGTTCTTTCTGTCTTTTGCATCTAAATATGTTGAATATTTTCTCTTTTTTTTGTTTTTTAAAATGCTAATCAAACTGTTAATGGTAAAAAATTCTTTATTTGATAGTAATGATTTTTGCCTTTTGTTGATGTTCTTCTTGGTGAGATTTTTTCCTAAGGCAAATTGATAGGACATTCTGACTACCTGATTTTTACCTGCTGCCATTGACTTTTCCTTTTTGAAGTGAGACTAAGCTTTGACAACTCTTTCTTTAGTAATTCATAGAAGAAAAAGCCTTCAGGAAAAAATATTTGTACTTGATTTTAAGGGGTAACTAAATTTCTTTGTTTGTTTTTTGGAATTGTATTAAAGAAAATTGTGAAATTGTAATGACTAAGTGCATAATTTTGAAGGTTTTTACTTTGTTTATTTCCTTCATCAAAAAAAACAAAACAAAACAAAACAAAAACAAACCCACAAGCAAACCAGTAACTGTTAACCCTAATTTATTTTTACTCTTCAAGTGACATTACTTTTAACTGGCTACATTTGGATAATAAAAGCCATGGATTTTAAGCCACTTAGTAATTTGGTTTCATTTTTAACACAAATAACACCTTTTCATCCATTTTATATAAACTTCAAACAACATATGTTTTAACTTACTGCCAAATAAGAAGAAATGTGTTACATTAAAGTGCATGTTGTTTGCTTGCGCATTTGGAAATACCATTCATTTTATAGCAATTTTGAGTTATTTTTCTGTCACTTTGTATTCCTATTCAAAGAGACATACAGAAACCCTCACTCAAAACAACTCCCTTAGGGTTTACTCCTGGATGTCAGTAGGCATGAGCAGGAGGTACAGTATACAACAAGCTTAGGTCATGGAAATGTCAACTCTTGGTGACTTGCATTTATTATTATCCTTTGAATTGTGTCCTCTGAAAATTCTGTGAGTGGTATTTTAATATATTTCTTTTACATTTTTGTGGGCTAAAGAGAGAGATCACATCACTTTTTTCCCCCTTTCCTCTGTTGATATAAAAAATTGAGACACTCACATTCTCTAGAATTTGGTCCAAATTTTAAAAATGTGTGTTGTCAAGGGATAATGCATACAGAATGAGGAATGTTAATAACAGAAAAGACAAGGGCATAAACGGAAACGTTTTCAATGTTAAGATGCAGTTCAAAGTATTAGATTATTTATAATTTAAAAATGAAGCAGATAGAGAAATTTAGAGAAAAATAGATTTTGTTGTGTCCTATTCTTACTTTGGGGGAATCAAGACAGTTTTTTGGTTGAGAATTCTGAGGAAAAATATATATATATTTTGCCTCTAAGTAGCTGTGTGACCTTGTATCCATTCTATTTTCTGAGCCATAGGAGCTCAGGTTCCTTCTAACTGTAAAAGTTTAGGTGCTGAAATGACAACCAAGTTGGTGCAGGATAACTTTGGGATGGTGTGGTCATCTCAGGGTGCCAGGAGGAATGAGATGCATAAGAAGGTACCTCAGATTTAGTTTCATTGGACAGCACAAAAACTTCTGGGAAAAGGAGGTTATTAAAAATAGTTGATGATATGGATGCTCCAATTTTTTTTTCTTTATATTCCTTATAAACTGCAACAAATTCAGTATTGTAGTCATCAGCAAAAAGTTGGTTAATATTTTTCTCAAAAAACAGCGCAGCTGTTGTGTTGATAAATGTACGACTATATATTTTTTATGGCAATTTCTGTATTTTCCTATAATTTGAAGTTTGTTAAAGAGTGATTTGAAATCTTCTGGTGTTCTATAGCAGATTATCTATGGCAAGTTCTTTGGAAAGAGTGTGAGGAAAGAGTTCTTTGTAAGCTGAGTGGTCAGTTGGCCAGTTTATTCTCCACACTGCCCACTTGTCTCTCTTCTTTATTTAAAATGGTTGAAGAGCATCACAGGATAAGATGTGATAGAATAATGGAATAAAGCTCTTTTAGACCTTCATGTGCTTCTAAGGTGATAGCGCCCTGAAAGTTTAGAAAGGATTTCTTCTTGCAAAAAAATAGAAATATTTTTAAAAGTCCTGTCCTTTAGCACTTTAAACCAAGAGAATGTGGTTCCTTTTAAAGAATATAAATTAGAGTTATGTAAAGCATACTAAATAGTATAGGAAAGAGAGGATCCTTTATAGCAATTAAGGTTTAGATTTAATTTATAATTAGTCAATTAGAAAACTTAAAAACTTCCCCGGGAACTTTCTCTAGCCTATCACATCTCCTGTCCCTACTGAGTTAGGCACCCCTCTGTGAGGCTCTTGTGAGTAATACTCAGGCTCACTGTGCGAGACACACATCACAACTAGCACATCATCACAGCCGGAGAGCTACTTGAAGGGACTATATCGTTTTTAGAAAAAAAAAATTATTTTATATTAGTATCAGGTATAGAGTACATTGGTCAGATATTTACATAGTTTATGAAGTGATTCCCCCCAATTACTCTAGCACCCATCTGGCTCTATACAGCCATTACAATACCATTGACCATATTCCCCATGCTGTACTCTACATCCCCATGACTATTTTGTGCTTCTGCATCCCTTCAGCTTTTTCACCCAGTCTTCCAACCTCTTTCCCCTCTAGCAATCATCAGATTGTCCTCTGTATCTGTGAGTCTGTTTTTCTTTAGTTTCTTTTCCCTTAGATTCCACATATAAGTGAAATCATATGTTACTTATCTTTCTCTATCTGACTTATTTTATTCAGCATAAGACCCTCTAGGTCCATCCATGTTGTTGTAAGTGATAGAATTTCATTTTTCTTTTTAATGTCTGAGTAATATTTCCCTGTATATATGTGCCATAACTTTTCATCCAGTCGTCTATCGATGGGCTTTTAGTTTGCTTCCATATCTTGGCTCTTGTGAATAGCATTGCTGTGAACATAGGGGTGCATAGATCTTTACAAATTAGTGTTTTGGTTTATTTGGATAAATACCTAGAAGTTCAATTTCTAGGTCAAAAGATAGTTCTATTTTTAAGTTTTTGAAACTCTCCAAACTGATTTTTATTGTGGCTATACCAATATGCAATCCCGTCAACAAAGTTCAGGCAGGGACTATATCTTAATTTGACTTGTTCTCATTTTTGTCACACAGTAGTTGTTCAAGAAATACCTGATGAATGAATGTCAGGTGTAGAGCAATAATTTTATACCCATGTAAAATCAAAATGAGCAGTATATTTAGGTTTGCGAATACTCTCACTACTTTTTTTTTTAAGAGACAAATGCCTCTGTAGTGTTCCATAAGAGTTAATATTTATTATTTTTGAGGACTGGCTATAAAAAAGTACTTGCAGTAGTCCCCCCATTATGTGAGGAGGATAGGTTCCAAGACCCTCAGTGGATACCTGAAACCATGGACAATACCCAACCCTGCATATAACTATATTTTTGTCCTATACATACATATTTTTTTTACTTAAAGAAAGCACTTTACAGCTTCTGTTTGGCAAAGCTGAATTTCCAGCATCACTACTCTTGTGCTTTGGGGCCATTATTAAATAAAACAAGTATTACTTTAACACAAGCACGGTGGTACCATGACAGCTGATGTGATAACCGAGATGGCTACTAAGTGAATAACAGGCCTGTAGCATATACAGCATGGATACACTAGACAGAGGGATGATTGATGTCCCAGGTGGGATGGAGTGGGATGGTGCAAGATTTCATCAAACTACTCAGAATGGCTTGCAGTTTATGAATTGTTTATTTCTGGAATTTCCCATTTAATATTTTTGGATGACAGTTAACTGTGGGTCACTGTAATCGCAGAAAGCAAAACTGTGGATAAGGGAGAGCTACTGTATGTGTAACATTTTTAAATAAAAAATTTATTAGTTTTTAATATGTAAAATGTTGGTAAGAATATATCACAAAAAAATGTCACTTGATTCTGGTAACTTGACTGTTTTTAGGTTTGAAGGGCCTTTGCAGTATTAATTTCAATACTGTCCTTTGTTGATGTCCAAGGTCATCATGCAGAAACAATTGTTACTACTAGTTGCTGACCAGGTACGTGAGAAAGGCGGATTTAGATCCAGGCTGAAATATTTGGTCAGACTCCATTCATTAGCAGCTGTCACAGTGTAGTTCAAGCAGTGGTGTGCTCATTTCTCATTTCTCAGTAGCTGATTACGAAGAAAGCTTCCAGAGAATAGGACTGGCCAAAAGTTTTACTCTTGTTCTGTTGGGCTGCTGTTGAGTAGATTCAGTTTTGTTTGTAATATATTTCTTACCCATATAATCCCATGTTTTTGGCAGAATCTCATACTTTCTTATGAAATCTAATATCTAGTATTTAAAAGAGCAGTAAATAATCATATACCTTAAATTTGGCAAAGTTTTTTTTCTCTCTTGCATTTAGAATAGGGCCATGCTTGTTTGTAGTGGACCATAAGCAAGTTAATTTTTAAAATATCATAGCATTTGAAGTTTTTCAGATTTCTGTTGTAAAAGTTCTCAGTACAATTTTACATTATTTTTTATATTGACTAATCTAAAGATTTGACTGTTACTTTAACCAGCACCATTACACTTTTCCTCTAGGATAAATCAAAGCTCTTTATATGAATTAATCCCTTACTGTCCTATAACAATAAAGAGTATTCAGCAGTCATATTTTGCAGACACAATTGTACAGTATTGTCAATACTTGAAGAGAAGAACAACTGTTATCTAGTGAGTGAGGGTTAAAGGTAAATACTCCCTACTGATTCAAAGAAACACAGACACCCTACTTTATTATGTATGTGTAAGTAGAGCTCAGAAGAAAATATGGTCAGATTTCCTGTATATTTCCTAGAGTAACAACAGCATTTTTCACTTTTGACTAATACAGCCTTTAGAGCCTACCCTTGTAGGTGACTCTTGCATTGCCATATACCCTGCAGGCACTTAATAAATATTACAAGATGATGAAAGATAAATATCCTTGCTTCTCAGTTCTGCACATGAGATAACCAAGTCTTTTAAGAAGAGTTAATTAATATCTGGTGGTCTTCTATATTCCTAAGAGAATATGACTTTGAATGATCTCTCTTCATCACAGATATATTTATAAAACCATCAAAGTAGTTGTCCCAGCTTTGGACTTCAGAAATGACATTTAAATGAGTAATGATAACCTATGATAATGTAAATGCTTAGTTCGGCTCACAATTTGAGTGTAATGTGTAGGCATTTGGGGAGTCTGATATACTCATTTACTTTTAAGTGAGAACCTTTGGTGCTCTGACAGTGTTACTTGTTTGTATCATTTGTTGCATTATTAATGCAAAAGTGGATTCAGAAGTTAAGTGTTAGCCTTTGGATGGAATTTCCGCTAGCCAAATAATCTTAGCCATTTTCAGATTTGGAGTTTTTTAATAAGGAAAGATAGAATATCCCCATTTATTAATCATAGATGCATATATTAGTTATGATTTCTTTGTTAAAAATGAGACAAAATATGAATTAAATCCAAATACAGTTTTAAGGGCTCCAAAGTAAATTAGAAAGATGGTTTTATATGTCTTTAAAAATTGTGGTTTAAAATTTTATTTGCTGATTATTTCATCTCAGTTATCATTGGAGATAATGACTGATAACTAAATATTTCTGTTTCACTGGAAATACTTTGTTTCTGTTTATTTTTTATGATCATCAAAATAAATTGTATAGTATTGGAAAAGGAAATAGTATAGAATTGGGCAAGTGTGGAACAAAATACTTCAGGTAAGAACTGGATGTGGAATGAGTTGGATTCAGGGAATTCATTCTTTTACTTTTAATTTTTAACTCAATTTTCTCCATGTAGGCATGACAAAAGGTAAGAGAAAGAGTAACAAGATTTTTTTGTGTGTGGGGAAAAAAAAACACAACAAAATTAAAAAAACAACTGAACATATTTGTGTAGATGTAGAAAAAATATACCTGAAAGTTGCACTCCAAAATTATTAACAATGACTAACTTTGGGGATCAAGCCTCTAACCAGAGAACTTTTTCTTTTTTATTTTGTGTACCTCCATGTTATTTGTTTATTTTGAAGAGCATGTATTATTATTATAATTTAAAAAAATAAACAAGCAAAAAGAGAGAGGCAGACAGACAGAGACCGACAGACGGGAATGGAGAGAGACAGACAGAGACAAAGACAGAGACAGACAGATAGACAAAGACAGTGAGAGAATATGAAGGGGTTTAGGAAGTTAGAGAATGGCAGAAAGGTGAAGACTTCTGGGCATCAGAACTGGATCCTGACACAAACCATCAATTCAAATACTTGCTGGCTGTGGGGAACAGAATAGAGTCTTCTTGCCAGAAGAGAAATCCAGAGCCTAGGCCAGTAGTGGTGGTGAAGTAGGGGCCTGTGTGGGGAAGGGAGTAAGACTATAGAGTGGAATGCTGTGGTGGAGTAAGACTGGAAAAGTAAGATGATTGATTCACTATGGAGATAGCTTGAAATAAAGATATTGGTGATAGTTAGGATATAAGTATTTTGTAATGGTTTTAACCTGGGGAGCCCCTGAGAATTTAACCATGTGTCTCTATTGAGAGAAATCAGTCATCGTGTACCATTATTATTATTATTATTATTATTATTATTATTATTCAGAAAATGAGTGATGCTTAATCTCTAGACAACTACAGTACGGTGACGTGACTTCAGGTTGCAGAGTTGGCCAGGTTATATCAACATTCAGAAATAAAGCTATTTATTTTTTCAGTTTTGATGATGACTCACATAAAAATATTTTAAATTATCTAATATGAAGTAAGGCTCTTACACCCAGAAATTGAAGTATAAGAAACTATCAGCTAATGGAGTGGGTCAATTAGTCCTTGGGTAAACATTGGAATTACATCAATGTATGTAGACAGTGACACACACACATATACATTCTCCATGGAAGGTTAAGATCTGTAAAGCTAAATATATTCATTAGTATCACTTAGGAGATGCTCTTTTGTCATGTTTCTTTGGCAAAAGCTAGCAGTCCTGTTAGCAGTGGTTTTGATGATAAAATCCTGTAATTCAAGAGGTTGGCTTATTCAACTGCTACCTTGGGCAATGCTGGACCAACTGTGAGAGGTCTGTTTTCTTGAGACCTGGAAAGCTGTTCTGTTTGCTAAACAAAGGAATTGTTGATTTCAGTGATTTAATTCCCCTTTTGGCTAAAGGCTACTGAGTAGAAACGGTGCTTATTTGGGAAGGAATCTGTTGCTAAGGCAACTGATATATCCTTAATTATTGGCCAATATTCCCATATGAGATTGGTCTCTTTTGATTGTTGGAAATAACCAAATTATCCTGAGCACTTTTAAGTCTTGAATTTGGTGGTTGTGCTGGGCAGTGGAGAAAGGATTTCTCTCAAACATATAATCAGAAATTTCCTATCTGGGTTGTCATAGAGAAGGTACTATGTTTCAGTGTGTGTGTGTTGGGGTCGGGGGAGTAATGTTAAAATGTAATCACATCAAATTTGCAAAATCTCCTGCATTTAAAGATATCTTGTTACTTAAGACAAGTTGCAGTTATGAGATTAGTGACCTATGTTTAATCTTTTTTTAAATTGAATTATTTGTTATCTGTAAGAAAATATGTTTAATCAGTCATTTATCCTCAAGAATGGGCAGATATAAGGAGAAACTTATAAATACTCTGGAGTAATTATGGTAACAAGGACTGTCTTCAGAGCTATCTGCAGCCATTTATGTGAAGTTCATTTTTTTTTAATGTATCTAGTGGTACATGTGCTGACCTTGGAGAATGACCTCTTTTTGCCTATTACTTTGTAGGATCATGTAAAAGACCTATGGTTTCTTTGTCTTTGGGCAGTGCAGTTCTTTGATCATTTAAAATTAATTGAAGCTTTAACTGTAGTCAGGCTCAAGTTCTAGTACATTCATGTTTGAAGGACATAATAAGAAATCAGTACAATCCTTTCAAAATGAGAATTTACCATTATAATTATACTGTATATCTCTTAAATACTTATTGTGGGTCATAGAGATCACATGTTATCTTATATCCTTACAACAAAATGGGAATTCATTGTGCTCATCCTCTGATAAACCTTGTGAGCATTGATGAAATTCTTCTGAGATTACTCAGGGTGTCCCAGATCTCAAAGTTTAGTGAACGTAAGGTTCTGAAATGTGACTGTGATTTTCCTGCTGTAGAACCATGTGGATTTTAAAAATATATTATTTATTTTTATTATAGTAACATTGGTTAATGAAATTCAGTAAGTTTCAGATGTACAATACCATGAGGATTTTTGCTGGAGTTTCACATGAAAGGCTTTTGGAACAATAGTGTTGGATAAAATCTGTTTTGTGATACTTTTGGATGCTTATAGTTCTTACTCAAGATTAGTTTTTCCATGTGTCATTCATAGGGATGACATTGGTTTGACACCTTGAATATAGAACAATACTTGAACTGGATTTTGTGTACACATTTATTATCTATTCTAGAATGTCAGAGTTTCACTCTTCATTTTAAATAGCTACAAGAAGTAAATATAAGTGAGATTTATTTGATGAAAACATTAAAATACATAAACAGTTACCATAGCCTGTAACACCATTGACTAAAACATTAGCAGAAAGCCACAGAATATAAGTTCAAAGCAGTTGCTGTCCTTACATGGGTCTTTGACATCATTAATTTAGTTCTCATGCATGGGTTTTACAATATTTACCCTAGTTCTTCCACCTAAGGCTGCAAATATAAACATGTAGTTATATCCATGATACATCTTGAATTAGCCTCCTTTTTTTTAAAAAAAACTCTTTTAAGCTTATGTCTTTCTTAAAATATTTTGAAGTCTGAATTATTAGGCAATGTTCTTTGAAAAGCATTTTTATTCTTTATTTTTCAAATTTTATGTTGCTTACAATTTTTTCAAAAATATTTGTTTTACTAATTTATTCTATTGATTACTTTTTCTGAATTATTATAGAAAAAATAAATTGTCTAAGATTGTACAAAGAATTTATTTTCTATGTTGACTAGATAATAAAAGATTGACCCGTTATTGCATATATTAAATTCTATGCATATCCATCCATTAATGTGTTTTGTCATGTAATAATTGGTTCCATTTTGCAAATAAAATATAGAGTTTTACCATTTTCTCAAATTCATTGAAGATCAAAGATATAGAGAATATTTTGTTAGTATTTTCTTAGCTCTTTATAGTTCTGTTTTCTGGGGAGACTTGAACTTAACACTGACTTCCAGTTTACATAATATCTATTAATATATTCAATGTGGATTGATTTTTATATACATATTTATGACAAATCATAATCTTTATATACATATACAGTACAATATTCTTTTTATTTTTGCAAATGTAGTGGGTTCCTCCCCCCCACCCCCATTTTAAGCCTACTTACTTCTGTGGTTAGCAGTTTATTTCTCTTTATAACCATGTGTGGTATCTTTTTTTTTTTTTTTTGGAGAAAGCATTGACATTCTATTACTCCTAGACACTTGCACTGGATGATATAGAACTGTTGACTGGGTGTGTGCACCAGAGAATGTAAGAGAACAAAAGAGAAATGTTACATTACCATTTTGAAAGGGTCTATTGAAAGTGCTACAAATTTCTATAGAATCTAGAACTGTAATTGAAGCAAGAGTAAAGACTTGAAAAATTTAAGTTTTCTATTTCCTGGTATGTATGGCATTATTCTATTACATCTTTCTTGATACTTTCTCCAGTTGATGGAATAACATCTGTAAGCTTTAGCTCAACCAAGACTTGGACTAATTCAAATACTGGTTCTATGCAGGGATTATTTTTATGGTGTAGTTCAAATGTCTGAATTAGATCATATGTTAGAAAATGTAAAGGTTACATAAGGCTTGCTTTTGGCAAAAATCATCAAATAAACACACTTTTATCTTTGATATTTCCCAACTGACCAGCTGTACCTCATCAATCAAATTGTCTTTCTCCTCCCATCAACCCTTCCCAGTGCTCTGGTGCATCTTCTGACTGATCAGGACCCTTTTCTCTGCCGTGCCCTGGGCTGCTTGCCTTCTCCTGTTCTCTCTCTGTGCAAGCCTTCCCCATTTCCCATGCCTTTCTCTCCTTTCCATGTCCTTTAAAAGTTGCCAGTCCTTCATTTCAGTCCCCTTGTATTCATTTCTTCTAGAAATTAGTTAAATGCACTAATCACTGTTAAATCAATAATGGTTGATAATGTGTTACCCTTTTCTGGATTGCCATGTTAATTAGAATTGTAACTTTCTCAGTTTTTTGGTGAGGAACCCTTCAAAGTCCAACCCTTTGATGGCTGGACTTTGATGGTTATGATACTGTTTCAAGCTCATTCATTAGGTATTTATTTTAAAGGAAAAAGAACACTGACGACCTATCATGTAAATCCACTTTCAAGATTTAATAATGTAAGTACAGCAGGTTCTTGTAAAAGGTTGATAAGATGCCATAGGAACTTAACTTTTGTTTATATCAGTTAGCCTATGGTAAAATTAGTTGTTAGATGTCATTTCACATAGTTCCAAGAACTTAAAGATGACATTAAGTGAGGACTTACTGTATGAAATTTCAACTGTCCCTTAAGAGAAACTGATTTTAGAAGAGAGAAAGCAAAACTGTATTCAATAATTATGATTCATAAGAAAATACACTCTAGTTTCATATTCTTAGCCAATTAAATGAAAATATTTAAATTAAAATATTGTGTGTTAACAGGGTCTATAATTTTGGGAGATAGAAAACATTTTTATTTTTACTCAAGTGATTGTTTTTAGTCTTTGTAATGATGATTGCTGATTTGCCCTGTGCTATAATTGTGTGTCAGTGTTTTTTAGCATGTATTATAGGTAAACTCTCATTTGTTAAATTATGAAGGGGGCATTTTAATTTTTATTCTTTTCATGTTATTTTTCTTATCAAAAGAATGTAACAAAGAAAGAACTAAGGTCTATTAATAAAAAGAATACTTTGTCATTTAAAAAATTCTTTCCTGTATTCTATATTTCTGTTTGTTAGTGTAATAATCAAAAAAATTTTTTCAAATATTTATTTAACCTCTTTCTTGCTTGTGTCATTCATTTTGACCCAAGAGGAAGCAGTTGAAGTACTTCCAATCTACCCTGATTAGACACTCTGCATTTCAAAATCAATATTTGTAGGAATGGGAGGAAAATAAAAGAGGATATAATATATAAGATAGATTGCTTTCTCATAAGACATTTATAGTCCATTGAGAAATCAGATTACTATCTAAGAAGCAACCTATTAACAAACCAAAGTAATTTTAAGTTCTAAGATATTTGAAAAAGTTAACAGTATCAGGCATTAAGAGAGAAAAGGCTTTAGGTGTCAGAGAAGTTTTAGGCTGAACTTTGATGGATGGGTGATAGGGAAAAGGACCTTTGAGATGTTAAAATGCTCTTATCAGAATTCTCAGTCCAAAGGTGATACGTGCAACAAACTGAGAAAAAGAGAAAAACAAAACAAAACAAAACATTATTAGCTTCTAGTTTTCCTTATTGGTGCATAGGAAGCTAGTTTAAACCCAGTGGACTCATCCCTCCTTTTTCCTTAGTCAACTTGGGCTGCTATTACAAAGTACTGTGGACCGGTGGCTTAAATCACAAAAATTTATTTCTCACAGTTCTGGAAGCTGGGAAGTCCAAGTTCAGGGTGCTAGCAGATTCAGTCCCTGGTGAAGGCCCACTTCCTGGTTCATAGACAACTGTCTTCTTATTATGTCCTCACATGGTCTTTCCTTGGTGTGTGCACGCAAAGAGAGAAAGAAATCTCTCGTCTCTTTTTTTTCTTTCTCTCTTTCTGTTGTTAGCTTCAATGAGGTATAATTAATAAATAAAAATGTAATATATTTAAAGTATAAAATGTGATATATGTACACCTTGTGAAAGGATTCTCACAATCGAGTTAACACATCCATCACCTTACATAGTTCTTTTTGTTTTATGAGAATGTTTAAGCTCTACTCTCTTAGCAAATTTCAGTTATACAGTACAGTATTATCAATTATACTAACTATGTTATACATTAGATCCTTAGATCTGATTCATCTTATAACTGAAATTTCTCCCTTTTTATAAGGACACTAATCCCATCATCAGGGCACCACCCTCATGACCTCTTATAAACCTAATTACTTCCAAAAGATTATACCTCCAAATATCATGATGCTTGGGGTTAGAGTTTTGACAGGAATTTTGGGGAGTGTTATTCAGTCCATAACACTCCCCAGAGCTCATTTGTGTTACGTTAGATCCTGTCTTTGCTTTGACTTCCTATCTGCCTTCAACACCCTGGAGATAAGATACACTTCAAAGATGACTGTAGGACTTTGTCCAGACTTAGTTTAGGCTCTCTCTTGAGTTCCATATAGTTGTATTAGTACTGATTTCAGAGATTTCTAAATACTTTTATATTTATATGTAGTTATTTTTTCAAAATTTGCTTTTTAAAAGAAGTGGCTCACTTTATGACTTCATGAAAGTGAATATTTTGGCTTTAGATAAATGTGGTGTGCTTATATATTTAACAATCACTTAATAGATGCCTGTTATATGTTTCTTTCTCATTTTTGGCCTAATAGTTTGTTCAATTTCCTGCCCCTTTATTTACAAGGGCAGAACTGATGTGGGTATAAAAGCGCTTGCTATGAAATAGTTATAATTATTACTGAATACATGTTTTTAAAAAACTTTTATATACCCTTTATTCCTGTCCCCCAAATTTTTATTGTGCATATATTACGTGCAAAGTATTGTGTTAGGTCAGGGATTTACAAACTTTTTCTTAAAGGAGAAGATAAATATTTTAGGCTTTGTGAACTGTATGGTCTCCATACAGTAGTTGTATACAGTCTCCATACAACTACTCAACTCTGCCATTGTAGCATGAAAGTAGTCATGACAGTATATAAATAAATGAGTATGGCAGTGTTCTAGCAAAACTTTATTTATAAAAATAAGCAGCTAGTCTGTAGGCCTTAGTTTGCCAACCCCTGTGCTAGGTGATGGGGATACCAAGATGGATATGATGCGATCTTTGCCTTTGAGGCATTTATAGTGTAAAATCAAGGTAATGAATGGGGTATTCTGAAGCACAGAGTAGGAGCACTTAGCTTATTTTGGAGGTTCAAGGAAGGCTTTGGGAGGAGGGGAAAGAAAGATATGAGTTAACCAAATGAAGCAAGGTTGGAAGACAGAAGGATCGGCACGAGCAGAGACACTGGTTGGAGCTGAGTGGTAGTTGGCATCTGCTAATAGTGTGTTATCAGTGAAGCACCAAGAGCCATTTGCTGAGTAGTAGGATTAAAGAATTAGAAGGGTCCAAGTCATGAGAGAGCCTTATATGGTATGTTGAGTTTACAATGTTAGGTTAGAAAATTTTGAGTTGCAGGTGCTTTGGGGACAAAAGGGATATGCCCAGCTAAGTGTTATATAGATTGGGAATCATTAGTATGTGCATGATTGTTGAAACCATGAACATGGATGAGATTACCTTGGGACTGCGTAGAAAGTAGAGCATAGAGAACTAAGGACAGAGCCTTGGTAACAATCACTGTTTAGGGAGTGGGCAGGGAAGGCTAAACCTAAGGAGGTATCAGAAAGGAGAAAGGATAAGTGGGGAGTATTGTCATAGTAGCCAAATGCATTCACCAGAGTTCAGTACAGCTAAGCTATAGTACAACAAAAACTACAAAGAAGAAACACTGATATCTCAGTGGCTAAACTCAAAGCTTTACTTCTTCTCATACCAAGTCCTCTGCGGGTATGGCTAAAAACCTCCATTCTTTAACTACACCTCGTGGAACTTGTGAGCTTTGAGTTTGCCATGGTGATATTGGGAGGAGAAGAATGAGATGATGGAGGAACACCGGTTCTTAGTGGTCTTGGCATGAACTATTTGGACCAAAGCTAGTCAGATGGGTCCAAACTAAAGGAAAGGGGACTGGGAAGTGCCCAGGACTCCAAAAACACCAACAGTCTCTGTCTTATCAGGAAAGTAATATTTCTAGAAGCAGTGGGCAGCCAGTGGTGTCTGTATAGCGAAAAGGCCCGCCTAAGAGACTTACTACTGGACACTTTCCTCCGACTGGAACCAGATAGGAATTCTATTAAAGTTTCCAGAACTATCTCTATTTCCAAATGCGTAGTTTTGTTACTTCCTTCCATTTAGCCTCTGAGGGCATCCCTAGAAAATTTTATTTTCCCAAATTCAAATTTTTTCTAATAAGTATCTCCATTTTTCCCATGAAGATTCTTCTTATGTCAGAAAGAAGTTTGTGAACATAAGAAAGAGGAAGCAGAGATGGTTTACTGCTAAAATGGGAACGTGTTCTTCTCTGCTTAGGCAATGGAAGGGGACCTATGGGTCAGTTTTGTGTTTTTCAAGAGTCTACATTTTAGATTGCCAACATTGATCCTTCTTCACTTATAGAACAGGTTTAAATGCACAATTTTCAGGAAAGCTATCAATAAAACATTGATTTTATTGGGGGATTTTATTTTTTCATAATTTAATAATTATATTGCCCTATTTTTTTTTTAAACCAACAAAGTTCTGGACTAGTAGCAAAAAGCTTGGGTTCTAGTTGAGACTACAATGGAGTAGAATAGATTATGTTGATAAAATAGAATAAATTGGCATCAATCACATATGGTGAGTGTATTATTTTTTGAAACTTTTGTTTCAATTACAGGTGGCTGTATATATGTTTATGTTATTTGTTCTTGTATAAAACACACTTCTTACTGAGGGTTGTGGACAAAAATGGTTGAAAAACACTAGACTATATATCTTGCTAGTAGTCAAGACTGCTTTTGACTTATTACTGGACACTTTCCTCATACTGAAACCTGGAGCTGAGTGAAAGAGGATTCCAGGGGAGAGGAGACATGAGAATCAGAAAAGAGGAGCAGGAGATGTCTCCTCTGGAAGAGCAGAGTCTTTAAGCTTTTTGATAGAAAGCGTGTAGGTGTCAGGAAAGAAAATGGTCCCAGTTATCTGGAGGTCAGCCTGCTTAAGGGAAGTGCCTGTAGGCATCCTCAGCTGTGTTGGTTATCTATTGCTTATAAAACAAACTGCTCCAAAACTTAGTATGTTAAAGCAACTGTTTTATTTTGCTCATGATTTTGTGGGTTAAGAATGTTGGAAAGGGTCTGCTGGTCAGTGAAGATTTCTCTTTGCTCACATGTCAATTGCCTGGGTACTCTTTCGGCACTGTGTCTATATGTGTTGTCATCCTCCAGAGTCTCTCTACATGGCGTGATGTTTTTTCTTATAACATGATAGTTTCTGGGTGGTCATAATTTTTACATGGCAGTTGGCTTCCAATAGTGAATGTTTCAAAAGATAGTAAGTAGAAGTTGCCAGTATGTTAGGTGTGAACTCAGACACTGGCATACTGTCGTTTCTACCATATTTTATTGGTCAAAGGAGTCACAAAGTCCACCTAGATTCAAGGGAAGGTAACTAGACCCTACTTCTACGTGGGACCATTATCAAAGAATTTGAGGCCACCTTTAATGTGCTATTTGGCCAATATATGGTGACTGTTTTAGAAGGATAGACCTGTCCTAAGGTAACTTAATAAAGTTTTTTGCTGCTTTTTTTAGAATTATAAAGATGAGAAATAATTATGTTGTTGTTCAAATATTTTAAACTTTTAAAACTTATTTCCTTTTTCCTTTCATTCACTTCAATTAAACTTTGAATTAATTGTAGATTCATATACAGTAGTGAATAATAAAAATAAATTTCATGCAGTCCTTACCTAGTTTTCCCCAGTGATAACCCTTGCAAAATAATAGCACAATACTACAGCAGGAAATTAACATTGATCCAATCCACAACCTTATTTGGATTTCCAGTTTTACACGTATTCCTCTGTGTGTGTGTGTGTGTGTGTGTGTGCGTGTGTGTGTGTGCGTGCGCGCGTGCACACACACATATGTACGTCTGTATTTAATTCTATGCAGTTTGATCACATGTAGATATGTGTATCCACCACTACAATCAGAATACTGAACTGGTCCATCACCATCACTACAGATTCCTCATGTTGCCTTTTACACCACATCTCATCCTTAATCTCTCATCCTTAATCTCTCACAACTACCAATCCGTTCTACATGGGTATAATTTTGTCATCCATATTGTTGTTTCTTTTTATTGCTGATGGGTGTTCCATGGTATGAATGTATCAGTTTGTTAACCTATCACCTGGTGAGAACATCTAGGTTATTTCCAGTTTGTGGCTTTGATGAACAAGATTGCTGTGAACATTCATGTACAAGTTTTTTTTTTTTTCTGAATGTTTTTATTTCTTTAGGACAAATACTTAATAGTGCAATTGCTGAATTATATGGTAATTGAATTTTTAGTTTTAAACTGCCAAACTATTTTTCCAGAGTGACTATATCATCATTTGTTCCCAAACTTTGCCAGTATTTGGTGTTGTCATTATTACTTATTTTAGAGCCTTTTGTCGGATATGTAGTTTGCAAATATTTTCTTTTAGTCTGCAGCTAATCTTTTTTATTCTCTTCATAAGATATTTTGCAGAGCAAAAATATTTAATTTTGATGAAGTCTGCTTTTGCTATCAAGTCGAAGAATTCTCTTCCTAACGTTTGATTCTGAAAATTTTTTCTATGTTTTTGTCTAAAATTTTATAGTTTTACATTTTACATCAAGTAAAATCTATTACATCTATTTTGTGTTAATTTTTGTATATGGTGTGAAGTTTTCATTGAGATTCATTTTTTTTGCTGATGGATGTCCAATTGCTCCTTTCTTAAACAAAGTTGCATTTACAAATGTCAGCTTTTTTCAGTTAAATTAAGAGGGAACAAGGAATTTTAATCTGTGACTGTTCCAGGAAAAAGAGTGAGCAGAAAATGACTAGTCATTAGTTATAGGAGTATAAAGGGGAGATAAATTAATTAGGAAATTTGAAATGCAAGGAGAAAGAGGTGAGGACTTATATACCACATCCCTTCTGCATAGCATATTTATTTGTATTCAAGAAGTTTTCTCATTTCTTAAGAATTTTATAATATAAAGAGATGATTCTCTTCCTCTGAGACAGTTTTCAGAGATTTTTATATAAATAAAAATATAGCAAATTATTTTTTTGTTTCTGAATATACTTGATTTTGACATTTGAGGATAATAGTGGTTGGTTTTAGTCACTATCTGTATAATTTATTCTTGATTTGTTGGAGTTAAAATTATGTTAAAATCTTGATTATAATCTGGTAGTAAACAAACCCCATGTCTCATTATAGAGGGACATTATAAATGCATATACCCACAAACCCAGAATTTTAGTGCTAAAAATGAATAATAATATGTGGTGTTTCTCATAGTGTAAATATAGTTAAAGAATTTATCTCCTTATACCAAATTGGATTTCTGTAATAAGTCTACTTTACTGACTAATTTTCCTTCCAAATTAACTCTGTTTAAACCATTCTTGCTTTTTGTCATATTTCAAAATGTGTTAGCTAATATTACTTTAAATAATAAAGGTATCATTTTTATCTTGCAAATTTATGCTGATCAAAAATCTTCAAATTTGAAATGTTTATAAAAATGACTATATGACAGAATGGCAAACATGCTCTTTAAAATGTTTTAATTTTAAAAGCTCTCAAGGCATTTAGTAAGGTAGTGTCTACAAGAAAAGCATTATCTTTAATATTATTTACCTGTTCATTTTGGAATTTCTAAGATTTTTTCACTTTTTTGGAGAAATTTGAATATATGGGTCTTTATCAGAAAGGAATAGAGAAATTGAAGGCAGCTTGGAGCTGAATAGAAATTATTAATGAGCTTAGCTTTGACTGAAATGACAGATTAATGGCTACATTTTCTCCCATAGCAAGTCTGTTAAAACTTCTGGCTTTGCTTCAGTAAATTCTTTTTGACATTACAAATTGAAGGCAAAAGGCAAAGTAGTTTTAATTTCAATTTTGAAATTCAGACCTTAAATCTTTAGTGACCTTCATTCAGAACAAGGAAGGTTGTACTTCTTTGGAGCACTTTATAAAAAAAGTCTTGGACATTATGAATCATGTAACATATAGCATCTTCTTTTTTGTATTGAGTATTAAAAAAACACTGAACCAAATTTGTAGGCTACCTTTAATTGGTATGTCTTTTTTGTATCTACCCTGACTTTATCTCATTTTTTAAAATATTTTTTGCCCTGATTTCCTCATCATTTTAGAAATTCTGTTATGATGATGATGATAATTCATATTTATTTAGTGTTTTTATAAGGACTGTACATATTTATATTAAATCTAATATTTAATATCCCTTAGAGATAGGTATTTTCATTATCCCCTTTTATTGATAGAGAGTAGAGCAATGCTACTGGGTAGTCTGCAATGAAATTAAGAATTTGTACAGAATTAAATTGACTTGCTGCTTCTTTCATCAAGAAATGTATGCTTTTAAAAAGTCGTGGTACTAAACGGTATGCTTAATGATGTTGATTTTCTTTTTTTATATTTTTATCAACTTTACTGGTCTAATTTACATGTAGTAAACGCATTAATTGTACAGTTCAACAAATCTTGTTCATAGGATGTATATACCCCAGTAAACACCACATCAGTCAAGATGCAGAATATCTGCAGCACTCCCAATAGTCCCCTCCTCCCTTTTGTAGTCAATCTCCCCAACTCTGGCAACCACCAACTTGCTTTCTGTCACTTTATTATCTTTTAACAGCTTTATTAGAGTAAAATTCAGTAAATACACAGTCTAATTCATTTTGGTAAATTTATGCAATTAGCAGTGATTTTCACTGTGATGCAAAAAATTTAGTTAGACTGGTAACAAACTGTTCATTGTCATCTGGAAGCCAAACTTTGAGTAGCATTGTTCCAAAACCACTTCTCAAATTATCTGTGGTGAGGAAATTTGTGTGTGGATTTCTTTTTAAATGTTCAATAGTTGTGGACTGATACTTTCATAAACTACAATAAAAACATTGTGGTGATGTTAGAAGTTTTTATGCATTTTCTGTAATTATCTTGTGTTGCACCATTAACAAACAATTTTTGGACTGGCACTGGTATGGAGGGTATTAGTGTATGAATTGTGATTCTAGACTCTAATGAGAATTACAGTGTCTCATTCAGCATTAACATATGAACATTGTCTGATTTGCATAAGTATAAACCTATGGCCACATTGGTGGAGAATAGCAGAGTAAACATCTAGGTATTAAACCTATGATAAGCACCATTTTGCATACAGCCAATCAGAGCAAGGGAGTGAACCTATATGTATCCAGAGCAGTAGACTTTTAGCAATACCAGTCACAGGAAGGGAATGTCCCACTCCAGAGTTTAAGAATTCTGAGCCTTTATGCACAAGGGACTTGCTCTCACTGCAAGAAAGCAAGTTTTTCTGCTTTCTTCATACTTAAAGGTTGAATGTCAGGCAGAAAGAATGTCAGGCAGAGAGGGGAGGTGGGAACATCCATACCTACAAGGGACCATTGTGGATATCCACCTAAAGGTTAAAGTTCTGTGACTCTTTACCTTACCCTTAAATTGTGTGTGTGTGTGTGTGTGTGTGTGTGTGTGTGTGTGAGAGAGAGAGAGAGAGAGAGAGAGAGAGAGAGAGAGAGAGAGAGAGAGATGGATATAGTAATACTAACGTTAGTTTAGATAGATTAAATCATTTTATATTGGACATTTTTTCCTTTAGTCAAATAACCTGTGATAAATATAAATAATCTTGAAAGGGTAGTCTGCTCAATTTCTACATTATCATGTTGAAGACAGTAGAGCAAATGAAGTATGGTTCACTGTGGGTCTTAAACTTATGTAGCTTTGTTGTGAGAACACTGAAGCACAAGGAAGGAGCAAGAAAGAATGAGGGATAGAGCCACGGTTTGAGCTCAGGCTGAACGTCCCCAGTAACCCAATTCTTCTTTTTATTTTTTACCTTTTAATTTTGAAATAATTTTAGATTTACAGAAAAGTTACAAAAAGAGTAGACAGAGTTCTCAACTACCCTTCCCCCAGCTTCCCATAATGTTAACATCTTAAATTTCCATAGAATAATGATCAAAATCACAAAATTAACATCAATCCACTATTAACTACTCTACAGATTTTATTAAAATTTCACCAGTTTTCCCACTAATGTCTTTTTTTTTTTATGGTCCAGGATCCAATCCATGACTATATATTGTGTTTATTCCTTAAATCTGTGACAATTCCTGTCATTGCCTGTTATTTATGACCTTGACCCTTTGAGGAGTACTAGATAGTCATTTTGTAGAATGATCCTCAATTTGAGTTTGATGTTTTTTCATGATTATATTGAGGTTATGAAGATTTTGCTAGAATACCACAAAAATGATGTGCCTTTTTTCAGTGCATCGCACCAGGTAGTACATAATATCCACATGACTTATTGCTGGTGACCGTAACCTTGATCATGTGGTTACAGTTGTGCCCCTGAGTTTTCTCCACTGTAATGCTATTATTTTTCTCTTTATTATTTATAAGTATGTTGTGGAGAGATACTTTGAGACCCTGAAAATATCCTGTTTCTTTTATTTAATTGAGATATGTGACATATAACATTATATTAATTTCAGGTGTACAACTTAATGACTTGACATTTGTATATATTGGGAAAATGATTACCACATTAAGCCTAGTTAACACTTGTCATCATACGTAGTTACAAATTTTTTGTGTGTGATGAGAACTAAGATTTATTCTCTTAGAACTTTTAAATATGGAATACAGTACTATTAACTAGAGTCATCATGCTGTATATTACTTCCCCATGACCTATTTATTTTATAACTTGAAACTTTTATTATTTGACCTTTTCACCCATTTCAGCTGTTCCCTCCTCTGGACTATCCTTCCCCTAGAAAGCACTTGACTGCCTCCCTCACTTCAAGTTTTTGCATCAGTTTGGCCTTTTCAACAAGACCCCCTTGACCACTCCACTTAATGCTGCAAACCACCTTCTCCAACCCCCTCACTTCCCTTCTGTACTTCCTGTTCCTTTGCCTTGCTCTCTTTGTCTTGTTTTCATAGCACTTATCTTCTAACGTTCTTACACAATTTGCATACGTAGGCCTTGCCTATTGCAATTTCAGACTTCAGAACAGTGAGATACGAATGACAACTTTCTGAGAACTTTGCTTGTGGGTGGAGGAACGTGCACTCTTCCATCTGCCTTCCTTAATTAACTTTCCTGCGGCACTTATGGTAACTGATGCTACCGCTTCCCAAATGAGCTCAGACTCCTGGCTGCCATTACCTTGCAGGACAAAATCATACGATGCTTGCCTATTTCTATGTTATTTTGTACATCAGTCAAAATTTCTTCCTTTTATCTTCAAAGAAGCAATATTGTAGTGGTTAAAAACAGAGCATAAAGTTATTAGTTCCTCCCCTTAACCAACATTTTGACAAATTTATTTAACCAACATTTTGGACAAATAACTTCAGTTTTCTGTGTCTCATTTTCTTTATAAACTTAGGCTAATAAATCATAGGTTTGTTGTATGGATGAAATAAGAAAACACACATAAAGCACTTAGCATGGCACTTGGCTTGTTGTAAGCATTCAGTGAGTGGCAGCTATTATTATTATCTAGCTTTTATGGATGCATTTTAAACATGGCACAAAATTCTGATTTCATTTATCTCATTCTGATAGTATACTACTTCTTCTGACCTACATGTACCTAAATTTAAAGAAAAATTTTCCTACCCTTTCATTATTGCTAGACTTTCAAGAGTGCTCTACATTTTTTTGCACTGTCTCAGTTCCTGGGATATGATATGTATGTACTATAATAAAATAAAGCTAGTAGTTTTCTCATACTGTAAGGCCAACTGGTTAAAGACACACATACATATGAATATATATATATATATAAATCTATAATTGTATATAATTTTGAAAGTTGTGATGTATAGCCAACTTAAAATGGTTTTATCGTACTTGATTAAAATTGAATTTTTATTTGGTTTGTATTTTTTATTATTTTTTAAAATAAGATAAATATAAACAAACTTCCTTTCTCAAGCAAATAAAATGAATGTCAGCGTTCCTCGGATCTCCTGAGGCACTTGCAAGGCTACGATACCTCTTATCCCTATCTGTGTGTGGAACCAGGTCAGAAAATAACCTGTTTAAATTACATTTGCTGTTAACATCATGCACAAGAAGCCGTGCATTTTCATGGAATTAGAAAACATTCGGATGAGAGTTTTGATAGTTGGCTATACATATTTATTTTCATGAGTAGTGCTGTCTGTTGGTCATCACTTCCACACCATGCAGAGGGAGAATGCCCTCAGGCCGCTCTTCTGTGTGGCCGACTACAGACAGCCAGCTCGCCACTGCCTGGCCTCTGCCCGCACCCCACCCTCTAGTCTTACACAGAAGTAGATAGTGGACAGAAGAGAAGGGGCCAGAGCACAAGAATAAGACCAATACATAGTAGTGACTCAGTATTATTGAATTAATGAATGAACAAATGAATAAACTATGTTTCTATGTTCACCACGACTGCTAGAAATGTAAGAGCTAAATTTACTGTTCAGTTGTGCCCGATTGAGATAGGTGTCTAATACATGGTATTTCTAGTCCTAATCGTTTTTAAATTTTGGTTATCCAGCTTTACGGCTGCTGTAATATCATAAGCTCCCTCTCCTATTTGCACTGTGAGACTTTGGAAAGATTGGTTTCAAGTACACAGTGCACATAGAGAGGAAGCTCGTCTTGGGGCGATGGACGGGTTTCTGCTGGGCCTTCCTCTTCCCCTTCCTGGGCAGGAGCATTGGAGAGGAAGAGTTCTGATTATGGTGGACCTTGATTTATTCTGAGAGTGTAGAACAGAGCACTGTGAAAGCTGAACAGACATTTCCCCTTGTTACCGAGATAGACAAAAAAAAAGGTTAAAAACAAAATCCCTCAGCACTTCGAGGCAGCAGAGGGTGAATGGTTATGCAGAGACCAGCAGGAAAAGCACAGGAGAAGGTGAAGATGCTGAATAAATTGCCCAGGGTTAGGACCTGATCTAAGAAGGGCAAATGTGTTTAAGAGTAAGATAAAATTTACTTAATGTTTGTGCTGGATGATATATCAAACACACCTCTGGCTAGACCTTGGTGACTGACTAGATACAGAGGTTGGGAAAGGGGTGAACTTGGTGAAATGAGGCATTTTTAGGTTAGCATGTTGTGGTACCAGAATGTCCCAGAATGTCCCAATGTATCCAAGGTGTCTCCTCTCGAAGGACTAAGCAAGTCTAGTGCTGCCTTGCTCTGAGAGCAAGTGAACATTGGTTTATGGGAGTTGCCAGTTTGTATTAGGTAGAAAGTCAAAAGAGGGAGCGCTGTGCAGAGAAATCAAGGGTGTCTAATTCCGAAGCAAAGGATGCCAAGCTGATGAAAAAGGCAAAGGAAGAACTAATGAGGTGGCAGATACCACAGAGTAAAGACCTTTTCTCTTATTCATTGCTGTTTTCTGCTCTAGACTAGGGCCTGACACACGGTGGTTGCTCAGTAAATAGTTTTGAGGGCCTATATTAATAGGAGAAACTTTGCTGATTAAGTGCAATGTCCATTATATGTAAAAGTTATTAATGTATCAATGATATTCGTGCCTTGATTTCTCTCAATATCCTTCCTGAATATTTTAAGATAATTAAATATATATTGAAGGAATATGTTGGATAATCATAGGATATGGTTGCTATGATTTACAGGATGGTGCAAGGGATAGTTTAGAGTATTCATAATACCGGATACTATTGGGTGTGATGTTTACAGAGCAGCCTGTGTAGACCACTTGCTTATCTGTACCAGGCCGGGTGGCAAATAAAGCTGACCTGATATATTTTTATGTGTTAATCTCTATGTAGCTCTAAGGTACGATGGAAGGGAATACCAGGGGAGGGTAGAGGGTCCTAGGATTAACATCAAAATATCATCTACAAAGATTATATCCAGAAGTAAATGGGGCCTCACTAGTGGTTTTCATTTCCATAAGAAGAGATCTGATCTACCACTAGATCAGTTCTTCACCTGCTGACTTTGGTGTCTGAAAAGCTTTTTGAGAAAATGGCTCTGGTCATTATAGAGACTTTTCAGGGAATGTAGAAGGGGTTAGGAGGAACTTTGGATTTGGGTATTAAAAGACTTGTGATATCAGGTCAAAATGTTCAAAGCCTGACCAGGTTTTAGTGAGGGATATCTACAATATCTATAGAATATCCTAGAACACAGGGCCTTAGTGGAGGTAAATGACCAGCGGCACAGGCAGTTTATTCACCCGCCAGTTTTAGAGGTCATACTTCTAGGAGAAATCTGGAATGAAGGGATCTACTCTGTTATATGAATCAAAGATACAATTTTAAAAATTGGAGGAATTATGGCATGAATGAATGAATCAGGGAATTTGGACAGGAGAAGGACGGTCATTTGGTATTAGAAGTTCTGATTTAAAATAACAGCATGGCATATTGAAGTGCGTAGTAGATAGCTGGGAAGAACAGAGGGGAAGCTTAGGTGAGAAGACAAGTAGGAGTCATTTGTTCTTTGTCCAAATCCACATTTAGTTTGGTGCTACCTGGGTTTTTAGGCCTTTTACTTACATGTAGTCTAGGAGCACTAGGATGTTGCTGTGATGAATGAAATGGTGAGAACACAAAACAGTGGCTTCTATTTATTAGAATGAGAATCTAAAGAACAGGAGTCACGGATAAGCAGTTTTTTAAAGCAATTTTCTTTCTTGTTGCTTTTTTTTTTTCCTTGAGAACTTCTCATTGTTATATAGGTTCTATCAGGAAATACATGCTCAAAGCCAAACAAAAATGTCTCATTGCTTATGGTGAAAGGCACCAGGTGGCTGATGGATGAAAAAGAGAACCTCACATAGAGCACCGAATGTTCTGGTAATCCTGCCCCAAATCATGCCGGTTTACTTAAAAATTTCTTTCACAGTTCTCGTTAGACTCATGCAGTAAATAAATTAAGTACTCTCCCACTGGGAGTTTTTTAGAAACACTTAATGAAATAAACGTCACAGTGTTAGGTCAGAAAGGAACCAGGCTATTGAATTATTTTTAGCACATGTATTTCGTGTGTAATTGTTGTTGGTTTCTCTTGGTCTCTTGCATCTTAGTCTGATAATGTGATTCAGGGGACAGAGGACAGGGTGAGAGAGAGATTTGAGTGTAGTGTCTGGTACACATAACCAAGGGAAGCCTGCTTTTTTTCTCAAAGGTTAAATAATTTAATTTGATAAAAACATTTTTCTAAATATTGAAATAGCTGTATTTTGGATGGCTAAAGAGACATGCTATTAACTCATTACCCCTGAATGTTTAGGAAAATTCTTAATGCTTTCTTTTAACTATCTAACTATATTACCTCTTAAGTAAAGTATTATTGCGTATTTTTTTTTAAAAAAAGCATACATACTTAACAACGATAAATTATTTTAAATATAGCTTAATCTTTATAATTAAAACACGTTTGGGGGATTTTTGAGGGGCCATCATTATGAGAACTGAATTATTATATCACAAGTGTTAATCAAGTTTTTGATTAATAGAATTCCTTTAAAAAACTATAACCACAATTCTTTGAATAATTAAAAGCAGTTGCTAAAGAGATAAAAATTCTATTTTAAGGACTTTTTTGAGTAAAAACTGTTAAAGTGCATCAAAGAAGATGCATTGTGTCTGGAACCAATCTGTGTCTGGAGAGAAATCTTCAGTTTTGGTTAATTTGCTTTCTGTGTAACTTAAGAATTAATGAAATATAAAGTTAGATAAATTGCTGCAACAATTTTTTCACTGATGAATTTTTTTTAACAGACTGTTGTAATTTTCCAGTGATGTACTTTTAGATGTGTTTTATTCTAGAGAGGAAAAAAACAAAAGATTTTTTTTCTTTTTTGCACAGAACCTATAATATCTCTGTACACTATCTGAACAGGGAGTGGTGCTCCTCTTTTAAGTTGCATCCTGTAGTGAGTATGGACCAGCCTTTCCGCAATCTTCAGGTAATCAGAAAACATTGAAAATTGTAATGGAGAACAAAGTAGAAAATGGCAGTACCCTAAGTTACAGGCTAATGGGTAACCCCAAGAGAAAAGTTTTGACAGCCATAAATATTTCATCTCAAGAACCTGATGCTACTGTGTGAGAACAATTTAGCTGGAAAGATCATCAACAATTAGGTGACATCTCTATCACACCTATTACTAAGTTGAAATTTCACTGACATGAATAATAAGGGGTCTTGTTTGACATTTAACAGTTTAATTAATTTGTTTCCTAAAGTGAATGATGTTTTACACTGTGATTTTTCAATACGCCAGCTTCATACACTTGAATTTTTTTCTTTTGCTTTTCTTAGGAAACCGTTTAGTTTTCCTTTTCACTTAACAAATTACCTACCCGTCTTGGCAGTAGTGCTAGCTAGTGTTTGGTGGGCTTTAGGGGTGAGAGCTAGGATTGGGAAAATTGGGGATAGTGCTGCAGATCTCCCCTTACTGTCCAGTTTTAGAAGAGACAATGTGGGACTATGGAAAAAGAATAGGAAAAGGATAGCACTTTTTTTTTAAAGAAAATGTAGTGCTTTCATTGTTGTAGTTAGGCTAAAACACAAGTCTGTCTCTTTGGTCACTCTAGTCCTAGAGGATTATCAAGGGGCCATTATGTGTAGTCACACCTGTCATGTGGCATAACTATCTGCACTATTCCTCATATGTTACTGACTTTATTGGTTTCTGCATACCTTCAAGATATGTCATATATTAATGTGATGTCTGCAGTGCTATTTTTGAAAACAAAAACATAATGTTTTCTAAAGGTCACTTTTTTAACAGCCACTGTGAAAGTAGGAGGAGTAATCCAGTGTGACAATAGAGAGCATGAATCTATTATGTATTCTTGTAAATAGAAATAGATTTTCGAAAAATTAGTCAACTCAATTAAATTATTTACTCTAATTGCACCTATGCAAGCCTCAAATCCCTTACCTTAAACTATTTTACTTTGCAAAGAGTTTTTTAAAAACCATAGATCTGTGGGAAAGCTACTTCTCTCCCACTCAGACCTATAGGACATCAAAGTAAATGATGCATGGGCATTCTTCAGAATACATGTGTCCTTAACTCTCTGATTATGATGCATATTTCTGATGGATGGAGCTTAGCTGGGTAAATGTGCCCAGATGAAATCAAGTGAGTGAGTGCATGTTCGTGACAAATGTGAGTGGGAAGAATGTCTTAGAACATGTCATCTTGAAGAGGCAATGCTGAAATGTTGTAGGTTGAATAATGAAAAGGGAAGATAGTCTCTTGCTTTGTGGGGAAAGACCATCCAGTATACACTTCCCATTTGATAGTGCTTTCCTTGTTATCCATTCTTATTTTATAACTATGCCTAAAAAGTAAAACAGATGCCACCACCTTTCTGAGCTGTTTTGGGGCCAAATATGATGAAAGTGATATGGAACTGCTTTTTAACTCTCAAACCTCCAGGATCGATAAACTTTTAATACTATCACAAAACACCATGAGATGCTTCAGCATAATAGAGTGCTAGGAAAGTTGAAATTGCTGCTATTGTGTATCTTAGACTTGTTAAATCTATTTCAGACCCATGGTGAAATAGATTGCTTCCTTCTACTGATGGAAATTGAACTTTTTTCCCCGTACATGTGTTTATATAAATAAGCTGGGATGTAAACTCTTCCTTTGGAACATATTTTGAAGCAGAGATGTGTGTGCATGGAGAATATTATGTGTATTACTTAAATGTTCCTTGTTTCAAAACAGCTGGTTTCCAGTTTGTAATTTTGAACCTGTGTAATTTTCTCCTCCTTTGAACTGAAAGACCATCTAATAAATGAAAATGCTTTATATTCATTTTTATTAAGTACTTTTCCATTTTCAGCTTAATATATACATAGCAATGTCAAGAATAATTTACTAAAGATAGTTAACCACAAGCCTTAGTGACTTTCTTCTACTATGAAGACTTAAGTGAAAGAGTTGAGTCAGCATAGTTTGGTTAAAAAAAATCTTTGACATGGGGCACAGATGTTTATTGACTAAATCTTTTTACTATGTGCCAAGCACTGTTCTTGGAAATCTGAGGTAATTATTATTATATCATCTTCATTTTGTACATGAGGAAACCAAAACATCTTTAGTCACTGTGCAATACTTCCATTCATCAACTGTCTACTATTAACTGGTTATATCAGCATGCATGAGTTACTTAAGATGCTGAGAGTTACAATTTCTTTGCTTATTAAGTGGTGGTCACGGTACCTGCTCCTCTTATTTCAAATGCAACACAGTATAGTGGAAAGAGCACTGGACTTAGAGTCATATAATAGGACTCTTTTTTTCTTTTTCTCCTCCTTTCTTCTTTGTCTTTTTCTCTTCTTCCTTCCTCTAATTCTCTTCCTCTTTCCTTCTCCATCATCTTCTTTTTCATTAAGTAATGTATACTGGGCATCCTTTAGTATCTGTTTTCATTTTATTGTGGTTGGCTTTTTTGGTTGTTGTTAGCTCTAAAGAGAATCTGAAATCTATAGCATGTCTCAAACTAAAATCTGAAGAGGACAAGAACACAAGGGAGAAAATCTATAGAAGAAATAGAATGATTGTTGGACAGCATTTTCATCCTGTGAGTGCACTGTATCAGTGAAGAGTAAAGTCGAAGGAGATTCTTATAAAGCAATAGATAGTCTGTTGTTTTAACTTCCAGTGAGATGAAGTATGAGAAGCCATTGGTACTTCCCAGTTCCCCTAAGGTAGACAGTTCATGGTATTTCTAATACAAATGAGAGAAGGAGACTGCTAACCTCACGCAGATCTTTTTGCACTGTCCGTGGAAATCACTTAAAATGTGCATGGGATTGGGGGAAGTGTATTGGCACAAAGATCTGTGAGTATTCCATAAGTACAGGAAAATGCAAGTTTATGGTACCCATTTCTTGAGCTCTTAATAAAGTCCTTTGTCAGTTATACATGCTAATGGAGTAGTGATGTTAATACTCAAATATCATTGTTTTATGGTTATGTTTTGCTTGTATCATATTCCAATTTATACTATAAGGAATAGACTAGGACTCATGGAGATAGCAGGCATCAGTAATCAGCTTATTATTTAAAATTTAAACCAATAAAAATAGACAATGCCTTTGTAAAAATAGGAGGAATTTTAAATTTTGGAGGTAAACTAGGTGAGTTAGGACAGCTTATGTAAAATCAAACAGGAATTTAAAAATGGCATACTTTAGTAACTCAAAGAGCTTATCTCACTAAAATCTACAATAATTAAAAATGTCAATGCAGACTTACTACCTTGAGATTCTCCTACCATATAGTTCCATTAATACCCATTATGTGCCCAGCACTTTTTTTCCAGTTAAAAAATTTATTTATTTATTTATTTTATAATGACACTGGTTAATGAAATAAATTTCAGCTATACACTTTAAGGTATATGTATATTTACATTGTGTGTTCACCTCTCATAGTTTGATTTCTTTCTGTCACCACATAATTGACCCCTTTTACCCCATCTACCTCCCCCCTCGCTCTGGTCTATTGTCCATGTCCATAAGTCTCCATTTGTTTGTCCTGTTCGTTTGTTGCTTTTATGTTTATATCCCACCTATAAGTAATATCATGTGGTTTTCAACTTTGTCTGGCTTATTTAGCATAGCATGATTATCTTGAGGTCCATCCATGTTATCACAAATGACAGTATTTCATCTCTTCTATGGCTGAGTAATATTCCATTGTATATATGTACCACAGCTTCTTTAGCCAATCATCTATTCTAGAACACCTCAGTTGCTTCCATGTCTTGGCCACTGTGAATAATGCTGCTATGAACATTGGTGTGCAAATATCTTTTCGGATATGAATTTTCAAGTCTTTGGAGTAAATGCCCAGTAGAAGGATTGCTGGATTATATGGTAGATCAATTCTTGTGTTTTTTGAGGAACCTCCATATTGTTTTCCATAGTGGCTGTACCAATTTGCAGTCCCACCAACAGTGTATGAGGGTTCCTTTTTCTCCACATCCTCTCCAAATTTGTTATTACTTCTCCTATTGATATAACTATTCTTACAGGTGTGAGATGGCATCTCATTGATGTTTTGATTTACATTTCCCTAATAGTTAGCAATGTTAAGACATTAATGTAATTATTTACATTGTCTACTTTTTCTGTTAGACTGGAAGCTTCTTGGGAACATTTGGTCTATCTTGTTTACTTCTGTATCTTCAGCACCTGTGCATACTTGGTGAATGAATGAACTAGACACCAGTTCATTTCTATCTAGCTTAAGAAGTCTATCCTTATCTAATCATGATACTCCATGGTCAAGAAGGATTTCTTATTTTCGCAGTTAGCCATGCTTTACTTTATGCTCCAAGAATACTTTGTATATCACTCTGTTAACATTTATCTAATTCTGTTGAAATTACTTGCTTACTTACCTGTGTGTGAAATAGACTGGAAACTCTTGGCAAAATGCATTATTAATCTACGAGATCTGGCATGATGCTTGAAATTCAGCAAATTCTTGTAGAGTGGTTGAACAAGTGAATAATTTTCTTTTTCTGCCTTTCTGCTAAACAATAGATATGACCCTCCTAAGATCTTTTTTTTTTTACTTTAAGCAGTTTATGAGCCTCTTCCTGAGTGCAAAGTATCATAACAAAATAATTAACTTAGCTTGTTAAGCATGTCTTTGTATTTTTCATTAAATATTCATTTAAATCTTTTATTTTATATGAGAATAAGTGAGGTTAAGATATTCAGCATATATTAGTAGTTATAGTAATAGTAACAGTAGTACTGGAAATATTTTAGTCATTTATGATATATCTCAGGTTAGATGATACAAATATATATTAAATTAGATTATTATTGTTAAATCTGTCTATGTGTAGTTTGTTGATGACTAAAATCCAACTGTAATTGTTGGAAAAATTGTCCTACAAAAAACTAGACATTCCCTCTTTTTGAAATTTCACTGCACATTTTCACAGAAAAAGTTATAATTATTTCAATTTTTTTAAGCATTAGGTACTTTACACCATCCTATGTGATGCAATACTCATCATAATCATATTAACTGGAATTCATTATACTCATTTTAGAAATGAGGCTGGGAAAAGATAACTATTTGTCTGAGGTCAACAGCTAATAAGTAGCAGAGTTAAGGTTCAAACCTGGGTCTTTCAGATTCCGAACCTGTTATCTTAAGCAATATGGCTCTTCCCCAAGATTTCAGACAAATTTGATCCCAATAAATTGAATGTAAATATAAATAACCCTATGAAATCAATAGCTGTTGCCAAGAAATGCATATGCTAACGACAGTCACAGGTAATTTTCTGTTATTCTCTAAATATAAAAGTTCCCAGATCTCTTTTTTATAAGAGCTTTATTAAGATACAATTCACATACCACACATTTACTACTTTAAAATGTATATAATCCAATGATTTTTAGCATATTCACAGGGTTTTGTAACCATCACCACCAATTTACACTTTTGTCATCCCAAGAGAAACCCTATATCCATTAGTAGTCACTTGCCATTTCCTCACAATCTCCTATCCCTTAGGGAATCACCCCAAATCTTTAGAATGTCCTAAAATATTTTAAGATTTTTATGCTTGGAGACAATCATGGAGGTTTAAGAAATGGCAATATTATGATTTTGTACATTATGTTCATGAGAATTTTACTAGTTCTTTTTTTTTTTCATTTTAAATAGACTTTTTAAGAGTAGTTTTAGGTTCACAGAAAAATTGAGCACAATGTACAGAATGTACTTATTCCCCCTGCTTCTACCTATGTGTAGCCTTCTCCACTGTCAACATCCTGTACCAGAGTGATAACATTTATTATAATTGATGAACCTCCATGACATATTGTTGTCACCCAAAGTTCATAGTTTACATTGGGGTTCACTCTTAGTGTTGTGCATTCTATGAGTTTTGTCCAATGTATAATGATATGTGTCCACCATTATATTATCATTCAGAGTAGTTTCATTGGCCTAAAAATCCTCTGTGCTTCACCTATCATCTCTTATATTCCTTTTAAAAATTACATTATTTAAAGAATTCACAGTGGAAAAGAATTTGAAGATTATTTAGTTCAACCAACCAATTGGGAAGGGTCTAGTAATAATTGTTAGTCTCTTCAGCTAAATGTATTCTTTGCTTTCTTGTTGACTTTTGTAGATATAAACATTTTCTTCTCTTTTTGTAGTTACCCCACTCTTAAAACAAATGGTCATTTCTTAATTTATAGTGAGTCAAGCATTACATTTTATAATTTAATAAGTAAACAGTGTTTCCTTAGTTCTTATTTTATATAAAAATTATATAATTTTATAAAAATTATTTTATAATAGAAAATTTCAAAAATATAGATTAGTAGAGAGCATAATATATTGACTGCCCCCCCCCGCCCGGTATATCTACCCATTTCCCAATTATCCACACATGGCCAATCTATTTCATCTATCCTTCTACCCATTGCCAACTGCTGCCCCGACTGAATTATTTCTAAATGATTCACAGACATCATTCATTTCATCCTTATATATTTTAATATATATTTTAGAAGATACAGACTCTAAGAAAAAAAATTAACAAAATGCCATTATCAAACCTTAAAAATTGCTAGGAATTCCATATATCATCAAATATCTAATCATTGTTCAAATTTCCCCAAATGTCTCATAACTTTGTAACACTTTGTTTGAATTGGGATCCAAACAATGTTTAACTTGTGGTTTTAACCTGTAGTTTCCTCTCCCTTGCTTCTTATTTGTTGAAAAAGCTGGGTCATTCTTCCTTTCATTTCTCACATTCAGGGCTTGGTCATGGCATCTCTGTGGAACTGTCTAATACATTTATCTTCTGTAAACTGGTAGCAATCTTAAGAAACTTGATTTGATTCAGGCTTTTGTTTTTGCTTTTTGTTCTTTTTTTTTGGCAAGAGTATATCATTGGTCATACTATGCATTTTCATTTCAATGAAGTATCTGATCATCTATGTTTTTTGATATTAGTGGCTATTATTTCATTAGATGTTTACAAAGTGTTGATATTCTAATGTGTTTATCTTTCTTCATTGATTAGCTGGACTACTTCTATAAAGAGAAACTTTCTCTTATCAATAACTTGAGGTACAGTTCTTATAGGAAAGGCAGATTAAATGCTTGATTTCTTTTCCTTTATCTGTAAGTTTTCAGAATAAATTTGTTCCTTAGCATACTCCAAAGGAGACCAGCCAGCTTGTATATGAGGTTATTTGTGTGTGTGTCATTATGAACTCATAGATTTTTAACCTATTTGATGTGTTTCAATCCATGACGGCTACTATTCTATTGATACTCAAACTTGAAAATGAATATAAAATTTAAAAATTGGATCAGTTAAAGGTGATTACATTACAAATGGTTTTCCCTCATAGAATTTATGGAAATAAAAAGCTTTCCTGTGTAGTTACGCTCGATTTTTTAGGAATCTATCTAATACGTAGAGTGGGTTGAACCTGCACACAGGCCTTCTTATACATATATACTTGAATGAATGGGTGTGTATCTCCGGAACTGTGTATGGCATCCTAAGGAACGATTTACACATTCACCCTTATAAAAGAAATTCGGAGTGGTCTGCTTCAGGCTAGGATTGCTTCTGAGGCGACAGCTGTTCTGCAGCAACCTTTGGCCGTTTAAAAACGAGCACTGTCTCGGAATAAGTACCTCAGCCTGGGCCACAGGAGGGGTGCTGGACTAACCTTCAGTGATTTGTCAGGTTTACCTGCATTTTCATAGTATTCCTTTCAAAGAAATTTGTTCTAAGTGTCAAATTGCTGATTTTTCCAGTGACTGAAAGGTTTCATGGGGACTTCTGTTGTTATTTACATGTATATGGAGAAAATTGCAATCTGTGAGTAATTTGAGAAATTTCAACAGTTTCAGCAGTAGTGATCCAAAAATTGAATGAGTTTCAAATACAATATTCCAGTGCAGTGCTGCATATATAATGTATGTGCAACATATGCTGAGGTCTTTTTCAAAACATTTACATTAAACCTGTCAGGTATTTATGAATAGCAAAAATTAATTTCCCCAGTTCTGTCATCAGTTAGAGAAATGGATTTTAGCACAGAAGACTGTCAGTGTTTTCTGCATACAGGAACAGCTCACTTCAATGTCATAGTATTACACCAGGTGGCCTTCTAAGAGTCAGCTTAATGTGATTTCAAATGATAGGGTAGAGAATGTGAGGGAAATTAAAATAGTATCATACTTATGATTTAAAAGCAAGTTAATTACAAGGGCTTGTTAATAAACAAAGAAAAATTCAGAATGTATTATCTGTTATATAGCATATCAATAACAAGTACGATGCTTTGAAAACAAAAAATCTACCACTATGTGACTTTCAGATGACTTAAAAATATTTAATTAAATTGATGACAAATGTGTTAGTCTACTAATGGCCTTATAGCATTTAAAAGAATTTTTAGATATTCATCTTTGCTCTTAAAGCACTTCTAAAAGCATTGTTTAACCAAAAAGATTAGCTACATGTTGGCATTTTATCTAGAAAATCACTGATGATGTGTTGATGTGAATGATTCTAACAGCACTGTACTTTGTCAATGTTCAGTCGATGCATTTTCTCCAACTGAATACTTTTAAGGTTCTTAAAGGGACAAAGCACTTTCAATATCACTACTAAAAACACATTTCACTTGATTAATACTTTAATATATTTGATAGTCAGAGGAGGTGTGCTTCCCGATGCTCCTGTCTTATATATTAAAGAAAAGGGGAGGGTATCTGATGTATTTTAAGAAATTATTTAAATTCTGATTTTAAAAATTCTGAAATTTTAATGTGTAGAAAGCATTAAAAATATTCACTATTCGTTAGCCTCTGACAATATCACAATATCTCCAGGTCTAGGTTCTCTTTACAAATGATTATTAATAATTGTATAGTTTGGTGGCCTTAGAGGGAACAAGAGATAATGACAATGATGTTGCTTATTGTACATATGAACTTTCTGGGAGCCCGATGTATACATGTTAGTATGAGGAACAGGGGGAACAGGGACTGAGTTTTTAAAAAATGAGTATCTCATTTCTTAATCACAAGATAAACTGAGCATAGATTATACTATTAGATGGTTAATAAACCTATTCTCTTAATGATCATTCCAAGGAATTTTGATAATTTTTATTCCAATCTGTTTTCAAGGTTAAGAATTAAGTCCATTCTTAAGAAGTCTACTTTTAAATAGTAGGTCCAATACAACAGGGTACATGGAGTTCAAATCCTACAAATCTATCACTCTATATAAACAATGTTTTATATAGTTATCTTTTTAAAAATTGTCATTATACCATAGTATAATTCAAGACTGTACAATCCTGTTATAAAGGATTTCTTTGTAAAATCCAGCTCTTTTAAGGTTCTTTAAATTCCCAGCTGACAGCCCACAACTAATATAGTTGCAAGAAATCCCATTTGAATGAGAAAGACAACTGACATATTCATAATTTTATCAGAGGCCATAGCATCATTAGTCACAGGAGTCAGTGGTTTGGTTCTGGTCATATATCCCCTTTTCCACAGGGCTTCTTACTTTATGGTTATTATGTATGAACATCATGTATATCTATTTTATGTAAAATAAACAGTAATAATATAAATCTCTTTGTACATACTCGCATCAACTTAATTTGAGGTGTGTCTATGTCATAGCAATTTCGATAAACCTTTGAATCTCATAATATTAAACTTGTATTTTCTTAATTACATAGAGTTTCCCTTTAAGAAAAGTGCGCCAAATGTTTTGGAGTACATTGAAAAAGAACGTAATTTCTGCATTTTTTATTTTTGGTCTTATCACAGTGTTGTCATTATTCTAATGAGATTAAGCATTAGAAAATAAAAGGCAGGAAAGAATATTTGTAGACTATTTGACTAAAGTTTTGTGTCATAGTAATTGAGAATTAAGACTCTTGATTCTATTTGTAGTGGTTTCCTACAGTTCTATGTATATAGCATGTATGTATGTACATGCATTTTTTGAATATGGCTTCTTGCTGATTCAGTATTATTTTTATCAATATTTTAATCAATCAGTCATTTATAAATGGTACTTAACAGTATAATTAGAGGCTACCTATTTGCTTTTTAAAGTGCCAGTATATTAGAACAATACGATGTTTTGTTGATCAAAGTTATAATGTACAAATGTCTAAGAAATCACAGTTATTACTATTACCACATATAGATTATGTTGACAAATACATGGGCATGTGAATTCAAAAGGAAGTAAACTGAATGATCTGTTGATGTACAAAAAGAAAAGAGGTTAATAAAAAAGAAACCATGGGTTGGAAGGAATTCAGAAATCCAAAACTTTGAAAGTCTGCTTGTGTACAATAGCACTTGGAATTTACTTAGACTTCTGTGGCACATATTTTGAGTTCCTACTACATGTCAGGTTCTGTGTTTGGTACATAAGACAAATATGACAATTTGCCTGCCCTCATGGAGCTTAAGGTATATTGGAGAAACTTAGCATTCAAATAAGTAATATATAATAGATATGATAAGGTGCATACTTTCCAATGGAAACACAAGTTAATTTTTCTTTGGGAGCCAGGGAAGGCATCACTATTAAGGCAAATTGGTTGAGTAAGCAGAAAATGGAAGTATTGAAGCTGAAAAATTTTTTGAGGAAGGTCATATTAAAGAATTTTGCTTTTATCCTGATTGAATACTATTGAAGATTTTTTGGGGGGTTAGGCATAGTGACAGATCGCATTTGTGTGTTAGAAATACATTTTGAAATGACAGAATAAGGATGGTAGTTACCTCCATCTTTACTGTGAGGAACAAATCCAATAATCACATTTTTAAAAATAATGGGAACAGATGCAAAGGCTGATAGTGAAGCTTCCTTAAAAACTTTTTGCATGAAGTCTTGAGAAGCAGACGGGGGAAGCCTGTTGTAGGAAACAGGCTTTCAGGTAGGGGAAGTTAAGGAAAGAGAGACTATATCATGAGCTGTTGAATGTATCATTTGGCTTAGGGGAAGGAAAGGCTCAGAGAATTTATTTGATTTTATGTCATTTTAGAAATCCCAATAGCCTAATAGCCTGAACTGTTGTTCTGGTCCTCCCCAACATGAACCCCATGCAAATAACTGGTCTTGGAAAAATTCACCTTGCTCAAAGAAGAGCAATAAATAAATTTTAAAAAGATGTCAGGAGGATTAAAATAGAAAGATTAGACAGAAAATGAAGGAAAGAAATAGGAAAAAAAGTGGCAAATAAACACTTACTAGAAAAGTATTGGGTTAAAATAAAGGCAAGAACAATATTTGGTCATGAAATTAAGATGATAGATAGATAGATAGATAGATAGATAGATAGATAGATAGATGATAGAAGGATGGATGTAGGGAAAGAGGAGAGGGAGGGAGGGAGGGAGGGAGGAAGGAAGGGAGGGAGGGAGGAAGGAAGAAAGACTGAAAAAGAAAAACCCTTAATGAAATAGTTGCTTCTATAAAAAAAGAGTGGGATTAGAGAAATAAGAAATTAGAGAAGATATGGTGATTCAACTGAAGTAAATGAAACATGAGTTGGAAAAGCATAGAAAGAGGAAGAAGAACTAAAGTAAAAACTATTATAAAAATGAAAGCCATATATTTTCTGTAGAGTGATTTTATAATTTATCACCCAAACTTGAATAATTTTGTGTCCTATTAATAACATACCAGAACCACAGGCATAAGTCAGGATGTCCCGGGCAAAGCAGTATCTATGGTTACTCATTATTTTGTCATCTTAGAGTTCCTGTTAATATTTTCTTCTCTTACTGAGAGGGACTCCATGTGGATAATTGATTTCTGTAGGCCACTTGGTCTCAGGCTCTTATTTGCTTTCTTTCTTTCTTTTCTTTTTTAAAAATTGTTTTATATTAAGGTGACCAATTTTTTCAATATATTTTGATAGTCTCCCTGCCCCTACCCAGAATAGATTGTTTTTTTTTTTCTTTCACAGTTATGTTCTGACGCTGAGTTTCTCAGTAGAAGATAAGCACAGTCTGTGATGCCCTCCCCAGGGAAATGCTGTGTGGGAAGTACCACGATTTTACAGATACACACACGCTTTAAAAACTTTTTAGCTTCAAACATACAGAAAAATTTCATACCCTTTACTTGAACTCCTCTGCCCTTTACTTGGATACAGTAATTATTTACATTTTGTCCCACATACTTTAATATTCTCTTTTTCTCTCTCTCTTTATATATATAGAGCATTATTTTTATATATGTAAAATACTGTTCTCTATATATCTTTTTATCTTTTTTATCTATCTATCTATCATCATCATCATCATCATCATCATCATCATCATTTATCATCTTGTAAGTTGCAGACACGGCATGTATCCCTTTACTCTTGAGCACTTCATGTGAATTTTCTAAGAACAAGAACATTCTCTTATATAGCCACAGTAAAATCAGGAAATTTAACATTAATATAAAACTATCACCTAATTCACAATACATATACAGATTTCATCAGTATTCCTAATAGCTGTCTTTGCTATACCAATGCCCAATTTAGAACAATTCCTTCTTTAATTTAAATAGTTCCTCAGTCTTTTTTTGTCTCATTTGATTTTGACATTTTTGAAGAGTAAAGGCCCAGTTATTTTGTTGAGTGTCCTTCAGTCTGGATTTGTCTTCTGTTTCCCTATGGTGAAACTCAGATTATGCCTTTTTGGCAGGCATATCACAGAGTGATGATGTCTTATCAGTGCATCATATCAGAGAATAACATTATATTGGTTTGTCCCAATATTGGTGAAGCTGACACCCATCAATTGATGATTGAAAAGGAGGTGATGACTTCCATGTTTTCCACTGTTCAGTTGCTATTTTTCCTTATGTAATTAATAAGTAACTGTGGAGAGATGCTTTGAGACTATTTAAATATACCCTTCCCCCTCAAAATTTCACCTACCAATTTTAGCATACATTGATGGATCATGCCTGAATCAAGTATTACTATACAATAATTTCTTCTACATTTATTAGTTGACATTCTATTGTAAGGAAGAGCTTCCTATTTCTCCTCTCATATGTATGTTTGTTTGTACATATGTATGTACGTATGTATGTATGTATATGTTTTAATATGAACTTATGGATTCTTGTTTTATTCAAGGGATTAAAATCTTTTGCTTTCTTTATTCTGGTGCCCAAGCTGACCCCTTTGTCTTTTTTGACATGGCCCTATCATTTTTTGTATGCTATTTAACTTTCTGATACAACAAGGTATTCCAGACTCATTTTACACTTTCTCTGACCCAGCTATTGAACTAAGCAATCCTTCAAGGAATATTGGTTCTGTTTAGTAAAAAAGTTGTTTAGAAATTCAGATATGGGTTCTAGATGCACTCATTGTTACTGGGGTAACAATGCTAAAAAATATTCATATTTATATGTGCAAACTCATACTCATATTGCCAATCCTATTCCAATAATACCATGGTCATTATTATTATTTTTTCTTTCTATATATGTAACTCTCTTCTTTATCAGTGAAAATCCTAGCTAGCATTATCTTTAGTATATTTATTCACTTGCAGAATCTTAGAATATACAGAATATACTTTCAGAATTGCTAACCGATAAACACTGCAAAAATCAAACCTATTTACTAGAGTTTAGTATTTGTTTACAGTTGCTTTTGTCTTTAGGCTGAGGTATAAAATCAAAATAATTGTGTTCACAAGTTATTTGAGTTAGTTCCACCCCACCTCCCCAATCCCTCCAACCACTGCCATTTTCAGTATTTTTATGTTATATAATTAAAATATGGTTTCATTCACTTGTTTTTATTCATGGTTTCCCCCTTATCCTTGATTTTGTGATATTTTACCTTTTTAATACATAAAGAATTACCATGCTTCCAAAAGTTGAAAATTTACAAAAAGGTGCAGTCAAAGGAGGTGTCATTCTGCGCCCACCCAAGACACCACTCCTCCACCCCACCCCCACCCACCTCCTCTAGGAAATCTACTTCCTTAGTCTCTGATTAATCCTTGCCAAAAAAAAGCAAAATATGGTTATTTTCTTATTTTATCTTCTTTCTTATGCAAAAGACATCTTTCTATATTGTATACTTTTGTACTTTTCTTTTCACTTAATAATATATTCTGTAAATCATTGTATCAAGTCATAGAAATCTTTCTTATTCTTTTTTATAGCTATGTGTCACTCCATTCCATTGATGTACCAGTTTATTTAACCAGTCTATTTTATATAGACATTTAGGTGGTTTAAAATATTTTGAACTTAACAAAAAATGCTACAGGGAATAACCTTAAAAATATATATTTTTTGCATTGTTCAGGTGCTTTTTAGGGTGAATTCTTATAAGTGTGACTGCTGAGTCAAATGAATGCAAATGTACTTTTATTACTTATTGCCAAATTCCCTTCTGTAAGGTTTGCACCTGCTTTCATTCCCACTAGCAATATGTGAGAATGCCACCAGGATGCTGGCCAAGCCTTTTAATTGTTTCTAACCTTATAGATGATAAGTGTTATCTTAGTGTACTTGTAATTTGTATTTATTTTATGTCTTTTTCTCCATACATTTTTAAGATTTTTTTATTTTGTGAGTTTCTTTATTTCACCATGCATGCAAAAAGTTTTCTTTAATTGCTCTTGACTTTTCTGGAGTCAAATTTTCAATTTTATCAAATTTTTCTTGGATTATTTCTGGATTTTTAGTCACAGTCTTTTCCTACACCTAGGCTATAGAGTAAATTACTCATGTTTTCTTAGAGTACTAATATGGTTTACTTTTTTTACATTTAAATCTCTGATACATTTTAAGTTCTGTGTGTGATGTAACATATGTATCTAATTTCAGTCCCCTGCCCCGCTCCAAATGACTCTCCAGTTATCCAGCGCCACTTAAAAAGTCCATCTTTTTCTCAATGATTTGACATGTCACCTTTCTATATACTAAATTTCCATATATACTTGGGGCTATTTCTGGACCATTTATTCTAGTCCAGTGGTCTATCTGTCTATTCATGTGCCGGTATAACGATGTTTTAGTTATAGGCACTTTATCTTATGCTTTAATATCTGGTATGGCTCGTCCCATCTCATAACTTACTTTTTCTGACTAATCTTGCATGTTATTTTTCTGTACAAATTTAGTAACAACTCAACCAGTTCCATAAAAAAACTGATAGTATTTTTGAGATTGCATTGAATTTATAAATTAATTAGGGAGAGCAGACATCGTTATGATGTTTAGTCATTTCGTCTAAGAATAGAGGATGTCTTGAATGTGTTCAAGTCTACTCGGGTTTTTCTGGAGTATATTAAAGATTTCCTCATATAGATTTTGCCCATTTCTTATAAAGTTTATTTGTATTTTATCTTTTTTGTTGCTATTAAAAGGGAGTTTACCATTATATCTTTGGATTGGTTATTATGTGTATATTTAAAGGCTATTAATTTTGTATATATAATTTTGTATCCTGCTGCCTTATTGATTTTTTACTGTTTAAGCATATATATTTATTATTACCAAGACTATTGCTTCAGAACAGCTATTGAAAGTAGCCATGTCTTTATCTTTGTGCATATAATCAGCTCAAACCTAAGTTTGTGTGCATAAATTACTTTCAGATACTGTTTGGGGCATAACTTCTTTTAAGTTTTTTTGGAGTATATTTATTAAGTGTTGAGGTGTCATTATACAATTCTACATAAGAGTCTCAGCTAAAAATCTAGAACAAATACTTATTGCACTGTTGCCATGCATAAACACTGCTAAATATTTTACCCCTCAAAAAAAAAAAAAGGACAATGATATTGCAGACTTCTACGCAACTTGCTTAGAGTCTAGCTAAAGAGAGAAGGTCCCCACCCCCACCGCCTTTTTGTGTATACATATCTAGATTTAGCTGGCAGATAAAAATTAAATTAGTTAGTTGAAAGAGAAGAAGCCAGAGGAGGGCTCATGGAAGAGGTAGGACCACTGCCAGGTCTAGAAGTGGATATGGTGTTCAGAGAGATGAAAGTCTCAGGATAGCAGTTATACAATGCATAAAGCAAGAACCGAACAAAAAGTCATTCCAGCATTGCCTTCATCTGGTGAGCAGTATGTGGGAGATATTAGTTTGGGAAACCCATACTAATAGTCAGATGGTGGGAGACCCTGGGTACCAGGTTAGAGAGCTTGGACTCTATTTCCCTTTATCTTCCATTCCTCACCCTTATTAGCTTTTAAAATTCATTCTTTATTATTATAATAGAGAACTTGGTTTATGTACCATACAGTTTCTTTGATGCACATTATTATAAGTTGGTAAATAGAAAAATGAAGTAGAAATAATGTGGATATAGTTTTGGTTTATGTGTGATTCTCCCATTTTTTGATTAATGTTTTCATCAAAAAGGCACTGGGGGATGCCTTCACCCAATTAAAGAGAAAACCTTAGTGCTTTATGAAGCTCTCAAGAGAAGAGCTGAAAATCTACACGAGTGCCTTCTTTTAGGGTAGAGTAGTGACTCATTTAGTAACTTCAAGAACCTCTATTCTTTCCTCTACGGTAAGCCATATGTTGGAGCTGCTACTGCAGATGAAGAGGCTGCAGAGACATTCCCTCTGTATTAAAACAATGAATAAATGAAGACCACTATGCTCTGGATTATTCATACTTTTAGTATTAATGAAAATGTTTTCTTTAGAATCAAATGCCCTCTGGAACCTGTATCTACAAGAAGGAAGTATGAGCCTCAAGCTTAGGGCTACAAATGGTTGACGGTGGTGCTAAGTGTAAATATCAGCAGCTGTGAACTACGCTAGTATTTTTAATAGGATTATTATTTTTATTTATGCTTTGGTTAAAACATTTTTGAGTGGTTGGACCCAACCCTATATTTCTTATGTCCTAATTTATTTAGTGCATAATTTTGCAAAATACAAAGATTTTCGGGAAAGACTATGGTTGGTTTTACAGGGCAGCAAATCATAATATTTTCTAAATATTGACACAACATTGTTGACCTAATGCAGTAATTACATATTTTATTTCTCTTAAAATTATATCCTCACTTATTAGAATTCAGAATACTATTTTACTCTAGTCTTATCTAGTTAACTTTATTTGTTGACAATGAATGTTTTACAATGAAATTCAAGGTAGATGAATAATTTGATTGAGTTAGCTTATTTTAATTTCTGTTCAGAAGATTGGCCAAACCAAAACCAAGGGGTATAGATAAATCAAATGAAGTTTATGAGATCCCATAAGTATGCTTAACAAAAATCTGCTAGGCTACCGTTGGAGATAATAATTTGAAATAAGTGTTTTGGGTAAGGCTTAATATTTTTAATTTAGTGCCTCCAAAAAGAGGGGTATGAGAAAATAATTTCAATTTAATGTTATTAAATACATCCCACATTTATTCTTAAAATCTTCAAAGAAATTCTCTTCTTATTTAAAAGATGGTTTTAAGATTACTGGACATTTGGGAAACCTAGTGATTAATGTCAAGGGTTATTTATTCTATTGCTGGTTCAGAAATGCCTGTTTATACAAATCAAAAGGGATTTTCAGCAGCTTGAGCTCTTTTTTTTTTTTAAGATGGCAAAGTCAATGGTTAAGGGACAAAAATTCTAAATTGATTGAGTTACAAATGTATGCAGTGTTAATTAAGGTAGGCTGTTGTCTTTAAAGAGGAGTCAGTGCATTGGAAGTCAAATTTCTCTTGCTGTTTAGTCCAACTGCCTCAGGCTGCAACCGCTTCCTTATTAGGCTGCTGGCTACGGGGAGATGTCATTGTTTGCTGCTGGAGCTTGGCTTCCTGTTAAAAATCACAGCATGAGGCTTAAACTGCTGCAACCATTATCCAGTGCTAACATGTCACTAAAGGTCTGCTAATAGAACAGGAGGAAAAATATCAATCTTTAATTTTAGAACAGCTGAGTAACCTATAGCACCTGTTCATTTTCGCTCATCCACCCATTTAAAACAAGACTAGAGTGATCCTTTGATGGGCAAACTATAAGATCCTAATACCATTTTTTTCTTTCTTTTCTTATTGGAGGAAGATTTAGAATTTAAAGCGAGACTTAAGAAAAGAAAAAATAAACTATAAGTAAGTTTCTCTTTAAAAATTTATTTAAAAGGTAGAATGAGCTAATGTAATCCAATTAGGAGTAGGTTATTATATTTTTTTAAAGGATAGTTTTGTTTAATTTTATGAAATGCATTTTGTAGGTAAAAGTTAATCACTGAAGACATATGACTGGTCAAAAGGGCAAGTTTTCTATAGATTGCAGAAACTCTTTCAAGCAGTAGACAACAACCAGCTTACATTTACCTATTTAAATATAATAAACAGAATTAGAATTTAGCAGCTGCTAGCTTTCCCATATGTAGAGCTCAAGGCTCCATCACAGTATGGGGCAGAATTAAAGAAGGCATTGTGGCCTGCTCTTAAGAGAGGTGAAAATAAAGAGTGGCTTCTATAAACCTACATTAGTAATAACCATTTTCAGAGATGCTAGATCCAGTATTGCATGCTTAACAAATAAATATATAATAATAAAAGCAAAATACAATTTAATAAATTTTTACAACCTCCGAGTACATCCATTTTTTATTTAGTTAAATTAACAAGTAAATGACTATTCTGGGCCAGACACTTTACTAGGTATTGAGAGCATCAAGATGAGTAATAATACATGTACCCTGCTTTCCATCGTGGAACTTGCAATCTGTTATTGATCCTCTCTAAAAAACCCTTTTGCAGAGCTAGTTCTAACACATCTGTTTTTTGTTTGTTTTGGTTTTGTTTTTTTGCAGGTAAGGAAATTGAGATACAGGGAGGCTGTGACTTGCCTAAGGTCACAAGATAAATGGCAGAATAAGGATTAAAAGAACCCAGTATTGTGATTTATAGCCTAGGGCTTAAAAAAAAAACAACTATATCAAGATGAAGCACAATTTGAATAGATACTTTGAGGAATAATATGAGAATGGAGTAAAATATGGGAGCATTTGATTCAAAAACTAATTCTAATGATGGAAGTCCAGAAGCCAGGTATCATTTAAGTATCTTCAAAAGGAAGAGAGTTATCTTTTGTTTGTAACATTCATTGGCATCTGATCACATTCTTTTGGATTTGCCTCTGAAAATCCCTTAGACTGCTGAGACACACACATACATACCCCACTTATGCCTTTGACCAATTTTACATCTCAGGTCTGACATTTAGCACTAAAATCTCCTTAACCCAAAGCTGCTGTTGTCCTTGTCTTGAGTATTCCAACTTTTAGCATTTTCTTCTGTAGTCACTTGTGTGCCGCATCTGTCCTGGGGTCTACATCAGAGCAGGCTCAGCCTCATTCTGCCACGACCATTTCCATCATCACAAGTACTTGATCTGTTTCACGTTTTATGGAATCGATAAATCTCATCCCTAAAGAGTCCAGCAGGCCTTTGATTCCTGACCTGACATTTGCTAATGCTATTCCTGATGACCTGCCACTACAGATCTGCAGCACTGCACTCTGTGTTTGACAACACTCATAATATGAATCAATATTCAGCATTCAGTAAGTGAGCTGGGGAGTCATTTCACTGCTGCAAAAGGCAGCATTGCCCCTGGGCAGCTGTCAGAAATGGGTAGTTATTAATAGCCCTCTCTTTTCACTTAGCATAGTCAGTAGGGGTCAGGCATGAAATGATTTAATCAGTTTATGATATCTGTGACAGGGAGCACTTAAAATGTAATCACAAAATTTAGGTAGAAGTGTCCCTGGGCTGTTGTAATGTTTTTCTCACTTAATTTTCCCTAATGCTGATACAGTGCAGTACACACAGGGACTGACCATACAACCAAATGACCCAGGATTTGGTGTTAGTTTCATTTCTCTCTCTGTAAACTTGCCTTTTTAGTGGGATTTTTCACTTTAAATCTTTAAGGGTAAATGAGGATAAACCTCGTGGGTTGGCCTACCTGGCTCTAGAAAACGTGTCTGGTATTGAGGGGTCCTGTGGATGGAGTAAAGAGAACCTGATGGTGCCTCAAGCTCATGTCTCTTTCTGATCCGAGAAGAAAATGTGAATGTACTAGAAATCAGAGCGGATGATCCAGGTATACAACCTCCACTCCAGTGTCAGTAGTCATATTGGGCTTTTAGAATGCTACTTGGAAATTAGCTTGGCAGAACTAAGAATAAAAGCTGTTCTAGGCTGATGGTTTGGGAGGACAGTGCCTCAGTAAGGATTGGTCAAGTTGGGAAATCAGTGTTTGAGTGGGTTAGGAAATGGTAAGTGAAAGATTAGCCTAAAACTTAAAAGACAGTGAGTGAAATCATTAGAAGTTAATGGTTAGGAATATATGGAACAAGATTAGTACGGTGGTTGGGGCTTAGAATCAGAAAGACCCAGGTTTCAAATCCCATCTCTGTACCTTAATTCCTCATTAGAAATAACAACCATGTCATAGGGTTACTATGAGAATTAAATATGAGCTTATGTAAAGTGTCTGGCACATGGAAGATGCTCAAATGATATTATTCCTTCCTTTCTTTTTCCTTATCCATAAAGGCCAAAGTTTGGTAATTATAATTCAGTAGAGAGAATGGTATTGGACTGAATGAAGCTCAGGTGGAAAGGGACCATTACCATAGCTGTCCCTGACTTTTTCTACTGCAGCTTGGTCCATGCTACTGACTATTGGAGGAACACTGGTCACTCTAACATCCTGATGGAGGAGCCAGGATAAACCTTAGCTTGGAACATTGTCCTGCAAATTTAGGGAAATGAAAGAAAGACAAAAGCACAGAAATATGCTGGGTTTAGAAGTGAGATTCTAATGTTAATTAATGTTTACCCCTAAATGTGCTAAGCTCTTTTATACAACAAATATTTACTTAACACCCAACAACTACTTCTCATGATTTGGTATAGTTTATGGGGCTACCGAGCTCCAGGTCACCTCCTGCTTCATTCCTGACTCTGTTGGATATCATAGAACGAATGTTAGACAAACACATGCTACTTCTAGTCACAATCTAGAGTTCTCTATGAATCCAGAACCTTGAAAGCCTGCCGTTGACCAAGGCCCATTTCTCTCTAAGTGCTTTGGTTTGTACTGCTTCATTGCTCATTTTTTGAAACTAGGAGAACATGGTCTTACATGAAACAACAATCTCTAATAACGGGTGTCTTCTGTGTTATGCATAATTCTAAAATGGCCCTCATATTACCTGGTCCTTAGTGTTCACACACCATTTCCCAGATATTCAGTCATACACTAGTCTATGTGATGCCGTGGAAGGATTTTGCAGACATAATTAAGGCCTCAAGTCAGTTGACATTAAGGCAGGGAGTTTAGCTGGGTGGACCTGACCTAATCACATAAACCCTTTAAAACTGGGTCTAGATGTCAGAAACAGGAAGTCAGAGATGTGAAGCATGAGAAGGATTTGCTGACTTGAAGATGGAAGGTGCCACATGGCAAGGAATATGGGTGGCCCCTTAGTGACAAACTGCAAGGAACAGGAGACTTTTATCCTACAACTGCAAGGAGCTGAAGTCTACCAACAAGGATGAGCATGGAAGCGGATTTTTCCCCAGAGCCTCCAGATGAGAAATCTGGTCAACACCTTGATTCCACCTGTGATACCTTAAGCATTGAACTCATCCTTGCCATGCTGGGCTTCTGACCTACAGATCTATGAACTAATCAGTGGATGCTGTTTTAAGCTGCTAAATTTGTTATGCAGTAATAGAAAACTAATACATCTTTCTCTTTGGCTCTTGCCTGTTCCACATTAGTTGCCTCCTAGGTCAGAAGAAAACATTATCTCCTTTTTTCTGATTTTACATCTTATGCCTATATTAATATCATCCATTAAGTTCTTCTTTCTTTTGGAGGAAAATGTCCTCAGTTCGTTTGCAAAAAGTGGTGATTGTGATCTTCTGAAACTAGTCAGTGACTAAAGCTTTCTTACTTTACCAGCTCTGTCCACTTCTTTGGACTCTCTCTGGTGACTAATCACTCAGGCATCCCCCAGGGGAATTCTCTGCTGGAGTACTATGATTATAGCTACATAATCCCCCAAACACTGAAAATGTCCATTGAGTGGCACACATAATTTGCCCCAGGAGAAGAGGAGAATCCTTATCTCGCAGCGGGAAGACTCAGTTTTTTCCTGTCAAGTCAACTGCCACAACCTTGTGAACCACTCATGCACTTTAAAAAACATTTCTTAGGAAGGATTATTATCCTTTTGTTTATTGGCTTAACTTAAGGACCCTGAAAGCCTATTTCTGTGTGATGTCTGCCATCCCACCCCCTCTTGAGCTGTCATCTTGGAAGGGCAGAAAGGGTCTTCTTGAACTTCTTGAACTTTGGTCATACATTTTTGTCCCAGACCCAGCTCTGTCTTGTTACAAGTCACGGTGTTGCAAGGAGAGCAACTTTACTCTATCCTTCTCTTGCTTAGTCTGTAGCTCTTACTAACTTTAGATTCTGGAATTTTTAAACTACGAGAGAGTTATTCTGATCTGCCTGAATTGGAACTAACATTAAAAGGTGGGCAAGGAATGTGAAAAGGAGTGTGTGTGGGAATCACATTCACAGAATGCCTTGCTCAAGAGACAGTGTCAACACAAAGGACAATAGCATATATATATATATATATATTAAGCCTGACAGTCATTTAAGAGTGTATTTACATAGAAATGCAAATATGAAAATTCCAAAAATGAAGATAGTAAATGATTTAAATCAATTATTGGATTTCTACGAGGAGGTAAACATTAAGCTGGGCTCTTCGGGAGACAGTGAACACAAGGAGCTTATGGTGCCTCATATCTTTTTGTCTGTTTCTGTGTGGTGAATATGGAAAGAAATCAGTAACCAAATAATATCTGTTGAGGAATTATTCACTATCTTCTGAACCAAAGAAGGTCTAAGAGTTTGCACTGTCTGGGTAAGTTAAATTCTGCGGTTCCCTATTTTTCACTCATCCTGTAATTTGGTATTAAGCCAATGATATTTTTCTTGCCTCATACATTGAGGAGGCGCATGAGAACTGTTGCAAGATATAAAGGGACCTGTCGATGTTCTAGATATCCTCTGTGCATCATCACAGGAACTGCCGAGAATGGGGCTTGGGGCTAAAGTTTTAAGCTACCCACCAGTGAATGGTCATTTACTTAAATTCCTGTACATAATGTATGACAACTTGCAAGACCTGAAAACCAATTATTTTTAAAGCAGTTTCTTCAGTGTTTTGTTTTGTAAAAAGTCATCTATCCCACTATTATATCTATTCCACTTAGCCACACAATTCCAGGCAGTGTTTCAGAGTTCAAGGTAGAGTACAACATGGTGGTAATCTAATCACAAGATTACATAGTACTATTTAATTTGGGGGCAGAAACTCATATCTGCAAGATCTTTATTCTCTCTCCTAGATTGCCCAGACAAAGAACTGGATGCAGGACTTTACTGTGTCATGCAGTGGGTAGGTATTACACCATATATATCACATTAATTGAATTTACAAATCAACTCCAGACACCTGAGTGTGAAGACCTTATATTCCCATTGCTCAGGTGACTCTTAGTAGATGGCTTAGGCATAATGTTGGCAGGGTCAGAAGTTCCGAAGGAAATTGTTCTTGCTGCCATTTATATTCCTCTGGCCATTACTGATGGACCTTGACGCTCCCCGGAGTTTTACGCATAAGAAAGAAAGATATTAGATTTGCCTTCTTGAGTAGTTTTATCAGCATCACCTGTGATCTCTATTTAACATTCAGTTGTAAGAGAGAGTTCCTAACAAAAAGATGCTGGAACATAGCCAATCCATTAGCATCGAGGCCATGCTTTCTTCAAAACATCCTGGCTGGGCTCTAAACCAAAGAATGCTTTTTAAATGGCAGCAACGGAAAAGATTTGTTGAAATTTTATGCCACTATAGATGAATTTGTGTGGAAGATTAGAGACGTGATTATCAGCACAGTAAACTTTGAGACATCACAGTAAGGCACTGTGCTAAGTGCTTTTGCACGTTACTTCATTGGATCTTCATAACAGCCCTGGGAATCACATGACATCAGTACCACTTTACATAAGAGAAAACTGAGGCTTATGGATGATCTGCCTTTGTATAGCTATGAAGAACTTTCCTTAATGGTCTGTTGGCATTTATATCAGAACCAAATTAATTTACTCAGGGCAAAGTGCAATATGAGTTTCTAACTTATAATGTGGATAGATATTCACAGTGATTTTATCTATAGTCATTTATACTTCTGAATATTTTTAATGAAATTCAGAAGAGAAAAAATTTTAAACCTCATTTTTTTTTCTGACTTTCTCATTAGCAGGCCACACAAACTGAACCAAGTCACTTACCTATCTAAGGTTTGACATTCTTCTTTAAAAATGGAAGATTTTTCTTGGTGAACTTTACAGTTCATTAAAACTCTAAGATTCTGGAATTTTATACAATTGAGGGTCCTTCTACACAAAATATTATAGCAGTGCTCATAGTCTGCTATGAGGTCTGAAACAGCTACTCACTTTCATACTTTCCATTTTTGAGCACTATGTTTTAGAAACCATGCTAAGCAATCTTAATTCATACATCGTCTTAATTCTCATAACTATCCTGCTAACCTCATTCCCATTCTACACATGAGGAAACAGACACAGAGAAGCTAAGTAGTTTGTCTGAAGTCACATAGTATATGGTGATAGAGCCGAGATATGGAAATCAGTCTTCTTGATCACAAAGCCTACCTCTTATCCATTGGTTGATTTGAATTCCATTATTCAGCCTTAGGGATAGAATAAGTTTATGTACTTTAGGTAGGACATTTCCCCCTGATAGTCATTAGAAAAATCCATGATTTTAGAAGAAAGAGAAATATTTTAGAAGAAGGGAATGGGAGAGTTAGAAAGAAAGACAAGATTTCTCTTTTTAGTCTACATTTTCCTTACCTAGTATAAGGAATATTGTTGTCAGTGTTGTTAATATTAGTATTAACATTGAGCTGAAATTATGTCATCCTGCTATAAATCTTCAGCTATATTTATATGTATATGATCTAGAATGATTTTCCATTCTTCATTATTCCTCTGGATAGAGTGAGAGTAGACTGCCTGAGGTCTTACATCCATTTCTGTGCATGTAACAGAAAGGACATATTTAGGATGACTGTATAATATATTATAGAAACAGGGACACTTTTCAGAGTGAATGGGGGTGTTATTAATAATTGTGCTAGAACGACAGCATGAACGAAGACTGTCCCAGCTACACCAGGCAATGTAATCAGTCACCCTGGGCTTGCTTATGAAAATAGAATAGGTTTGTGGTTCTTATTTTGGTTGACAAGACAGAGGTTTTTAGATATGTAGCCTAAAATGCAAAGTTCTCTTTTGATTCATTAGAATTTACTCAGTCTTCTGTGGAAGCTACCTAGGTGCCCTTCAATAGACAATTGGATAAAAAAAGGTGTGATATATATATATATATATATATATATATATATATATATATATATATGGAATATTACTGGGCCACAAAAAATGAAATCTTACTATTTGTGACAACATGGATGCATCTAGAGGATATTATGCTAAGTGAAAATAAGTTAGACAGAGAAAGACAAATACCATATGATCTCACTTACATGTGGAATATAAATAACAAAATAAGCAAACAAACAAAACAGAACAGACTCATAGATACAGAGAAAAAAAACCTGGTGGTTGCCAAATAGAAGGAGGTTTGTGGGGCTGAGGGTAAAAGGTGAAGGGATTAAGAAGTACAAATTGGTAGTTACAAAATAGTCACGGGGTGTGAAGTACAACGTAGAGAATATAGTCAGTAATACTGTAATAGCTATGTATAGTGCCAAGTGATACTAGACTAATCAAGAGGATTACTTTGTAAACTATATAAATGTGTAGCCACTATGCTGTATGCCTGAAACTAATTTAAAATAATATCGAATGCCGACTCTAATTGAAAAATAAAATATATATGTAATAAAAAAATAATTGACAAGAAAAAATTAGTAAATCTTCATAGCAAACACTTATTGGGCAATGCTCATGCGAAATTTTTTACATGAAGTATGGATGAAGTCAAATAATGTTTAGCTAAAGAATTCAAAGTCAAAATGCTCCCTCATCACAGAAATTAAGTACCAGATATGTGCTATGATTTAAAGTCTCATAGCACATTAGAGTCTTTTGTTGAAAATCTGTAACATCTTCAGCAAGTAGCAGACACTATTCAAGTACCAGTAATTGACCAATACAATACTACACTACTGGCACTCTGTTGACCATTGACCCAGAAGGTCACATGTGTAGATGGCACATGAGACTTCCTCATCTTATTCTCTGTTCTCTCACACAAATGCTGTGATTCTGGGGTAACTATATATAAGTACTCCTAAGAAAAGACAAATTGACTTTTAACCTCTGTTATATATAATTTTATCCATTAAATGGACATGGCATCCTTTTATTTGGAAGAGAGACACAATTTTTTTTTTTAAGTTACAAATGCACTCAGAGAATTGTATTTCCTGTCTGTGGCCTACCAGAGTTGGATTGTAATGATACTCAACAGTTGTATCCTTTTTCTCTCTATTCTAGTAAATGATACAATTATGCTCATAGCTCAGATAGCATTTATAACTATACTTTTACACAAAAATAAAAATAATAGTTTACCAAATGAAGATATTTTAATGAGTTTTAAATTTAAAACTTCCCTTTTACAAAGTAACTTTCACTTAATAATAGCATATTGATTCCCTCTATTGTTTGGTTGAGTATTCTGGTTCCAGAAAACACAAAACTTAAAAAAGTCTCAAAGCATTAATATTAAGTGACTTGCGAATAAAGAAATATGGAGAATCTTAAGAAATGGATACCTGTTTAAGTTTTAGAAATGTTTGCTTATCAATTGTAACCTTTTTTGCTATCTCATTCATTCATTGAAGAAATATCTAGTGTCTATACATGCAGTAGCAGTTACTGGGAAACTATTAGACATTCAAAGATGAATAAAATATAGTTTCTGCCTTTAAGAAACTGACTTTTGTGGAGGAGATGGGCAAGAGAATAGGAAAACTCCAATAGTGAGGTAAGCATTATGATAGTGGTATGACTCGAGTGTTGTGGGAGTTCAGATTCTTTCTGGAGGTTAAATAAATGGAAGCTAGACCCAGATCACATGGGTTTCAATCCTGGTTTTGCCACTATTGTCTGTGTGGCTTTGGACAACTTACTTGACTTTTTTGTTCTTCGTTTCATCCATAAAACAAGGATAAGTAAAATGGGTTAATATTTATAAAGCCCTTAGAACAGTGACTGGTTTATAGTAGGGGCAGCACCATTACACTCTATTGAATAAGTACAACAGAATGAACCGAGTAGGAATTAATCAGATGAAGTGAGCTTTGGTTGGGATGGGAGTAGGGGAGATAGAGTACTTCTGGCAGAGGAAATTGCATGTAAAAAAGGACTTGGCGATAGTGGTCTTTGAAATGCCAAAAAGAGCAGAAAGGGACAGCAATGGGAGAAGAAACTAGAGAGATAAGCAAGAACCATATTATACAGTCATATAAAAGCATGGCAATGATTTGCACTTTTACTTTCATGTTTTTACAATATTAACATGCAAGATAGATTGGGAAAGGGGTCAGTTAGACACAGGGAGACCAGTCAGAGGCTATTGACATAGCTCTGATAGAAAATCACTGAGGCCTTAAACTAAAGGTATTGGTAGTAGGGGCAGAGAGAAAGAGAGTTGATTAGAGAACCTTTAAAGCAGTTATTAGGATTTGGTGACTGTTTGAAAATGTGGGATGGGGATGAAGGGGAATCAGAATTGACTCCCAGGTGTCTGACCTGTTTGACAGGTAATGCTGAAGCAAGGACTACAGGAGATAAGAACAAATTAGGGTAGAGGTAGAGCAGGAGGAACAGATTTCCTTTTAGGTTTTTTGAGTGTGTGGAGTCTGTGGGATAGTTGGAAGAGCTACCCCATTAGGCCTTTACCTGGTCAGGAGAGAGGTTTCAGCTAGAGAAATGGATTTGCGCATCTTCTTTAAATGCGTGTGAGGTGAAGCCATGAGAGTGGGTGAGATTACATTAAGAAGAGGAATAAAGAAAGAATAGAGCTTAGGATAGGTTCCTGGTGATCACTAATTTGAAGGGTGGTTAGTAGCATAAAAACATGGGAAATAGACTGAAAAGGAATGCCCAGAGAGGAGGAAAACTGGGAGAAGGTGTTGTCATAGAAACCAAGAGAGGAGAAACTTTCAAGAGGGAGAGAGTGGTCAACCATGTCAAATCCTGCAGAGATGTTGGGTAGGATGGGGACAGAAAAGTGTCCATTGAATTTAGCAACAAAGAGGTCATTATTGATTTTGGCCAGAGAGGCTTCCAGGGGGTAATAAGGAGTGGCAGCCAGATTGCAGTGGGTCGAGGAGTGAATGGGAGGAGAGGAAGTCTGGCTTGTCTATAAAGGAAAATCAAGACATGGGGCAGTGGAAAGGGGAGTGTAGGGTTATAGTTGTCTGTGTCATGAGTGGCATCTTCATTGCAGAGTGAAAGGCTATGAAAAAATAGACGTTAGGAGGATGTAATTTTATTTCAGGAAAAAAAAATGTACAGAAAATATTTACCCCGCTCCATGCCTATGAGTGCAACAGCATGCAAAAGTTTATCTTTTTTGCTCTTGCTTTTGTGGATTGCTTTGCCTCTTTTCACTGAGGAAATGAAATGCCTTCTTTATTAATTTACCTAGTTATAGGAGTCATTCATAATTGATGATAATGTAGTTTGCAAGTACTTTTCATCACAGAAATATCCCGTAGAAATGATAACGGTAATAACTGCTGTTATGTCCTTTTTTTGGCATTATTTCAATTTTAGTCTTAGTTCTATTGGAGGACAGCACTGAAAGGAAGTTTCTGAAATGTTTTCTGTTTTGTTTCTGGGTTTTTTTGAGGGGTTGTGTTTAAATGCTTGTGCATCCCCTCATCTGAGGAAATAAAACTAACACATGAAAGAAATAAGAAGCAACACCGAATTGTGTTTTATAAGAAGGCACTTTATTTTGTGGTAATACAAAAGCAATCCTTTTGTTTGTTTGACAATCCTTTTCTGAAGAAGGGGAATATTAGTGGTATAGGCTGGGGGCTTGCTCCTGACCTTGAGCTGTACTGCTGGGCATACTTTGAACAAGTCATTTAATTTATTTCTGCTTTTCCTCCCTTCCTTTCTCCCTCCCTTCCTTCTTCCATGTGTGAAATAGGAATAATAACAATAGTAATCATCTCTTTAAAAAAGGTTTGTGGGGGAAAAAGTTTCTAAATAAATGACAGAATGGTTGGTACCACATATCTGAGTCATTGTCCATTTGCTTATTTCCAGCAAGAGATCACTTTATTTCAAAGGCAGTTTTAATTGTTTTTTCAATATTTTCATTTCATGTTGCTATTTTTAAATGATAAGAGATAGACAAATGCCCCATATATTGATAATATACTAAGGGAAAATAAAAATATTTTAAGAAGTAGGAGGAAGCTTAAGCATTACTTTAATCATTGCTCTTTGCTTTATATCAATTTAGGTCCCTCCTCCCCTCCGCCTCAACATGTCAGTCAAGTTACAATACCTGTTTACAGGACCCTGACTGTCATTAAAGGAAAACTTATGTGATGAGTTCTCCTGAGGTGATCAACTGCAGAAAACTGTCAGTTTTTTGAAGAGTTCTTTTGCACTATCACAGCTTCCTTAGTGCTTGCTAAGTTTAGATTTTGGGATGGGTCAAGTTAAATATATGGAAAGATATAGGGAATGCGTTTATCTTCTGTTGTAGCCTCAAAGGATGTTTTCTACGACAGATGTCCATCTTCAATAGACAAGGTTCAGAGAGGCTCACTAATTCTCAGTATCTACAGCAGATGATTCTTCAGAGGCTTAGATCCATTAAAGTCATCTAACTTGAGAGCTGTTGGATTAGAAGCACAACCCGGTGATAGCTTTCTTTTAATTAGGACACAAGATACACAGAATCATGGAATAATGCTGGAAGGAGCTGTACAAGTCATCTATTCCATCTATTCCCCCAGTATACGAACCCCTCCCAAATGCATTTTGACAAATTTTTACTAATGAGAAGTGTACTTTTTTTTTCGGTAGTGCATGGTTAAACTGTTGCAGTTGTGAGGAAATGTACCCCGTGATGAGCCAAAAATGTACACGCACACTCTTTGGCCTGTTTTCTAGAACACCACCTTATTTTCATGAGACTTCTTCAAGTATTTGATGACACATCTAATGATTTTCTAAGTCTTAATTTTTTAAGACTAAGAATCTGTTTTTTACAACCATTTTTTAACATGGTCTTTAGAGTTTTCACCCTCTTATTTACCAAATCTATTATCCCTGTGAAAGATGTGGCTTCCATAGGGTTCAGAATAGCAGACTGTTATATCTGTGCATCTGAACCTTCTATCTACTTACTGATGTCTAATTAAAGAGTAGGTGAAAGAGTCTAGCATAGTGCCTGACACAGTTGATTGAATTATAGTTACATAACTGATTCATGGTAAAGCACTTCGTGGCTTTTTCATTTGAACTGTTAGCAAACTGGGTCTTCTCTAATCTGCACATGGTATTCGATTTTTTGTTTAAAGATAAATAAGCTTCTTTATATATCTAACTGCCAATTTTCATTTGAATTTGAATAATATTGGTTTTAAACATTTTTATGCCAATCAAAATCAATTCAAATTTCTATTCATCATCCAGATTAACTAACTTTCCTGCTTCGGTTATTGGAAAAATAACCAAAAGTATGCCTTTGAAGTCTTTTTCCAAGTTGATAAATTTTCAGATAGGCTAGATCTAAACACACCATTCTGGGAGTTTCTACTAAAACAAGTTGACATTTATCAACTAACTTGGCTAGTTGTCCTTGATCTTGCCTGTAAGGATCATCCCGAGGCTTAATTGTCATCTTGAAATCAAGAGAGACACTGTGGCATTTTTCTAATGACTGCCAGATTGTTCTGTCAAAAAAAAAAAAAAAAAGGATCTGAGATGAATTTGGCATACTTTCCTTTATTATTATCTAGTTTGGGAGGATGTATTATAGTTATACTCTTTGGGTTATAGTTTTACCTAATCTTTTACCATTAAAAAAAAACTGAGTAAAACCTATATTCGTTTCCATTCTCCTGGCACCTCCCCTATTCTTTGGGATGTTTCAAAGTTCCTAATTTTGATTCTGCGCACTTGCCTTCAAATTCTTTCAGTACTCTGGGATACAGTTGGTCTAAGTTTGTAAATCTGAATTCACTTGAAGTGACTTCATGCTGTTTTCTTACTGTCTTATATTTTAGATGGGGCTTTGAGTTCTTCTTTTTTATTCTTGTTCTACCTTTCCCAAAGAGAAAATTGTATCAGAGCAAAAAAGGAACTGATAGGTAATGCCATCTTCCTGTTGTCCTTTGTTATTACTTGGCACACCTTGGTCACTAGTCCTGTTACATTCTTGTTTATTTTCTTATTCCAAACAACCTATGTATTCTTATCATTATTTTTCTTTCTTCTTGTAAACCTCAGCATTCTGGAATTTAGCCTGTCTGGTGCCACGTTTTATAGGTTCCCATGAACTTTCCAGCGTAAATCTGGTGAGGTAAAGCTCCTTATTACTACTACATCTTACCAAAGTGTCAATTTTGTATTTATATTTTAAAATAGGTCATCTTAATTCTCTATCTGACTGGTAGTTTATTTTATATGTACACAAGATTGCCATTGCTGTTTTTCTTTTTTAATCTCTACTTTATCCTTTCCCTGTTTGTGTAGATAAACTCTTCTTTAACATGAAATTTAACTGTTATTCATCTCTAAGAGTTGGTATATAACTATATTAGTTGGAATTTTCCAGAGAAACAGAAGCAATAGTAGATTGCGAGAAATTGGCACATGTTATTATGGAGGCCGAAAAGTTTCATGATCTGCTGTCTGTAAGCTGGAGACCCAGGAAAGCTGGTGCTGAGAGAGCCACTTGACTTTAGGTCTCCATCTTTCCTTCTTGAAAATGGAGATATTACATGAGATAACTTTTCAGTTCATTTATAGAACTGACGTCAAGATTCTATAATTTAATGTTGACTGAGGTCATATAAGACCTCAAGGATAAACAGATCCTAAAGTGGTTCTTTTGAAATTTGGCTGCATATAGGAATTACCTGTGGAGCTTTAAAACAAACGAACAAACCCGATGCCTGCATCTCACGCCACAGAATTTGATTTAAGTGAGATGGAATGTGACCTGGGTCTAGAATTAAAAAGAAGTAGTTTGACAATACCATATGATTCTGTCATACAGCAACATGTTTGTGTGTAAGTGCATGCATGGGTGTCTATAGCACATAGATCTGTTAGGTAAATTAGATGGGGCTAAAAAGGAATTGAAGATTACAAATTATCTCTACCAGCTGTTGAATATTTCATGTCAATTAAACACTTGCAAAAACCAAGTATAGTATTATGATCCACTCATAACTATTATGGGACTGGCACATCTCCATACAGCAATAGCCATTGCTGAGGCTACTCTACTACCCTGGCATGAATCATAATACACAGGGGTCCCCCGAGACATAATGAACAGTAATATAATTTTGTACTTATTCTCCTAGCATGATGAAGCAGCAAGCCAAATTGAGTTTCTAGATAAATTTGACATATGGGTCTTATTCCTAAAGAAAAAGAGCTATTGTTGCTCTGGCTTTGTTCCAGAATTCTGCAGAAATCCACATGGTAGCTTATTGTTATATTACAAAAAGGTACTACAAGTATTTTTTATAAAAAATATCAAATTGCTAAGTTCGATTAGTCCTTTGGGGCAGATTTTGGAATTTCTTTTCAGTCTGGTTGCTGGATCCTATGTGAGCTATTATTTGGCTCATGCAGGGGAAGTCTTAAAGGCCTGTGAACCACAAGGCCACTGTGGGGACTTCTAGTTGATTGTGGAAAATTCAAGCGGCCTTCATCTCCACAGCAGTGAAATGTGATGTTAACATCACTTTTTTAAAAATCAGCCTTAGGAAAGGAGTTTAAGAAGTGCAGCAAAATTGAAACAAATCTAGACCTTTCGATTGGCAGTCTGAGAACTCCACTTGACATTTATGAGTAGATGTAGTTCAAGGAATTGTGTAAAGGATAATCAGTTCAAGGATGCTTTTAATTAAAAATTTTAAGATAAATGGAAAACATACATGTCAAAACATCTTAGTTGACACTATCTCTCATGCTTATCATAAGTATTAGTAAATGCGTATTTAAGAGTTCAGCCCTGTTCTGTAATATTTCTCACGGAAACAAAATTCTAGGGTTAAACACCCAGTTGTAGCAGAAAGCTGAACTGGAGTGTCAGTGGATAGCCAAAGTCAGAAGCTTGAGGGAGAAGCTACCATAAGGACCAGTATTCCAGAAGTAAATTCTGCCTATGAGCATTACCAGTTGACTAAAAGATTCCTATGTGGGTTTGTAAAGGGTGTCTAATCTCATATTCAAATGGAATTATTGGGGTGATGTAATGGAGAAACAGAAAATTTCTGCAGCTTTTAGCAGTACTGGCTCAGCCTTGGGTATCCAAAGAACTCTGAGATTGTCCTAATTAACATTAATTTAGCCCTTCTGTCAGGCTTATGTGACATATGCAATCCAACCATCAGTCAATGGCATATTAAAATGCTCTCCACAGGACCACAGAGCTGTGGGTGACCTCTACATGGACATGATGTTTGCAGAGCAGGAATAATCATATTTCTGCTCTAAGTGCTGCACAGAGCAACAGCTATCGATTATGATGGAAAATTTTTGTTCATTCAAGGGTCTTGAAACATCTTGGAAATTCTTTGTTATAAAATCAGGGAAAGGATGCAACTCACAGACACAGTTTTGAGTAACAGTGTCTAAGCAAGTGCACTAATGGAAGTGGGGTCCCATTTGGAGGAGGTTTAGTTTAGGGCTCAGCCTGTTTTATGGAGGGAGAAGATTGCTGTTAGACAGAAGCATATATGGGAGGGATGAGAACTGAAAGAAGATAAAAAGAGGGGCTTTCCCATTGTCTTGGCACAGCCATGCTAGCACAACCTGTGGCAGATTACAAAATTTGGGGGCCAAACCAGGCATTACCTGTTTTTTCAACAGCACAACCATAGAAACTGGTTTCAAAGTTGGTGGTCACTGCTTTCTGTGGATCTAGAGTTACTCATTCAGAGGTTTACTGAGTGCTTACTTAGCCCTGGGGAAACTGATGAATGAGACAAAATACCATTCCTGCTACTGTGGAGTTTACAATCAAGTCCCTAGAGGTTAATTGTTTACTTGCAACCATGATAAAGGTTGCTTTAGAGCTTATGATAAGGAGATCTAATTTTGCCAGGTTGGGGGGGGGGTGGCTGGAGTAATTAAAGAATGAATTTCTGAAGAAGTGACAGTTAAGCATAAATCTAAAAGAGACCCTGGAGATAGAAGCAAAATATTCTAGACGGTGGGAAAAACATTCAAAGTCCCTGAGGCAGCAAGAAACTTAGTATTGAAGGAACAAAAAGTCTAAAAAGATCCACCTGGCTGGAGCAGGTGAGCAAAACTGGAGTGGAAGGAGAAAGAGCCATACTTTGCAGGGGTCTGGGCCTTTCTCCTAAAAGCTATAGGAAAGCACTGAAGGTGCAAAGCTGGGGGAATGACGTGCACAGCCTGGTACTTTTAAAGAACCCTCTGGTTACGGAAGTGCACAAAGGACTGGGGCTGGAACGGGGCCTGGGCTCTGAGAGGCCTAGGGGAGGCTACTGCAGAAGGCCAAGTCAGAAAACTGGAACAAGGGAGAGGGTGGTGGACGAGATCAAAGTGAAGTAGAAGCTTTCAAGACTTTATTTATTAGGTAGAACGGTCTGGGCGTGGCTTAGGTGCTGTGGCGGTGATTGACATGCTAGTCTTCAGGGTAGGTAGTCTCAGAATTTCGCCTGACCACTCTGGCCATCTTACCTCAGTTTCTGGATTGTTCATTTAGATTAATGCCAGACAGAGCCCCACACTAAGTATGTCTTCTGAGAGACACTACCTCATGAATAAAAATAACACTCTCCCGTGATTTTTATTCATGGAACAATTGTACCTAGAGACAGCTCAATAGGAAAACTATTAATAACTGGTGATAATATCATCTCACTGCTTCAAAATAAATGTTTTTCATTTTCAAAAGTTCTAAGTTCAGTTACTTGCAATATTTCTGCTTACATGGTAAAGGTCTATAAATCAAATGCAAATATCATAGGCTTCTTACAGCTTATTATGGAAATGGCAATTTTCTTGGAATTATTTCACTAAATTTGCATATGTAATCAAATGGAATATATTCATTCAAATGATTCGGACTCATTTTCACTTTTTCCTATTTTAAAAATTAGTTTTGTTTAATAACCTTACATTCCCAGTCTATATACTATTACTATTATTATTTTCTCTCAGTTGTTCTCTAAAATCCCTTCCAACTCTCAAATTCCACGATTTTCCTGCCTCTCTTCTTAGCTTTCATTCCATCTTTCTCTCTTTGCGGCAGTAGTGACTGGTATAATAGATACGGGTTGGAATTTTCAAGGAGTGTAGTTATCAGGGAGGCTTGGGCCCCAGCCATTGCCAACCCTCTTTCCTCAATTTCCTCTGTGCATTAGCTTCAAGTGCAGCCATTACTCATTTAGTCCTCAAATAAAATGCTCTTTGTTGCAATGACATTTTTTCCCTGGAATAGGGCAAAATGGCATATCAGTCAGATGATGTGAATTTTACAGCAATTGCCAGATTTTATTTGTGTAGAGAGTTTTTATAGTTGTTGGTTACCTTATTTTTTTTTAAGTTGCCATTTGGATCAAGGAGGATTTTTTTTTTTAACTAGAATTATTCCTTATCAGATATTAATTTAGAATTGTTTTTTTCTCTACATACCAAATTCATAGAGATGCTACAGAGTTAATTTTTAAAAAGTGGATTAGACCCATATCAGGTATTTTATAAAGCCAAGATAAATGCATTTAAGAGAAAATATCCATCTTATGAGTAATATTTCCCTCCAATACAATGAGGTCCATTTAAAGGAATACCTGAAATAAAAATAATCCTAATGATAGATCTAATGCATCAGATCCATTGAATTTTTTTAAACCTTATTCAATAAATGCCTGATTAATAAATAATCCTGTTAAATGACTAAAACCCCAGTGTGCCAAATGGAGACATACAAAGCAATCATGATCGGACTTGTTATGAGAGAATGATAGATGAATAAATCTACTGTGCAATTAATTTATGACTGAACTATGATGAAATCCCTGTGGCAATACTAAATCTGTTAGAGAAATAGATTTATCATCTTCTTTCAAACAATTGCATTCCAGGATTTTAACAAAATACTATTATCTGAGTCTCTTCATATCTATTTATTTACATGGGGGAAGACAGTTCCTTCTGTGCAGTCAGAGCTAAAGAAATGTTTATTGTTATTGATACTAACTATAACAGGAGCAGTCTATATTGGAAACTACTAATAATGATGATAGCTATTTTTATCAGTTTTTGTTTCTTCAAACTCAGTCAAAGTTGTCTAATTTTTAGATAATTTGGTGTGAATAATTCTAATTTTTAAAAGATTAAAAGCAAACCAACAACATGTGTGGTACCAATTGAGTAGTAGACTTATCAGGGGTAAGTTACATATCTAATCACTGTACTGTACAGCTGAAACTACTATAATATTAAATGTCAATTGTAATGGAAATACATAAAAATTGAAATAAAAAAAAGAACAAATTAGTTACAAAATAGTCAAGAGGAAGTAAAGTACAACATAGGGAATATAGTCAATAATATTATAATAACTATATAGGGTGCCAAGTGGGTACTAGACTTATTTGGGGTTTCACTTTGTAAGTTATATAAATGTCTAATCACTATCCTGTACACCTGAAACTAATATAATATTGAATGTCAACTGTAATTTAAAAAATAAAATTAAAATTAAAAATATAAAATAAAAGCAAACCAAGAAAAACATGCCACAGGCTAATTTGAAAACTATACTATCATACAATGTAGATCCACTTACCTTATGAAAGTACAGATTTGGAGACTATGTTTTAAGAAGATCATTGGAAATTGGTAGGATATCAGAGTGTTGTATATTTCAACTTCAAAAAATGGTCTTGTATTTTAGTGTACTTTTAGACAGGCACTTATTAATACAAAAAATAAATGTTTGGAGCTAAAGGTTAGATAATCTGAAGTTTATGAGTGTTTAGATTCAGAGCATGATAGCAAGGTTAAAAGAGACTTTAGGATCAACAAACTAAGCCATGTTTAATGCAATCTTTCTTTTGTTTGAGGGGAACTAGAGCTGATATTTTAAATCCCGTCCTTTTTACCAGTGTAAGGGGATTTAAGAGATAAGACCTGAATAAAAAGATAGATTTGTACAGTGATATAAAAAGATGTGGACTTTTAACTAGAGGTTCGGGTTTTTGATTTTTATTTTCAGATAAAAAAATGAAGAATTTGTAGAGGTGAAGTAAAATAGGGATTTTAAAATTTGAGGGAAGAAAGAATTTGTTCCATTGTGATAATATTTGAAGTCAAGTTTTAAATGTATATATAAAAGCAAATACACAGAGCTAGGTCTATGCAAATAAAACTAAAATATTATCCTAGTTTAAATCTAGTTTGCTCTTTTTAGTAGCTATCGTAATTTTTTTTATTAATATCCGTATGTAGCAGTTTTGTGTATTCTCTTATTTCTAAGACTTAACAAAGAACTTTACAAATCCATATATGTAGTATGTTTCATTTATTTGCACAGTTATTCATGATCAATATTATGCAACAGCATTGTTCTAAGGTGCGCTTTGACATAATCGGGTATAAAAGAAACAAAAATAGAAGTAATGGCTCTTGTAGAACTTATACTGAGATGACATTAACATATGAAATGATTAATTAGAATATTGTATCTGACATGTCACTCACTCATTTATGAACTATCTTCATGAATACTTGGCAAATATTCTATAATTTAAAAATATTTTTTATGGTGATAAAATATACATAACATAAAATTTACCACTGTAACCATTTTTAAGTGTATAGTTCAGTGGCATTAAGTATGCTCACATTATTGTGCAGCTATTACCATTTATCTTCAGAACTTTATCTTCCTAAATGAAAACTCTGCATCCATTAAACACTAACTCTCCCATATCCCCCTCCCTTCAGACCTTGACATCATTCACCTCATTTCATCTTATCATATAGACATTTTATCATCTTGCATCATCACAAGAAGTAGAAGGGTAAGTACAGTACAATAAGATGTTTTAAAAGAGAGGCCACATTCACATAACTTTTATTACAGTATGTTATAATCATCCTATTCTATTAGTAGTTATTGTTGCTAATGTCTTATTGTGCCTGATATATAAATTAAACTTTATCATAGGTATGTACATATGTATGGGGAAAAACATATTATATATATGGGTTTAGTACTATTCACAATTTCAGGCATCTACTCAGGGTCTTAGACTGTATTCCCCATTGGTAAGGGGGGACTGCTATATTCCATTGTATGTATAAACAACATATTGTTAATTTATTCATCTGTTGATGGACATTTGGCTTCTTTCTTTCTTTTGGCTATTGTGAATAATGCTGTTATGAATGTGGGTGTACAAATATCGGTTTGAGTCTCTGCTTTCATTTATTTAGGGTATATACTTAGAAGTGGAATTGCTGGATTATATGATAATTCTATTTTTTTTAGGAAACTGCCATACTATTTTTTACCATGGTTGCACTATTTTACAGTCCCATCAACAATGCACATATAGGTTCCAGTTTCTCCACATCCTTACTAATACATATTTTCTGTTTTTTTGTTTTTTGTTTCTTTCTTTCTTTCTTTTGTTCTTTCTTTCTCTTTCTTTCTTTCTTTCTTTCTTTCTTTCTTTCTTTCTTTCTTTCTTTCTTTCTTTCTTTCTTTCTTTCTTTCTTTCTTTCTTTCTTTCTTTCTTTCTTTCTTTCTTTCTTTCTTTCTTTCTTTCTTTCTTCCTTCCTTCCTTCCTTCCTTCCTTCCTTCCTTCCTTCCTTCCTTCCTTCCTTCCTTTCTTTCTTTCCTTCTCTCTCTCTCACTCTCTCTCCCTCCCTCCCTCCCTCCCTCCTTCCTTCCTTCCTTCCTTCCTTCTTCCTTTCCTTTCTTTTCTCCGCCTCCTCCTCCTACTCTTTTCCTTCCCCTTCCCCTCTCCTCCTTCTCCTTTCTCTCTCCTCCCTGCTCTCTCTTTTAAAATAATAATCATCCTAATGAATGTGAAGTGGTTAAGTGGTATCTTATTGTGGTTTTGATTTGCATTCTTTAATGCTTTGTGATTTTGAGAATCTTTTCATGTGCTTTTTGGCCATTTATATATCTTCTTTGAAGAAATGTCTGTTTAAGTTCTTTGCCCATTTTCAATTAGGTTATTTTTTTTTTTTTTTTTGCTGTTGTTGAGTTGTAGGAGATCTTTATATATTCTGGTTATTAATTTGTATTTGTATATGATTTATAATTAATTTTCTATTTGTATATGATTTACAGATATTTTATCCCATTTTGTGGATTGCCTTTTTTACTCTGTTGAGTGTGTCTTTTGATGCACAAATTTTTACATTTGGATAACGTTTATCTATTTTTTCTTCTGTTGCCAGTGCTTTTGATGACATATATATTTTTCTTTTGACTATTGTTTATTTAAATAAATTATTTTTTAAAAAAATCTTAAACCACTACTTAAATAGAACATTAATATCACTTTATATAACTAAAAATTATCATTAAATAACATTAAAATGAAAAAAAAAAGCTCATTTATCTTGCTTACAACTAAGGGTATATATTCCACTTTGGGAAACACTGATGTAGAAAGAGCTAATGACTGATACAGAACACAAAATAAATAACCCAATCTAGGCCTTTAGTGAGCCTTCAGTGTAATAGCAAGTTAAGAACATGTAAAACATTATTTTATAATTGTGCTTCTAAAATGAACAAAACTTATATAGGAATTCAGAGGTCGAAATTATTTTCTGGTTTAGGGGAAGTATGAAAGGGAGGTAAGGTAAGATTGCACCTGGAAGGTACAATTGAAATAAGCCTTAAAGAACCAGAAATGTTTTGATATGTGTAGTTGAGGTGAAACATGAACAAAGGTGTGGCATTAAGAAAGCAATGAGGACGGTTAGCAAATGGCCAGCCTAATTCATCCTGACTAAGTAAGGGAACAGCGGGAATAAGGCATGGTGTATCTTGAAAGCCTGTGCCAATCTTGCTGTATGTGCTTCAGATTTTTTTCTCGTGGCTATCTTCTTTGAACATTCTTTATATAGTCCTCCTTAAAGGCTTCTGGCTTTTCTGTCTCGTTTAGGAAGGCTATCTCCATCATAACATTATAAAATATTTTCTTTAATTTTATTTGAAAATTTCTATAATTAAAGAAAAAAAATTTGGTTCTATGATCCCATCAGGAATTTAGTGTTGCATGTAATATGAGGTAACATTCCAAATATATTTTTCTAAATGGTCATTTGTTTGTTCAAATAAAATATATTAAATAGTTCACCTTTTCTTTATTGTTCTGATATATAATATTTATCATATATTATATTCATATAAAGTATGTCTATTTCTGAATGCTCTATTCTGTTTCACCAATTTATCAGTTTCTGCTTTAATTACTATATGTTTACAGTTATATTTTGATTTCTGATCAAGCAGGTTCCTCCCTCATTATTCTTCTGAATTATTCTCATAATTTTTTTGACTGTTCTTATTTATTCTTCCATGTGGACACTTGAATCTGTTTATTGAATAAAAAATACAAGTTGTATATTAAATTGTACCCAGATTTGTTTTAATCATATATAGTAAGACACAAAGATATTGATTGTCATGAAGGAAGAAGCTTATACTCACAGATTTCTAGAAATAGGGGGCAGAGCATGCCATGAAGGGCCACATGGGGGAAGCACCAGAGTCAGACAGGAGGCAAAAGAAGAGAGGTGAGAGTATGGCCCAGAGCCTTTTTGAGAGTTTTCATGGGAAGGAATGGATGAGGCAGGATAGATATGTTGAGTAAGCTTAGTATTGGATAGTTCGAATAATTTAAAGTACACTGTTGAGGAGTGGTTCTGGACTATAAGTGTAATCCCAAATTGTCTGATAACTGGCCCTGGGGTGACTTAGAGCAGAGGGAATATTGACTTGGTGTGTGAGAATTTGATCAAAGGGATGGTTGGGGATGTGGCTCTGGATTGGCACTCTTGCAGGGGAGTCATTTGCTCTCTGTAGGAATTAGCTAGCTCTGAGAGGAATAATCTCTCCAGAATCAAACTCCCAAATGCTAGTGTCAAGAATACAAAAAGAAAGGAAGGAAGGAAGGAAGGAAGGAAGGAAGGAAGGAAGGAAGGAAGAAAGGAAGGAAGGAAGGAAGGAAGGAAGGAAGGAAGGAAGGAAGGAAGGAAGGAAGGAAGGAAGGAAAAGAAAAGAACATTTCGTCAATACAAACCATGATTTTGATTGAGGCACATTGACTTAGAGTAATTCGATAGGATAATACCATTACAATATTGAATGCTTTCATCTAGGAATATGGTATCTTTCTCAATTTATTTAAGTGTCCTTTTATATTTTTCTTATGTAAGTAACATTACATATTTTCTTTACATCTTGCTAATTTTTATTAGATTTATTTTTATAAATATTCTTATAAATTTTGTTGCTATTCTTTTTGCCTATGGCTTTACTTAGCATGAAATCTTTATAGGATCTTATTCAGTCTTTGATCATTTATTTTCCCAACAAATATGTGTTGACTACTTGTAAAGTATGTGTCAGACCCTAGGCATCCCCCTTCCTGGTGACCTACTATATCTAAATCTGAGAGATATGACTATTCCTGTACAGATGCTGAACACAGGGAAGGCATGTTGGTGGCAGGGTAGGTCTCTGAGTAGATAAGAATAGATGAGATCAACAATGTAGGAGAGGGGAGAGGCAGAGGAAAAAGAAGACACAGAGAATCTGAAGTAAAGGGGACAGAAGTTATGTCATAAGGTGTTCAATGACTTCAGTGTATTTCAGTAACTTGGGAAGCAGTCATCTGCTGAAAATGAAGGGTCAGGGGAAAGTTTAAAAGGTGGAGGATATTTATTGTGAGAAAAATAGAAAGCTTGTTGGATTATATGCGGGTCCAACATGAATGTGATCACTGATCAAAGTGAATATGATTTTTTCACTTATACTGATAATATTCAACAACCATAGGAGCAGGGAAGGAGATTCTGCTTGATGAGATTACTCGGGTCTGAAGTGTAGCATGTAGGGAGTAGTGAGAGAAGGAAGTCAAGAATAGTAGTAAGTGCATTGTTGAAGCTAGAGAGTGCTTATGATTTATTTAGAAAAAAACATTACTTGCACGGTTTTAAAAATGCAACTAAAAAATAATCATTGACAATTAAATAGTTCCACATCTTTAACTGTCATCATAACATCAAGACAAAAATATTACAAAGAACATTCCTATGTTCAATTTCTATGGAAATAATACTTGTGTTCAATGCTGGACCTCTTTTCAAGGAGTTTATTTCTAAAAGATTTACTTTCTTGAACCATTTATTAATACCATTTCTTCAAAGGTATATGTTATTCAGATGTGAAATAGCTCCTGTAAGCATTCTGGTGAAATGATTCCCCAGTGTAGGCAACTCACTTTGATGCTTGTTAAAAATATAGATGAGTTATAATGACAAAAATAATGAAACTTTTTGAAAGTATCATTTTTATTATAGTTTAATATAAATTGAGCATATGAATAATGTGTGAAGGTAAATTAACATTGTTAAGAAGGATATACAATAATATAAAGTACTTAACATTTACAGTATAAAAGAGACCATTTATTGAAGAAAATGCCATTATGTAATAATGAGGTTAATAATTTCATATGGAAATAATACTGTATTAATTTGATGTATTCATACTAACACTGAACATGATATTTTAAATTTTGCTGTCACATAATTATGCTGCTACTTTACGAAATGTTATATTGTCACCTAGAAAAACCCTTCTTTGAGTGTAGATCTGTGATCTTCATCTTTAGATGGCAGATTGCAATGTGTCACTGAGGTATTTTTAAGTGAAGAGGTGGAAAAAACTCCTGGATGAGTCATAAAGCTTAGGAATTTTTCTTCCCCAATCTTCCACCTGGAGCAAGAATCTCCAGGATAACACTGGCCTTTAGCAAAGAATTGAAACACCTTCCTAGTTCTACAAGGCAAATTGAGTAATTGGTTGTGATGTTAGGCTTGAAATAAGAGGGTATCTTAAGGTCTTGAGTCATGGTCTGTATAATTGTTGCTTAAGAAAAAATGAAAGCATTCAAAGGGAAAATGAGAGCCAAAAGGATTTGAAGATCAAATGAGTCTGTACTAGTCAACAAACGGTAGCATTCCAGCTACGAATGACTATTTGATACAGGCCTCTGAGCTCTTTGACTCTATTAGTTACTTGTGCTGTTTTAAAAAGTAAATTTCTGTAAGGAAAATGGACACATATTAAAGCAACTGATTGAAAGTGAAAAAGTTGACACATTGGTACGTTAGAACAAATAATGCCTCAAAGTTTACTCAGTAGTGGAAATGAAACTAAAATACAAAGCTACATCCTTGGCTAAAGTTTGCTAACATTTCAGGAAGTAGGTTGAAGTGACAGTGGGTAATCCAAAACAGCAGACATATTTCTTGCCGTGATATTTTACAGCTGTCACTGGCAGTGTGTTTTCTTAAACTGATATCAGCTACTATTTATACACTTACAATTTCTGGTCAGATTAGGGTGGAAGGTTGTGGTACCCAAGTATATAAAATAGTATAATAATGTTCTATTCTTTTTGGAACAAATTTGTTACATGAAATGTCAGATGAGTCATTTTGCTCATGTCAGATATTTGAAAGTAATGGAAAGATGCCAACATGGAAGCCCAGTAATTCATGCACTGGTGTAATGGAGCAAATGAAATGCAAAGCTCTTGTACAGGTCCAATTTCAGCGCCAAACGCTTACCTGTCAGTCAGCAAAATTGTCCCTGAATAAAAATGAACCCCATCTGAGAGGCAAAGCATTTTAATATACATCACATTCTTTGACTCTATTGCGAGGTAGAAGCTGCATGGAAAGAAAGAGAATGCTGCTGAAAAAGACATTTAACAGCAACCCCTGAGCATGCTGAAAATCTTGCTCGCACTGCTGCCCACAAAAGGTTTTTGGTTTGCCCTTTCTCTCCTGAGCTATTGACAAACTCTTTAGCACTGCTCCCCTCCGCCCCTCTGTATCGCTTATCTACATGGAACGGCAGCTGATTTACCCGACAGTGAGCGATTTGGCCACTCAGAGATGTGGGGACCAAGCTTTAGACAGGTAACTTTATTGCTGTCGGGGTGCAGCCGGGGGATGTGTTTGTGGAAATGACAATTAAAAATGTGTGCCGCACAAATCAAAAGTCAGACATCCCTTCGTAGAAATGATTATTATGGCCCAAAGTGACTGTCATTCTTTTGAAAAGGCTTTCATTTTGGAATAGGGTCCCACTTTTTTATATGAGCAAGCATCGCACAGAAATGAGGTGTCCTAGTTTTTTTGAAGACCCAATTCCTTGTGGTTTTTAAAAAGCAAATGGGAAAGTTAAGAATTTGTGTGCTTCAGTGGCCACATACCCAGGGCTTCTTGAACCCTACCTCTAGGAGTCATGATTTGTTCTACCTTTGAAATGTCTGTTTTCCATTTCTGTGTTTTAAGATTCTAAGTGCTTATAGGAACCCAAGCAGCTATTGAAAACCAGTAATGACTAGTTCTTCTAAATGTTAATGATTGAGAATGAACTAGCAATCAGGACTTCAAAATAAAATAAAATAAAGTGTGCTGTATTAGAAACGATAATAATTAAATCAAGCCAAGGTGCCCTATACTTATGACTACACTAATGCTTGAAAAATTATGAGTACGGGGAAAATTTACATAAATCCTCTTTAAATGATGTATGTGAAAAAAGGAAAGAAAGAAAACCATGGTCACAGGACTGAATTCATTTTAATCCCCTGGTTCAAGTGGTCCTAGAAATAATCATACTTGTATCAATCTATATTGCATGACTTTCGTAAGATGTGAAAATAGTGTTTTTCACTAAATTGTCACTTATTATTGTTCATTTAGGGCCACTAACACAGAAAAATTTCTCAGCTACAGTGTCAAAAGAATAGGGACAATTTGATGTTTTCTTTTGATGCTGTTTGTTGATATCTAGACCACTGTAGCTTGATTGCCTAACATTAAACCTATAATAACAGTGCAATCATAGCAGTATCATCATGAATGTTGTTACAATAGAAACAACATTTACACGGCTTCAGAATGGTAATTATCAAACTTTTTGTCATGAAGCGCTTATTTGCTAGCATTGATCTGCCCCGGTCAGTTGTTAGCTCTTCTCATCTGAGGTGTATTGATTGTATAATCAGTAGATAGAGGCTGTGGGCAGATGAAATTCAGTGTTGTTGGGCAAATTATCGGCTGCTTGCCTGTTGACCTGGACCCTGCTGGTTGTACCTTAGACTCTGGTGGGATTATTACTCATTTCAGTGACCCTACTTTATGACAGAGCACTCTGTATTATTATCAGAGATAAATGCCATCCTGCTTGCTGTGGTTGTGGTTGACTACACAAATGTTAGAGTATAGCTAGTCCCCAAACTAGGCAGCACGAGCATGCTTCAGATGAGATGAAAAAGAGAAATTCTCAAAGACTTTACTTGTTCTGTATTTATCTCTCCACATGAATATAATGATAAAGAGCCTATGCATATCTAACTGATGAGAGAAATGAGACCTTACATGTATGTAGCACTTTATCGTGTCCTAAGGGTTGTGATAAGTCAGGTAATATTCTTGTTTTACTAATAGAAACAATGAGGCTTAGATTAAGTTAAGCAGATCACATGACCAATGAGCTGTAGAGCTAAGAATTAAAATCTATTTCCTCTGAATACAAGTTGAGTGTGTTACGCTCTCTTACTGTGCCTTATTAGGTTATCTGACTTGACCATTAAATATGTGTACTGAAAAATCTAACATTCCATCCAGCGAGATTAAGGGGGAACAGAAAAAGACCTTAAATTATTGCATTGGGTAATTTAGGAGACTATCGGAGCCATTAAATATTAATAGCATTCTTAAGGCCATAGTCTAACCTGGGGCTATTTTAAAAGACAAAATTACTTTCTATAAAAAGCAATGTGAATTTTACAGCTGGGAGCTGTTTAAAATCCAGAAGTTTCTCAAATGTTTTGCTTATGTGGGAAAATTCATCAAGGTTTTTTCTTTTGCCATTTCTTACTTTCCTTAGTCTAGCTTCTCTTGCATTTTAGAATCATTCTACCCTTCATAGGTTCTTTACAGCATGGCACTGTATCCTGATGCCTAGACTGGGCCTTTCTGACACTACATGGAAACCTATTTTGATACTAAAGTCACCCACACACGTATTTTTTTAAACCTGACACAAGGGTGTACATTACTAACAGTGCAATGCTATAAAAATATTAATGATAATTTGAATCTCCAAACAACAATCTAAATGAAGGGACGGTGACCCATAGTTCTACATCTCTATATGCTCTAGGTTTTACCTAGAAAGCAGTCTCATTCATTCTTTCTTTCAACTACTCGACCATTGTATTATAAAGGTTGTTGGTTACCTGTGCATTATATTTTAAAGGTGTACTCATGGCAGGTAGTCCTGTGAGAAAGTCAACAGCACCACATTCTTCCTTGGTCTTAAATTTTGCCACTGTTGAATCATGATATGGCAATAATTTTTCCTTTTGAAAACTAGTCTATATTTTTAGTTTTAAAAGACCAAATGACTGATCTCTTACCTAAAATATTGCAAGAGTTAATGGGTGAGGTATGTGAAAGTGACATGCAGAGGTGGCTTGGAATTGAGATACTTAGCACTTTCTATCTCTGTGAGCACCAAGGAAAACAGCTGTTTGAGTACTTCTTGAATAGATGTCTTACTTAAACTAGGAACATAGCTAAAAAATAACTCCCTGTTTCTGAAATTTCAAGCCTTTCAAGAGAAGCATTAATTTGTGTACGTATTCCTTTCCTTTATCTTATGGCTGCTGAAATATAGACACCGACTACCAAAATCGTATTTAAAAGAAAATAGTTATTTTTTTCAGACTTTCCCCTCAAAAGCTAAAACACATGTAATACTTATATAGTCATTCTTTGTATACTAATCCTACTGTACTGTTAGCTCTTTGTGTCTGACCTGTTGTAATATTTTCTTCATTGCTTAATACTATGTTTTATAAATAGAAAGAACTTAAATATTGATGAGAATAGACTGGACATTCAGTCAACAGGTATTTATTGAGTGCCTATTATATATAAAACATGGTAGGAGACATCGGATACTGCACTCAGTGAAAAAGATACACACGGTCCCTGCTCTCAAAGCTCGTGCTGGGAAAGAAGTGAGGAAGACATTAAGCACTGATTATAATTAATTGTTGAATGTAATTTTTCACTTTAATATTGTATGCCTAGACAAAATTAAAGACATTAGAGTTTTTCCAATAAGAAATCAGATCAATTTTATGCTTCTCCAGAACAGGGACCTTTAAAGATCAACCTTTAAAAACTCTATTGTATTTTTTAAATGCATACTTTGTAAGTGTATATTTTAATAAGTCTCTACAGTGTATACACATACCCATATGTTAGTGTATTTCTAAGTATATATGTGTGCATCTAAGTATATACATGTTTAAATAAGTGTATACATATATTATATGTAAGTGTACACATATACGTGTGCATATATATGTATGTATAAATGTATGTCTATGTACATAGATATATATGTATCAATATAATCATTACTTCATTTAAGATATAGGCTATTTATATCACACAGAAAAGATACCTTTTCATAAAGTTTTTTCTTTTAAGCTCTCTTGAATTTGGTTTTTGTGTTTCTCACTCTTGCATTCTCATTACCGTAATCTGCATTTCTGCAAACAATCTCCTAGCTTGGTTTTTTTTTTTTTTACTACCCCCCCCCTCAATATTTTCCACTGCTGCCAGATAAATCTGATATCCCATTTTTGGCCAACAATTTTAAGTCCCTACACTTATGGCCTTTAAAGCCTTACAAAATCTTCTCTCCTCAGAGCATACCCTCCTACCTCAGAGCATACCCTCCTACCCTTACCATACCCCTCAAGCTAAACTTTGTATTTCCCAGTGTTCTAAAAATAAATCCCATCTCTTCTGGTCAGGTCTGCTATCTCAGAGACTGAAATGCTGCACACTGACTGTCTCTGTGTCTTTTCACATAACAAGTGAAATGTTTTTAAAAATATTTCACCTCTGGAATCATCTCACTTTTGCCTATACCACATTTAGTCTTCTCTGACTCTCCAAAGTGAATTTGGCTCAAACAATTTTAAAAGCCTTGCCAATATTTATATTAGGGAATAAATTTGAGAACATAAAGAGATCCATTTCTGAAAAAAACAAATTTAGCCCTGGTTTTCAGTTTTGAAAATTAATAGGATTAAAATTATTAGTCACAGAATTAAGATTTAATTTTTTTTTATTTTACACTAAAAATTAAGAAAAACAAAGAACACTGTCCTTGTTCAAATTTTTTCTGTCAAATTTCTGTTTTCCTGAATGGGCTATGTAGGTAGGTAGGTGCTGGTGGCCTAAATATGTCAGAAATCAGCTACACCATAAAGTGTCAGTGGGAGTAGAATGTTCTTCAAAGAGAAATAAGGAAAAAGAAAATGAACTTTCCCACCTTTGCCTAATGAACATTGGCCCCAAGATAACTACAGGAAAAGGAAAGTTGGTGAAGAAAAGAAAGTTGACCTGTAACACTTTGCTAATGTCTTGTTCTTATCTTTGTGTAAACACACTGTGCGAAGTCCTGGAGATTCCTGTATTTTTTAAATTAAGAATTTCAGATCTCTGAGCAAATTATTCAGACTTGTTATACTTATTATACAGAATTGTTTAATTAGAAACTCAGATATGCATATGAAAAATGATGACATTTGGGTAAAGAGAGAGATGATGACAAATGAGAATTTGAAAATAAAGAGAGGATAGCTGAGATTGACCATCCCTAAAGAAACATCTTTGCATGGGGAAATTTTTAGAATAGCCACCAAAGAATTGGGCGGGAATCTCTAGTGCACTCAAATTTATGTAATCCCAGACAGCACCCTTAAGGATACAAGACAAGGATACCACTTTATAGAGAGAAGCACAATGACAGCAAAACTCTTGCAAATTTAAGATCCTTGAGAGCTGGAATTATGTCTAATTCATATTTCTCTCTCAGTACCTAGAGTCTTGCTTGGCACTCAGTACGCCCTCAGAGTGATAGAATAGCATGTTGAATAAGAGTTTAGGCTGCACAATAAAACAAATAAGGATTTAGATTCCTGCTCTGCTAATTAGCAAGCTCTGTTACCTATTACTTAATCACTTTAAGCCTCAATTTCCTTATCTGTAAAATGGAGATATTATGTTGCCTTACATCATAGGGTTGCTGTGAGGATTAAAAAGAGCTAATGGTGGTAAAGAATTTAGAAACCTACTTGACACATAACTTCTCAATAATAAAAGAACTATTGCTATTTATTTTGGTAGTTCATAAAATGTTTTCTTAAGCTGACCTCAGATGATTGCTTAAAGTACCTCAAAGATGTTTAGATCTTACTTGAATATTTTATGAAATATAAAATATAACCTAATCTAGTGAGATTATGAATTGGAATGCTGCTCCTTAACCTTACCCCGTACGGTAAGATGAAAGTAGCAGTGTATTTTTATTTGTGAGTTATGGAAATGTACCAGAGGACCTGGGATATGACCTTGTTTCAAAATATATGAATATTGTTGGCCCATAATGAAATCAGTTAATCCCAAATGAAAGTCTGTTATAAAGACAAGTCCTACCTATAGAAACACTGTTTCACTGATAATATATGAATAATATTAAATGCTGTCTAAGTTTTTCAGTAGAATACTCAACTCAAATGTGAGACACTAAATTAAAATTAACCTGATATAGTACATTGTGGAATACTTGTAGAATGGAACAATTTTGAGAATTAAATTTCAAATTCACCAGTATTTATGTCTGCTATACATAAAGCATGGTATTCGATGCTATAAGGCAATAGAAGATAAGCAGGATGGAATTCCTTCCTGGGAGGTCCTGTGGTCTAAAGTAGGAAATTGTTTATCTGAATGAAATGACAAAACAAACAAACAAACAAACAAAAAAAACAGTAAAAAGTCTTGTTGATTAAGCCAAAGCAGTTTTAGTGCCCAGCTTTTTAATGGGGAGAAAATTGTACCTCCTAAGCCAGTCAGGTTAATTTTGATACCTGTAAAGATTCTGTGCTAGATGAAATCATTGAACGATCAATTAGTCACCCCATAGGAGAGCATGAAGCACTGAGTAGTCACTATCTTGGCTTTGCAAAGAGCAAATTGTACCAGATCGATTTAATTTTCTTCTTCAAGAGATTGACAGTTTATACAGACATTTTGGAAGCAGGATATGTAATTTATCTGAACTTCAGAAAGGATTTGGATTCACATGACATTTTAGCACTAACTCAAAGGATGTGGTCGTGTCCAGACCATATTCCTATAAGAAGGGGACCAATTCGCTGAAAAGTTATAATTGAAAATGATTATCAAGGGCTCAGTCTCAACAATGAGTCTTGTTCTATAAACACATATCCTAATGCTGGAGTTATTCTGAATTTCTGTCTGTGTCATGGATAAACAATAGAAAATAAACTAATGAGTTGACCAAAGAAAGCCCTAATACAAGTACTTTGGAAGATTATTATAGTTTAAATGAAATGATATTAAACCATAAAAATAAAATATACTCTGTGAAGATCAATAGCAAGTTCAAAATAACGTTCTATGGTGACGATGAGCACTACCAAAGATGGATATGAGATAGGAGTAGCTTGGCCATAAATATGACAAAAACTTGGGAGTCAATAGTGGAACTCAAATCATGTATCACCGAGCAATTGTGTCATCTTTTATAAGCAACACATAATTTTAGGATGTGTAAAAAGGAATATGATTTGCAAGCATGAGGAGCCCAGAAGTCACTACTCTGCAATAGTCAGTTTTAATCACGACTCTCTAATTATTCTAATTTTACACTGCAGGAAGCTAGAGGGCCCAGAGAAAAGCATTCTAAATATATAATATGAGTAGATGTTTCTTTAAAGTTAAAACTAGAAAAGAGAGACCATTCTTCAAATTGAAAAATGGTATCATTTCATTTCATAGTCATCTACTGAGTAGCTGCTATAGGTCAGATTGTCATAATTAGTTTATAGAGCATTTGTTTTGTTTTAATTTTCACAAGTGAGAATACAAAACAAATAAGCTTAAATGTAGCAAGAGTTTCATTAGGTAAAGGAGGAATTTTTTTACTATAGAAGTCATTAAACATTTAAACATATTATCAAATGTTTCTGAACTGTTTTTTTCTTAAAAGCTGTGTAAAAGCTGTTTGAAAATAGAATAGACAACCTAAGGTGACATAGATGTTGAAGGCTTTGGTTTAGTCTAGTGGTTCCAAAATCTGACAGTGTCAGGATCACTTGGATAGAATTTTTAATAATACAACCTTATTGAAGTATAATTGACCTGCTATAAATTGCATATATTTCAAGTGTAATTGGATAAAATTTGACTTATGTATATACCCATGTATATACCCATAACCACACTGAAGACAATGAACACATTCATCATCTCCAAAAGTTTTCTCCTGTCCCTTTGTGGCACTTTCTCCTACCCTTTCCTATAAACAAAGATTATCTGCTTTCTGTCACTAAATTAATTTGTATTTTCTAGAATTTTATATAAATAGAATCAAACTGTTTGTACTTTTTAAAATTTATTTTTATTTTTTCATAGTTCATATCAGACGGGCAATATACTGAAGTTGTAACAAGGTTTGAGGGTGGCACATATCACACAATGGTATGGACACCCAATCATCATGCTTATGAAGTACAAAAGGATCTATATACTCTTTTATATGGCTTCTTTTGCCTAGCATATTTATTTTGAATTTTACCCACATCGTAATGTGTTTTAATAGTTTATTTCTTTTTTACTGCTGAGTAGTATTCCATTTATGGATAGATAAATATATATACAGTTTATCCATTTATTCATTGATGGACATTTGTTTCCAGTTTTTGGTTATTACAAATAAAACTGTTATAAACATTTATATACAATCTTTTGTATAGACATATGCTCTGATTTCTCAAGGGTAAATACTTAGGAGTTGAATGGTTGAATCATATGGTAACTATATGTTTAACTTTTAGGGAAACTGCCAAATTATTTTCCAAAGTGGCAGTTCCATTTTACACTCTCATCAGCGGTGGTAGGAAAGTTCTGCCAGTACTTGATACCATGAGTCTCTTTAATTTTAGACGTTCTAATAGGTGTTGTAGTGGTATTTCATTTTGGTTTTAATTTAAACTTCTCAAATGACTACAGATGTTGAGCATCTTTTCATGTGTTGATTCGCCATCTATATATCTTCTCTGCTGAAATGCCTGTTTATTTTATTTGCCAACTTTTTAATTTGGGCATTTGTTTTCTGATTTTTGACTTTTGAGTGTTCTTTATATATTCTGAATACAAGTCCTTTAGCAGATATATTATTTGTAAATCTCTTCTCCCAGCCTGTAGCCTGCATTTTCATTCTCTTAATAGTGTCTTTCAAAGAGCAGAAGTTTTTAAGTTCGATGAAGCCCTTGTTCATGTTTAGGAACAGTTTGCCTAATCCAAGGTCACAAATGTTTTTTCCTGTTTTCTTATATAAATTTTATCATATAGGTTTTCCAGTTAGGGCTATGATCCATTTTTGAGTAATTTTTTAGTATATGGTGCCAGTTTTGGATCAACATTCTTATTTTACCTATGGATGTCTGGTTGTTCCAGCATTATTTGCTGAAAAGACTGTCCTTTCAACACTGAATTATCATTGAACCTATGTCAAAAATTAGTTGTCCATGTATGTGTAGGTCTACTTCTGGAATCTGTATTCAGTTCCATGGGTGCAGTTAAAGGATGTTTTGAGACCAAATTTACAATGCATGGAGAGGAGGGTGTTTCCCCACATACCACCAAGCAATGCCTGGGACAACAGCTGAGTGTCCCTCCAATGCAACTCAATTCTGACACGATCTGCCTGAAGATAGCCTGAGATTTCATAGGTTAGGGCTCAGTTCCATAAGACCATCCTCCACTTTGGCCTCCAATGCTTCTGACTGGCTCAGGTCCCAAGACTCCCTCCTTGGGGTCAATTAATTTGCAAAATGGCTCACAGAACTTCTCAGGAAACTCATTTACTGACTGGATTACAAGTTTATTATGAAAAAATAGATGAAGAATACAGAGGAACATCCAGATAGAAGAGATACAAGGAGCAAGTTATGTGGGAAGGGCGGAGAGCTTTTATGTTCTCTGAGAACTCCACTCTCTTAGCACTTCCACATATCCACCAGCCCAGAGGATCTCCACACCCTGTCCTTTTGGTTTTTATATTGGCATGAATGATTAAATCATTGGCCATTGGCAACCCACTGATTCAACCACCATCTTCTCTTTCCTCCCCGGAGGTCAAGAGCTGGGACTGGAAGTTTCAACCCTCCAATCACAGGGTTGGTTCTTTTGGCAACTAACTCCCATTTTTAGGTGACTTAGGGGCATTCCAAAAATCACTTCATTAGCATATTAAAAGACACCTTGATCTCTCTCACCACTTAGGAAATTCCAAGGGTTTTTAGAAGCTTTTTGTGCTACAAAATGTGGGAATAAACATCAAGAAATATTTTTCATTACAAATCACAGTAATGATTATTATAGTAATCACTTCATCATTATAGTAAGTCTTAAAATTAGGTAATATTAGTCTTCCAAATTTGATCATCTCTTTCAAAGATGTTTTGGTTATTCTAGGTCTTTTGCATTCCCCTATGAATTTTAGAATCAGCTTGTCAATTTCTATTTGACTGCCAGGATTTTGAGTGAGAGTGCATTGAATCATTAGATCAATTTGGGGAGAATAGACATATTAACAGTATTGAGTCTCGTTACCCATGGACACAGCATAACCATTAATTTAAAATTTAAGTTTTAGCAATGTTTTGTGACTTTCAATGTTTTAGTCTTGCAAATCCTTTGTCAGATTTATTTATAAGAATTTTATATTTTTAGGTACTATGGTAAATTTTATTTTTAAATTTTAATTTTCAATAGATTGTTAATACATAGAAATATGTTTGTGTGTTGACCTTGTATTCTGCAACATTGCTAAACTTACTTATTTGTCTAGTAGCTTTTTATTGTAGATTCTGTAGGATTTTCCATGTAGATAATCACATTGTTTGCTAATAATGATGATTTTACTAATTTCTTTCACATCTGCATGCTGTTGATTTCTTTTTCTTGCCGTACAGAACTGGGTAGAACCTCTACTATGATGTTGAATAGAAATGATAACAGAGGATCCCTGTGTTTGTGAGGGATGTTCGTCTATAGTTTTCTCATTATGTCTTTGTCAGTTTTTTATTTTTTAAATCAGGGTAATGTTGGCCTCATAAAATGAGTTAGACAGTGCTCTTTTCAGTTTTCTGAAAAGATTTGAAAAGAATTGATATTTTCTTTCTTAATGTTTGGTAGCATTCACCAGTGAAGCCAGCTGGGTCTACTGAATCTCAATCTGTGGATGAATTTATAAATCTGTTTATACCAGATCCCCATCTGATTCTATGGTACATCCACATTTTTTGGGAACCACTGATGTGATAAAATGATCCCTTAAAGTCCAATCCAATCATCAAGCAGCCAGGAAACTGGAAGTTCTCCAGAGGCAACAGGGTCATTCATGATCAGCCTCTGAATTTTAGCTTTGAGTTGCGCTTGCGTCTTCACAGACCTTCATTGCTGAACTATGGAACTGTCTGCCCCAGACCATGCAGGAGGTCATTCTGACAGAATTGTTGGAATAACCAGTCCAAAGTTTACTTGGTAATTAAAATCATGCACATAGATTTCTTTCTAATTCATAGTCAATAGAAAATTTAACATTTGTTTAAATCTGCCATGAAATCAAACTTTATAGAGAAAAATTATATTTTTATAAGGAAAATGAGTTATCCCATAATTACTGATTAGATCTTTACTCTGTTAAAGTTTGGAATGATTAAAGTCCTTTTCAATAATTGTGAAATTTTTCTCAGTAAAAGTCACCTTAGAGATTGTTTATTATGCATCAGATTCTACTTCGCAAGTTTCTCTTTTGGAGCACAGTTCTCTGTCTGGGGTGTCACTATTGGTGATTCCCTAAGTACATGTTAAATGACTGATTTGATGAACTGTGGTGTGACTATTTTCACAAAGGCCCAACTTTCACATGGACTAGTTAACTATCTTTGTGGCTAGGAAGGTGGTACTAATTTGTGAGTAATAGATTTCCACTAATTACCTACATACCTCTATTTGGTTGACTAAATATAGAATTATTTTAAAAATCTAACATCCATAATTCTTTATAGTGCATCTATAATCAATAATATTCACCAGCCAATAAAATCACCACTTTATATAGGAAGCATGTCACTTTATGGGCTGGGCTCTTTGTTAATCTTAATTTATGTTCCAGTAAAAAATAGAAATAATATTATGTGGTAGATATATGTGATTCCTTATTAATGCAATAAAAAATAAGATCTAGTTCTAGCTCTAATAACCATAATATTTTTTCATTGAGAATGAGCTACTAAATGACATTTTGAAATAACTGTAACAAATATGATATTATATAAAAATATCATTGATCATAGCCTATATCTGTAATTGAAGGAAATGCTAAATTTTAGTTAGTTTAGTAAAAATAACAGATATTATTTTTCTTCCAAGTTCATAGGCTCTCCGCCCCCCAATTCTCCATGAATCCTAAGGACTCCTGCCTACTTTCTGCTAATTTTTAATGAAAATTTAGTTTTGAATCACAAAAACCAAGTTACACAAAAATAAATTATGAAGGAATATGGGATTAAAAATGAAGGTCCAGTTTCTTTGTGGAGTTGTCTGAAAGGCTTTATTCAACATTTTGATATACATTTATTTTTACATTTCATTACTTCCTTCTGTAATTAGCATTGTCCTCTTCAGTGAACCCCTAATGAACCCCCTGACAAGTTTGACTTAATCATACAGCACTTTTATTCTGTGAAACCTATTTAGAATGTTAGCACAAAATGGAAATATACTGATATAAAGGAGAGAATTATATACCAAAATGAATTCTCAGCTCAGAAGAACCTAATTGGCAGCAAGCTTGGGACCCTTAAAATCAGAAGTCCTTTGTGTTTTGTCTTAGAAACTTGTTAAAGGCTATGAGTAGTGAGGTGATGGGTAGAGGAAAAAAGAAAACAAAAAGAAAAAACAGATAAAGTTGTGTTTTTTAAATATGACATTCAGAAGAGTTAAATTCTGTCACAGGTGTTTAGTACATATGCCAAACCTCATATTTGCAAGTTGCTAACTGATGTCGCATGATTAGATTGAGTAATTGCACATGTCAGTAAAAAGGCCATAATTACCTAAGAAAAATGTATGCATTTTGTCTGGGTAGGGCTCACCCATTTAGAATGTCTTTTAACTTTTGACCAAGTATAAATCTGTTAGCAATGTAGAGAGTAAAATCTTATATTTTCTGTGGATCCTGACACATGGGTCCTTGACCATTGTTTACCAAACAATTAGCTTTAACATTTACTATGGAATGGAAAAACACTTAAAATTTGTGGCAATTGCCTAGCTATGAGAAGCTTTGGGACATTTTTAGAAAATTCTGTTCTCCATCTCAAACATGTGACAATAATTCATAGTTTATTTACAAATGGAAAGTAACACTTCATAATACTGACAGCTTTCAAAGCTAGATTATATCTGTCCTTGTCTGAAGGGCTCCAATAACACTATTGTAAAATAATTTCTTCTGACCATCTGGCAGTTTTTAGGAACCAATCTCCCTCAACATTTCATAGCTACTGCACTGGTTACAGCTAATCCTTTCAATGAATGAGCTGGAAAATGTAGATACATCAATATCATATTCTTTTAGAGCCCATTTAATCCATGCCCTATTATTATTTCGTTTAATAGGGCCATTATCTTCTGTGGAAATGAAAAGTAATTTGTCAAAATCATTTCTTAAAATTTAAAGATCAATCTATGTAAATTTTTTTAAAATAAAAGAAACCATAGATTTTTTTTTTTTTTTTTTTTTACAGAATCTTAAACGCTCATTAAAAATCTCAAAAATGGGAATCTGGGGCTTAGATTCCACACATGTCTTTGGTTTTATTTTGCAATCTGAGTTCTAAAATGTCTGGTCTAATAACCGATCTTGGTTGGGCTGACAGTATTCCTGAGAAAGAATGTATATTAACGGAGTTGAAACCTGAGGAAGGTCAATAAAAACTTTATGTTTCTCTTTTGTTTGCTTTAAGAAGTCAAGAAGAGATTCATTTTACTATGGGAGTTTTATGAATTTTCCCTCAAAGAAATTGGTACTCAATAGACTTTGAATAACTAATGGTTTTTAAATACCTTATCTTTCAATTTATGAATAAGAATCATGGAAAGTGTTAAAGATTCTCATTTTAACCTAGGTTTTATTTCACCAAAAATAACCTATTTGGTTGAAAACTTTTGTTAGAAAGGCTATTACTTATTTTCACATTCTGAAATTTACATTTATCACTGAATTGACATGCAAAAAATTATTGATCCTTTTTTCAGATAAAATTTAAAACTGTCTCTAGCTCCACTATTTCACTAGACACTGCCACCACCATGAGACCAAATTTTTGACAGAAACTTTTTCTACCCTCGTGTTTTGTACTTTCATTTTTAGGTACTTTAACTTAGGCAAGTTTTTCTTTCTGTTGTTCAGTTAAAACACACACACACATACACACGTACACATGCACACATATACATGCACTCATGCACATGTATAGGATGTAGGATGAAATTGCTTTGTTGTTCTCATAGTTTTTGATATAAAATTAATATTTAAAATTTCTTTAGAGATATTTAATGATGATTTCTAGAAATCTTTTTTTTCCTAAGGTGGTGATTAAAAGTATCCCAATGTTAAATAGACTCAGGAATTTATGTAATGTTTGGCTAACAATTTAGCTAACTCTGTGGATTAGACTCCTTTGGCATCCTTGTTGATATTCTTTTCTTCTTCAAATTACCAGGTTACCACCATCATAGCCTAAATTTAGGGAAGGATAATGTTTCCAAATTAATTATAACATCTGGCTATATTTTGACACTCTTTGACTGAAAATAAATATCAGTTCTTTATTACTTTTAGAAAGTCATAAAACTGGAGGTCACTAACATTGTTTTCTTTACTGGAGAGACTATTTTCAGAAAGAAGAAAGCTATAGTCTCTTTTCTAGCATGTAGTTACTTTTATTATTAAGTATTTCCAAATAGCTAAAACTTTTTCTTACTATTCTCTAAACTCCATTCTCCTTATTTTGTTTTTTCTTATTCTAAAACATTGAATATGTTTGTTTAAAAAAAAAGTTCTTTTCAAAATGAGAGGATTTAAACTATTAAACATTTTCCCTATTCTCTTAATTACTTAAAAAATTTTTTTATTTAAGTGTTACAGTTTGGAAAACAAATAAAGCTAAAAGGAAATAAAAAAGTCATCAATCCATATCCAAAGGTAATAATATAGTGTATGTCTTTTTTCTATATTTGTACTTTTTAATTTCTGTATTACAAAAAATAATATATTGCAAATAGTATTTTGTACTTTGATTTTTAAAGATTTATAAGATTTGATAATAAATATGCTTCCACCCATTATTTTTAATGACTACATAATATTCTATAGTGTGATTGCACAATATGGCCCAACCTGTTTTTCCAGCATTTTTATTAAGAAAACAAACTACAAAAATATTGAAGTAATTTTATAGTGAACACACAAACTTACCACTTAGATTCTACAACTGACATTTTATATTTGCTTTATCATGTACCAATCCAACTAGTCCTCTCTCTACCTATCAATCCATTTTGTATTTTTATGTATTTCAAACTAAGTTTTAAACATTAGTATACTGCTGCCCCCTCCAAGCATTTAAGAATCATTACCCAGAGTTCAATATGTTCTTATGTGCCCAACCTATATATATTAATTAATATATATATTAATTAATTAATTTTTAAGAATTCTTTAATGTCACCACATATTTGACCCCTTTCACTCTATCTACCTCACTTCCTCCCCTTTTCCTCCTACCCTCTGGTAACTGTTAGTCTATTGTCCATGTCCATGAGTCTCTGTTTGTCCTATTCATTTGTTGCTTTTGGCCAACCTATATTTTTAAAACTTGTTTTACTTTTAAATTATTTTCCAATCTATTGGAAAAGATAATATTTATTAATATAATTGGATAATTAATTGGATAACCAAATAACTCCAAATGTAGTGACTTAACAACAGGAAACACTTTATTTACTCATGGATTTGAGAGTCGCCAGTATTGGTTGAGCACCGCTGGGTATGAGATTATTCATGCAACCACAGTCATCTGGCAGCTCTACTGAGTCATCGGGGGTAAGATGACCTCATTTGATAAATTCCTAGGATTGGAGTTACTTTATATAAAGTTACACATACACATAGACAAATTACCCTCATTAATTATTTAAAATATTTTTCTTCCCACAGTTCCCCATTGCATTTTTTCATTCAAAGTCATTTTATCTCAGAGTAACTTGTTCAGGTACTAGCTGCATTTATTTTATTGAACGTATTGAGTTAGGCATTAATAATGATACAAGCCAAAGCAATACAAGACATTATCTTCATTCTTCAGGAAATTATGATCTAATTGGAAAGTAACATATACATTTATAAAATAGTCAAATTGAGTTATAAGACATTGTCTGATTGTCAAATTGTTTACCTCTTTCCTATTTTTAGAAGGCAGGCTTGGGTTCATTACTTGACATCTAATAAGTATTCAGTAAATAATTAGTGACTACCATTAAATTTTAGAGAAGGGATGAGTTCAAGTCCTGTAGACTAGAGGTTTTGTTAAGGAGGTGTGACTTGATTTAGGCCTTTGATAAGAAATATAATTTAGATAGACTAAAGAAAAGTGTATGGATTCATATAAAGAATCATTTGTTTGAAATTAATTTTATTTTTTATTCTTAAAAAGATTTATGGTTAGAAGTTACCTTCTTGTTCATTGTGAACACAGTATTACCTGCTGAAATATTTGCTGACTAAGACCCTAAATGGGGTAACCAAAGTGCTATTTCACTATCACATTTTTATTTCTGACTACCTTTTATAATACAAAAGGCAACTAGAAGTGACTAGAAGGGAAACAACCAAATTCTCAAATTCAGAAACTGTTTCATAGCCATAAACCCTATGTAGTAGGAGAATTCAAACTTGGAAGATTTATAACATATCAAGAAATATGTTTGGGGATTCTGTAGGTACAAGCAAACCTATGAAAGCTCATCTAAATTTTTTACATTCTCTAAAATAAAATATTAATTTCAGCACTCTAAATAAATATTTACAGAGTTATAATAAGAATCTTATTTGTTAAATTCTGAAGAGTTAAAGCTGTAAACTTTGAAGGTTCTCCATCTATCCTTGATTTCAGTCCTACACTTATAAATTCAGTTTGTTTTTGGATGCTCATATAAAATTTTTCTTTTTCCTGAATGTAATTTTCAATCCTCCAGAAAATTTTATGATATAAAGTTGTTGAATATTTTATTCCTTCCATGGTCCCAGAGACAGAGAAAACGGGACATATAAGCTATTTGTGGCTCATTTTATTTAACCAATCTGAATGAATATTTCTTTTTCTTCATTTAAATGAGTGTTACATCGCCTTAGTTCCCAAATGCGTAGTCCCTGAAAACTCGACTTCCTCAACTGAAAGAAGAGGAAATGCAATTCCAAGGCCTTTGCATACTTTTTCTCAGTTTTCTGCCCCTCTCCCAAGATATTTATGGTAATATTTCTGTTCTACTCTATTTCCCTTTTCTTGTTCTATCCCCAATTTGTTCCTTTCTTGATTAGTTGTGGGATAGGGAGTCTACACTCCTGAGGATGAAGAAGCCATAACTGAAAGTGAATTTCATTTAAGGGGAATACATAATTGAGAAATGATTATTTCTCATATTCCTACTTTTCATACTTAGCCTAACTCTGCTGCTATTGCTCAAAGCATTTTTGTTATGGCTTTTTCAAACTATAGCATGTTCTCTTGAATATACTTGGTGGTGGCAAATATTTCCTGAGGGGTAAAGTTTGTTTTGAAAACAGGTACAGATTATTTACAATCAATATTGATGGTTTAAGTGGATGGAATCACGCTGGGTAATACATATTCACACACATGCACATTCAATTACACACAGAGGAATACAGCACATACATAAACTAATGACTATTGATATAGAAAAAGTATAGTTTCCTAAGGTGTTTGTTGTTCTATTTGTTTAGGAACAACACTTTAGAATTTTGAGAATCAAAGTATCAGAATTCTTGAGGCTTAGAGGCCATTTATTTTAATACCCTAAGGCAACAAAGATACAGAAAAGTGAAATGACTCATCTGAGTGAGGTCTTATGGTAAATGATGGAGAACTCTTGAGATATCTGTTTTTTTCTTTAGGATAACATATCTTGCTTGTCCTAATTTCCTAACTTGAGTGTGAGTTCTGATGGAGTGAGTTCCTAAGAAATTGTGATCCTAATGATAGAAAAAAGCCACTTTTATACATAGAGCTTCTTTAAAATTTTTTTAATATCTCCTAATTCTATTGATAAAGTTGTAGTGTATAGATAAATATCCTCTTAATCAGAAAACTATGAAAAGAATGTTTCTATATAGCTCATGATCATTTGAAAAATTTGAGGCTATACGCAATTAAATAGTTCGCATGAGTATTATTAAAAATGAACCATTCTAGGATCATCAGTTAAATATTTTTGTGTTTTCCGAGTGTTTGGATATAACATTTCAAGCATATTGTAGATCAGCTACTTACTACTTTAAAAAATCTGAACTTTTAAACTAGCCTCTAAAATATTAGCCAAAAGTGATCCCCATTGCTATAATAAACTAAATGTCTAAAATAGCTATTTTGTAAAGTGATTTGGAAAGGAAAACAACTGGTGATGAAATTAGTTAATACATAATCATTCAGAGAAAGAGATTGGCTGAAAAAATTACAAATTACAAATTGACTCTCGAAATGACAAATATCCTTTTCTATTTAAATAACCTAAATGATCAGCTTCTCTAACATTTAGAGAGTCAAAAGATCTTAGCCTCTAAGATTCTCACTGAGTGTTGGAAGAGACTATAGAGTAATAGTATCCAAAGCCAGTCCATATACTGGTACAAGCCTGTGAAAAGTACTCAGTGGCAGCATTTCAGCTTGTCAGAAGTGAAATGAGAGAGGAAGATGATGTGATGAGTTTGTCATAATGCTAAATATACCCAGCTTTTTATTATTGAAATGTATTTTTTAATTGTAGTGATAATAGATTTTTGCTGCTACTGGTTTTATAATGTTCTTAGCAAAGTTGGAGTCCCCAAACTTAAAAAAAAAAATGCACCATTTAGGAAGTTACAAAAATTTGGGTACCATTTTCATAGATGTCATCCAGTTCAATTGTCTACCATTTCAAAATATAAAGCACCTGTTATAGAATTTCAATTACTTAATAAAAATGAAGTCAATTACTTAGAAGGTTCTTAATATGACACCTTAAGGTTACTCTGAGAGACTGGTCTTCTACCGCTTATCGTCAATATTTAATTGCAGCTATGTCTAGGCAGTTATTTATTTTCTCTTTCATTTTTGTGACCATCCTGAAGTTGCACTGAAGCTCAGCCTGCTTATATAGATTCTGAATTGTTTGTCAGTATTAGTAGCTCATAATTGTGATGTGTCATGCAGTACCTCTTACTGTTCTTATAACAGTTCTGTGGTTTTAAAAAGTTATTTTGGTTCTTTTATCATCAGAGGGAACATTTTGCCTCAATAGGAAATTCATTCTGTGCAGACAGGCTGCAAATTCCCATGACATGGCAGGCTCATCTGTCAAAGAATATTTTTTATTCCCGTTTACCTCTTTGATTACATTCAGAATGCCCCAGTAATGCTGATGAAATTGTTCTAACTCTTATGAATGTTTTCCTCATGTTTTCCATCATCTACAATATAAAATAGTTTAACTCACAGTGGTAATGGTAGAGAAATCTATTTGGGGGGGAAGGTAGGTTGCTATATGGAACCTTAAAAATATTTTAAAAATTAGCAGTACCTGTGTTTATTTCTTAACTAAACACTAAGTTGCTCTTGCATGTATCACATTTACATATACTGTTTGTTCTAGGAGTGAATATTAAAGCTCCAATGATTTACAGAAAAAATCTTTTTTTGTGAAGTCTACCTATAATGTATTGAAAGAACAGGAAATATTATGATTGTTGATACTTTTTTTAGTGAAATGTGATGTTTTATGTACCATAATGAGAACCAAAATAGATAAACTCTCAGCTATAGTGATTTAAGAGCAGAAATGCATAATTGATGCAATTAGATGGCTAATTGGCATTTTAAATAAAGTCTGTTTTTGTGCATATGTAAGTAATTATAATTTGAAAATATTCTCAACTTTTAGCCTCTATTTTTGTTCACATATAGTACAATATATATATGTGCTCAGTATTTTATTTTTTATTTTTAACAACTTTTTATTATAATACATTTAAAACATTCACAAAACGAAAGACAATAATATCATGAGCCCAATATACCCATTACCCACTTTAATAGTCAAAGCATGTCGATCTTGTTTCATTTATTATCTTCATTTACCACTCTTTCCCCACTGGATTATATCACATCAAATACTAGATATCATTTCATCCTTAAATACTTTCATCCATAAATTATATACCTATAATAATACATCTAAAATATCTTTTCTTAATACCATCAAATATACAAAGGCTTCAGATTTCCTTCCTTCTTGATTATCATATATATATATATGATATATATATATATATATATATATATATATATATATATATATATCACAGTTTGTTTCAATCTGTATTAGAGTTTACACATTGTATTTGGCTAATATTTTTCCAGAACCTCTTAAACTTATATTTCCTCCTCCCCTTTTTATTTTTTGCCTATCATTTGTGAAAGACACTGGGTCATTTGTCCTGTAGAATTTCCCATATACTGGATTATTCTGATGGTAACCCCTTGAAGGTGTTGCTAACAGGTGCCCCTAAAGTGTTAGTTTCAGTATTTTATTTTAAGATTATCTTTCATCTTTTTTTTTTTTAACATAAATCTCAACATGTCTTTGTTTCTCTACTTCATTCAGGTACTTAATTTACTTCATTTAGTAAAACCCAATCCCCAAATCTAACTTTTTCTGGCCATACCAACCACTTTTGCAGGTATTTCAGAAGAGGAAATTACATATAAAAAGAGTGCTTCCCTACTTATTATTAGGCTTGGAAAAGAGAAGTTAATCAATGAAAAATTTAGCTTATTTTTGCTGTGGGTGGCATAGAGTTCCACTGAGGTGTACAAAGGCCATTAAAAGCCTTTTAGATAAGATTCTCTGTAAGAAACTTCTAATATGGCTATAAGGTTCTTAATTACTAAGTGCTTGTTGACCATTGTAATTTAAAAAAATTTAATTTCTGAAATTATTAAATTTGTTCTGATGGACTAATTCTCTTGTCTTTCTAACTGTCCTAATTTATGTTTCTCTGCTTGCTGAGGAGGAATGGGGGAGAAAGTTTTCATTTCCAGAAAGATGGATCAGAATCACTCAGAGCTTTTAATGCTCCAGCTCTTCCCTCCCCTCCCCTTGGTGCACTGAGAACTGCTGTTTTTAGTGAACTCCTGCTACTGATGGAATCATCAAACATCCTCAGATGAGCTGGGAGTGGAAAACAGGTTTAACACCACTCTCAATAGTATATTCATGTAAGACTCTCATGAGAAAGAAGTTGTTAAGTAAAGTAGCAGTGCATCTTGTTGAATTTCAAAGGTATCTTAGCCTAAGATGTTGACTATCAAGAAAATAAAAAGATCAGAGAAAATAATGATCTCTTTTCCCACTAAGAAAGAAGGCTTTTTTTTTTTTAATCCCTAGAATAGATTAGGGATGAGGATATGTTTCTTACCAGAGAAATGAGTTTATTCCTTTAGTGAGGATTTATTGAGCATCTACTTGCTATTGCATTGTGTGAATCTCTGAGGGACAAAGGAAACAAAAATTTAAAGTGTATCTGTCCCCTTAGAGCTTATAGTTTAGTTGGAAAAAAAAAGGCACATAGATATGAGTTAAATTATGCAAAAGATAATATTTGATTAAGCATTAGTATTTGGGATGAAAAGAGTCTAAGAAGTAAAATGAAACCAAGAATAAGGGGCAAAAGATTTCTGAAGAAATTTGGGGCTTCTCCTATTTAGGATGTAGTAATGTTATGTGAAGTTGATGACCCTCTCCAAAAACTCTTAAGTTTCCTCCATATTTGTGATTCACAAGAAAATTACTCACATTATCAAAATCTACATTTACAGTGAACAAAAACTGTCAGTACAACCAAGATAATGTAACCTTTGAATTGACAAGCTTACACTTGCAACCTGTTTGAAACATCTCAAAATAAAAATAAGGTATGAGTTAGTAAGCCCCAATGCGTTGTTATTAAATGAGGATGAGAAAAAGACCCACAGTTTTTAACCTTTCTGTGTTGGGGATCCTATGGAAATAGATAAAAGCTATTAGAGCCTTTCTCCCTGAAAAATACTTATATTTACATACAGAATTTTACACATAGTTCAAGGATTCATGGTCCCTTGGAAATGGATCCATCAACTCCATTGTTGTCATATAAGAATAAAACAGAACCAAACTCTTGTAATCCTCTCAAGTGGTGAGAAGGGTATTAGGCTTAAAGCTACAAACATTTAAGAAACTGGGTTCAAGAAACAATGCTAGTGGGCAAAATAAGGAGAAGTAGGTCCAGAAAGATAATCAGAGCAAAAGTGAGGTGATCTTAGGGAGGGTGGCGGTAACAGGATGTTATCTGAGGCTGGGCTTTCATATGTTCTGAAGGTATATTTCCCAGTTAGCCTGAACCCATTTAAAGAGTGTATACTTAGATACTTTAGGAGAATATGGATTGATTTTGACTAAAATTAATAGTAATGAATAAAGAAATTACAACCTAAGTTACACTATCTTTAGTAGATTTAATATAAAACCTGGGTTTTGAAGGACTCACAATAAGGAGTTTAAATTCTTTCCTTTAGCCCATTAAGTCTGGTAACTTTCAAATGAACTGTACACGATACCATAATATTACCATTTGTAATTTAAAAAGCCCTTTATTTAACTTTTATGCACTAGAATTGTATTTGAAAACTAACAGAAAGCTGTTGTCATTAAAATGATCAAAACTTGATAATATTGCACAAAAAAAGAAAGTTAATTTGTGGGAATGATCACTCATGAAATAGAATAACCAGAATATTTTGCCACTTTAAAAGAGAATAGCTGTCAGCATATGCTATCAATAAAGTTTCTCGAAAATTTTCTGTTATCTCCCTGTGAATCAATAAAGATGACATTACATTCATCACCGTCGCTCTAGTTGTTAGGAATAATGTATTTATTGAGTAAAGACATTACTTCAAAAAATCAGAGAGGAAAATTAAGTTTGAGCAAGTACTAATTGTGGAATTTTAATAGTAGTAATTTCCTCATTTACGGCCATACTACCCTGTACAAGCCCAATCCTATCTGATCTCGGAAGCTAAGCAGGATTGAGCTTGGTAAGTACTTGGACAGGAGACCACTTAAGAAGACCAGGTGTTGTAGGTCTAAAAAAATGAAAAAAATATAAGGGTTTATAAACTGACAAATTCCTTGCAATCTGTGAGGTCAACCAAGGGTTGCCTCACCTAAAAAAAAAATTTTTTAAAGTAATTTCTTCTCACTCGGAATGAGATTACAATTATAAATATATCTTTACTTTTAGGAACAAATATTTAGTAGTGCACAGCTTTGGAAGTACAGCACAATACTTGATTAGTTCCTAATATAAGATTCATGAATAGAAAATGACTTACTTGCAACTGGGTCAATCCACCAAAAAAATCAGTAACAACATTGGCCAACTGCAGAGGAAAGGTTGACTTAGGAGTTTAATTTCAAGGTTAATTAAGGAACATGTTTATTGTCATCATGACATGGCCTCAAAGTGATATTAAAACTCATTGATAACTAGTAAGATTAATTATTATTGAGCTTACTTTTCAATCTCTTCCTCTCTTTTTTCTCTTCTCCCTCCCTTCCCCCTCATTAACATCATTGACTTTTAAAGCCTAAATCATGATTTCTCTAAATATGAGTAGATCTTTGCCAATCTACTATTTCTACTGCCTGCATATAAATTTCTTCCATGCACATTATGTGGCAATAGTAGTAACGATGAGAAGAAAAAGATGGATGAGTGTAAGTATATAAAGAATTCAATGGTTCTTTTAAATATGCATGAGATTTCAGTGAGTCTATTCGAGAGCAATGTAATATATTTGACATTATTTTGGTAATATAGCAGTGTCACTGATATGAAATTTTAATTCATGCATTTGTTTTTTGTTTGTATGAGTATTTGAGTGCCTACTATATGCAGTGTTGTCAGCTGGAACACAGCAGACCAAGCATACCAGTTGTTAAAATGTTGAAATAATTCCATACTAGTTGGGAAATAGCACAGCTCAGCATACCATACTCTACCTTTCATTCTCTGGAAGTCCCAGACTTTCTTCCAGAAACCTCCAGATCTTACTATGATCCAGCAAAAAAAGAAAAACGAAAGGCACAGCAGAAGGTCTTCAGGACCCTAATCTAGTGCCAAGGTTGGGACCCCATGCTGTACCAGTTGTTAAAATACTCAGTCTTTAAATTTCCTTTGACTGTATGCACAACACTGTGCTTAACTCACTGGGGAATAAAAAGGTGAATAAGTCACATCCCCTGTTCTCAAGGAGCTCACAGATGAATCAGCAGTAATAATGATCACAACAGCTGACATTTACTGAGCACTTACTAGGAGCCTAAGGACTGTTTGAAGCATGTTTCATGTATCATGTCATTAACTCTCACGATATTGTTAGAAGTTTATTTTCTCTCTTTACAAATGAGAAAATTGAAAAATAGTAGGATTAAGCAATTTTTCCAAAGCTATACAAACAATAAGTGATGGGGCCATAACACATATCAGGCCACTTGACTCCTGAAGGGGCATGGGAAGATGAGTGCACAGTTCTAATTTGTGCCTATTTTCCAGGTACCTTCAGGACTCTGGAAATATACCAGAGAACAAAACAGACCAAACTCTCTGCCTTCACATAGCCTATATTTTTATGAGCAAGATAAACAGAAAATAAATTTTTAAAAATACAGAATATAACAGTTGGTGAAGAGTGCAATGGAGAAAAACAAGGCAAGGGAGAGGATGGGGTCTGCTGGAGTTGGAAAGCATAGCTTGCAATTTTTCCTAGGGAGGTCAAGAAAAGCTTCAGGGAGAAGACATTTAAATAAAAAATCCATGAAGGAAACAAGCCCTGTGACTCTCTAGAGTTCCAGGCAGAAAGAATGAAAAAGAAAACGCTCGGGGGTGAAAGTCACTGGCATGTTCATGGAACAGCAAGGAAACGAAATGGCTGGTTGTAGTGAGTAAGGGGACAATAGGAGGAGATTGATGACTTAAAAGAAAGAGGGGCAAATTGTTGGTATATGTGAAGTTATATGATTCTGGAGAGGATACAGAGACCATATCATACAAGATATTAAAAACCATTTTAAGGAGGTTGATCTTAATCTTGATGGCAGTGGGAAACCACAGAAGAACTTTAAGCATGTCAGTGAGTGACAGATCTGGCCACCATATGGAGAATGAATTAGAGAGATGTAAGCCCAACATCAGAGAGACCGTTCGGAGTAAGAGAGGAGTGATTAAGGTAAGAGATGATTAGCACCTTAACTAGGGTTGTGGCTGACCAAGGAAATGGAGAAAAGGAACCAGATTGAGAGAGATTTAGAAGGAAAAAAAACCACTAAACTTGGTGATTGCTTAGATGTGATAACTAAAGGAAAATGAAGACTCCAGGTAATTCCCAGGTTTCTGCCTTGAGTCACTGGATGAATGATGATGCTATTCACTGAGAAAGATACAGTCTTGGGGCTGTATTTAGGTAAGACAATGACAGTGGTTTAGGACATACTATGTTTGAGAAGCAATTGGATGTTCTGGGCAGAATATAGTATATAGATTAGAGATTATATGTTCACTTCAATTCTTGTTGGTATTTTAAAGTGCTGTAATGTATTTTTACAAACATACCTAAGATACCTTGTCACATACCAATTTATTTTAGACCTGAAAAAAAAATGCATTTATCTGCCAGGCAATTGTTCCCCATGAAAGGAGAGCTCTAGTGATTGCTTGTTCCTTTGTTGTCTCTAATTCTAATATTTTAAAGCCCACTTTTTTTTTACTATTGTCATTTGATTTAGATGACTTAAAAGCTTTTCTATCACAAACCATATGTATACTAAAAGAACAACCTTCAACAATATTTTTTGTGTGTGATTCACCAGAAAGGTGGTCATTTCTTGATCACAGCAGTAATGTTTCTTGTCCTCAGTTCAACCTCATTATAACTATACATTTGAGCAAACTAAGATATTCTCTGAAATGAGTCACCTCATCCCAGGGTTCAGCTGACATGAAGAATTACCTTATTTTAGTCAGAAAGCCTTAATTAGATTAGGTTGGCCTTTCTGGACTTTACATGGTGCTACATACACGAGTTAAAAACCTTGATCTATGCATATCATACAAATCAAGAGAAAACAAATGAAAGCAGAAATGAACTCTTGTTTCTGTATGCAGCTGCTTTGATGAAGACATTTCAAATAGAAACTGGAAAACCAGAAGCAGAAAACCAAGGAGATAATAGCCAATGAAGGGAAGAAGTGATTAATTCAGATCAGGAAAAAGCTGCAGAGTTCAAAGAGACTATGATGAAATTATTAGAGGCTGTAGGAGATGTAATCCATATCTCCCTGTCACATATGTCCTATGTGATAGTACTGTGAATGTCATGGGAAAAAATTAGTGCCTTACAAAATAAACATGTTTAAATTTTATGAAAAATACCCGCACAAGAGACTGATATGCATACATTCAGAGGTGGACACATTCGTCTTTACAGGGAAATTCATGCACTACATGGTGAGAGCAGCTGACCATGGAAATTTAAAGTTATGTTCTAGTGGAAACTTTTATTAATATTGACCCATAATTGTAGCTCTGTAGAAGTTTTTATCTTATTCTATTTCTATAATGTCAACATCTTTATAATATCATATGATAATATTATATGATAATGCATCTCATTATTGTTGGATTGCAAACAAAATATATTCTAAACATACACTTCTTAGATAAGAGAAAAAGTCTAAGCTATGCTGTTCTATGCTCCTGGAATAAAGTGAACCAGAGTTATACAATTTTCTCTTTCTCTAAAAAAAAAAAATCTTGATTAAATTTTAAATTATTGTGGAATTCTCTATAAATTTTTTAATAAAATTATTATATGAAAACTCTAAAATAGTTTTAATCATCAGGATGGGAGGCTTGAGTATAAGATGTAAATATAAACATTTCTTTACTATTTTCTGATAATTTACATTGTTCCCCAGGCTCACTGAGCTATAAGTCTTAGTTTTGAAGTTCCTTGGACTTCAACCTCATTACAGCCAGATCTGCTGTTTGTGGGTGGGTGAGGAATACCTCTTCAATGAAAATAGTGTTGTGACGTTAAAGAATATAATACATTTTCCTTGAATGAGCATTCATGATTTTTCTGCAGAAAGGTAGGTGACATGGGACAACGGATTACTTTGTTTTGATTGAGGATTGAATTAATGTTATAATACCAGTGTTTTGTCTGTAAACAGGTTACAAATAAGTGTGAGATCCTCAAATGCAAAAATGGGATAAAGGTGGCTTATATAACAACCAAATATAGCAGAAGCATACAAATTTCAAAACTTTTCTTTATTCAGATATCAAGAAAACATCATATCGGAGCTGGTTTTTAAAAATCTCTCTCCTGTTTTTTCTATGCAATGCTTTATATACAGTTTTAATAGACTACTTTTATTAGATAAATTTTCATTTAAAAGTAAAAAAAAAAAAAAGATGTTCTCTGCTTCAAGCAGCAGGTGTGTTTTTAATCTTTAATAGGTCACCTTCCCAAGTGCAAGCAGGCAAGCTGTTATTGATCAAAGAGGTTTTGTTGGGTAGCTCTCAGATTATTGAGTGACAAACTTTATTGAATTTGACTTAACAGAAGTCAGAAGACAGCTGAAGCATAAGAGCTTGCACTGCCATCAGAGTCATTTTACGACAGCCAGGGAGCAAAGCTCAGAGATGGATACTGAGCTCTTTGCTGGCCCTTGGAGATTAACTGAACAGCCTTCCTACCAATTCCCAAGCCTGTCAGCAGAACCAATTAGATTTTCAACCAGTAGACAAGAAGGGTGGCACTTGGGGACCTTTTTGCTTTAGGTCGAAGGCTTTTCAGACTGCGATGAGATGACATTGATGATGACACGTTGAGCATTGGTTGGTTTTAAGACAAGTTAAATTAGCAGTCTTGAAATGATTCCAACTGTCTCCTGACTTCTCACTGTTGCCATATTCAGTGGATCCTGTCAGGAGCAAGTTGATGACTTAATAGTCTTTCTTGAGTGGATTTGAGCACTTTGGCTGTGTGTTTATGTGTAGTTGTCATGCTTAAAATATTCATATGAAGGTTTGAAATATTTATTTGAAGGCGCCTTTTGCAGAGTTCAGCAGTAAGGCTCTCAGTGCTTCTACCTACTTTTTATTTTATTTTTTGCTTCTCTAAGCAGTTATTTTGTACAACTACCTTTTATTCTGTTTCATATATAATTGATGACAATGTTTCGTGTAGTTATTGATCACTTCATTTATGATAAAGTTAAAGAGCCTTTTTGACATTGTTTCTCTTATGGACTACTATAAATTCAGATCTACTTCTCATAATAGTTTAATTAGGGGAATTGTTTTATAAACTATATAAATGTTTAACCAATGTACTGAATACTTGAAACTAATAAAATAAAATTTAAAAAAAATCTTTTATGAACCATGGGGATCAGGAAGGGTACTGACCGTAGGTTTTACTCTATCACCTTTTATCCAAGACCGAGGCAGCTTTGAATGGAAGGGATGCAAACACAAGGATGGAAACATGATTTAATACTAATGCAATTTAACTTGTCTTAAATAGTGGAAACAGGATATCTTTGAAAAACTTCATTTTTGATGTTGGAAAAGTTTTATGGGATACTCGTTTGAAGTATTGAATATTACTCAAGTCCGTGTCTGCACTTAAAGATTACTGAATGATCTTAATATCTACTAACCTCAGAAAACTGTCATGGAGTGTACTTCTACATTATATATATCATTGAGATTTCTAACTTAAAGTTTTTGATAATTAGTAGAGTTACCTGGCATATAACTCATTTACAATAATTCACAATTTGTTGTACCTAACACATTTTTTGTCTTATTGCAATATAATAGACAACTAGTTACATGCATTTACATTGTACAATTCAATGTTTTTTTTTAGTTAATCATCTTCCCTATACCATATCCTACATCCCCATGTCTACTCTGCAACCATCCACCTGTACCTTTCAATCCCTTTATTCTCTTTTTTCCTCCCAAACCCTTTCTCATCTAGTATCCCTCAGAATATTCTGTGTATCTATGCATTTATTCTGCTTTTGTCATTATTGTTGTTGATTTTGTTCTTTAGATTCCACATGTATGTGAAATCATGTGATATTTTTTCTTTCTCTATCCAACCCATTTATTCAACACAATACCCTCTAGGTCCATCAAGGCAATATTTTTTTCCTTTATCTGAGGTGAGACTCTTGTAGGCAGCATATGTAGGGGCTTGTTTTCTTATCCATTCGGCCACTCTATCTTTTGGTTAAAGCAACTTAATTCTTTTCCATTTGAGTTACTCATTGATAGAAATGTAGTTGTTACCATTCTTTATTCCTGTTTTTGATACATGTTTTTTCTTCTTAAAGAAGTCCCTCCAACATTTCCTGTAATACTGGCTTGGTGGTGGTAAATTTTTTTAGTTTATTTTTGTCTGGGAAGCTCTTTATCTGTCCTTCAATTCTAAATGGTAGCTTTGCTGGATAAAGTATTCTTGGTTGTAGATTCTGGGTTTTCATCACATCGAATATTTTGTGCCAAGCCCTTCTGTCCTGCATCGTTTCTTTTGAGAAATCAGCTTTGTCTTATGGATGTTCCCTTGTAGGTAACTAACTGCTTTTCTCTTGCTGCTTTTATGATTCTCTCTTTGTATTTAACCTTTGGCATTTTAATTATGATGTGTCTTGGTAAGGGCCTCTTTGAGTTCCTGGTTTTTGGGACCCTCTGAGCATACTGGGGTTTTATGTCTATTTCCTTCACCAGGTTAGGGTACTTTCCCATCATTATTTCTTCAAATAGCTGTTCAACATCTTGTTTTCCTTTGGTTAACCCAATGAGATGGACATTTTTACCTTTAATAGTGTCCCATAGGCTCCTTAAATTATTCTTATAGTCTTGGCTTCTTTTTTTCTTGCCATTCTGATTGAATGTCCTTGGCTTTGCCATCCTTTATATAGGTCATTTGATTCTCTTATTTATTCACTTTGTTTATTCCATTTAATATACTTCTCATCTCAGATAATGTGTTCTTCATTTTGGATTGGTTCTTTTTTATAATTTCCATTTCCATTTTTATATTTTTTATCTCTTTGTTGAAGTTCTCATTGAATTCATCTATACTTCCCATAAGTTTATTGAGCATTTTTATAACCAGTGTTTTGAACTCTGCATCTGTTAGATTGCTTGACTCCATTATTTCTGGATCTCTGTTCTGTTCTCTCATGTGTTTTCTGCTTCTTTGTCTTCCCATTTTGGCTGCCTTTCTGTGTCTGTTTCCATGAACTAAGCAAAGCTTCTAAGTCTTCTGGTCTTATTAGTACACCTTTTTGTAGGAAATATTTAGTGGCACAGTCCTTAGAGAGGTTCAGCTGCAGGCCAAATTTAGCTCAGGGCCACCTCCAGGGCCACCTGTTAAGATTCAGCAAGCAATCCACAGATGCTGTGCTTATAGTTGCCTCAAGAGGCCATGCCAGAAACCATGGTCAGCTGTCACCAGTATGTCCTGGTGCTGCTCAGCAAGGAGCACCAGACCTGCTGAGGATACACCTGAATATGGCAGAATTTCAGGGGGTCCTCTGGGTGGAGCAACTTCTGTCATCCAGTTTAATGATGTCTCTGCTATGGTAGTGCTTGTCCCAGCAATGGGAGAAAGGAGGGCTCAACAGATGAACAATGGATACCACCGGTACTTCTGCCGGGAAGAGTGCCTCACCACAGCCCTCACCCAGACAACTCAATGTCACCCTGTAAGTCCCTGGTGCTCAGAGTGAGCAGGTCTGTCACCGGGAAAGTCTGCTCTCCGATAGGGCCCCTTTAAGAGGTGTCTGCAACTGCTGGCTGCCGCTGCTGCAGCCTCCATCCCAGCCTCTGTCCCAGCCTCTTTCCTACTCAGCCACTTGGGACCAGGCAGCCCCGCCTCCTCGCACCATCCTACCTTCTGCTGTTGTAGGGTGATTTCTTAGATTTCTCTCTAGCTGTATGGCTTGTTTCTCTAGATCCCAGGTGATTTTTCCTTGCTGTTTGCTTTTTATCACAACTTTGATTTGGTTGCCAGAAGGATGAATAGAACCTCTATCATCTAGGCCATTTTTTCCTCTCCCTTAACACTTACATTTTTATAAGCAAGAATATTTTAGCTGATTATATTTGCATAGGTGTGTACATATCCATCTGCAAACATTTATATTTTTATTTTAAGTACATTAATATTTAAAATTTATGTTTGTTCGTGAAGTTCTATAATTTCTACAGTTACATTCTGGTACTATTACTTGGTAATCGCTGATCCCTCAAAAGAGGTGAAAATGAAAATATTTTACATGTATAAATTCTTTGCAGGCTACTAGAGAGTACTCTTTTGCTGAACTAGATTTAAAATTTTGTAGCTAGCACCTTGGTAACCTATAGTGGTTAAGTCCTTTTTGTAAACTTTGATTTACAAACAGAGCATCTTTGATGTATGTGTTTAACATTGAATCTGAGAATCTGATCCTATGGTTTCATATACTACTCTGGATAGCAGTTATAAAATGTAGGAAATAACTCTTTCTGTAGATCATGTTTTCAAGTGGATTCTCCTAGATACTTTTTAAGATAAGCCACGTTTGGTCAGAACCCCATGTAATCATCACACAGTCCTAATAAGCACCAATTCATGGCAAATCTTGCCTATCAAAAAGCCCATTTATTCCTTCTCTTATATTGTTTTGAAGCAAATTCTAGATAGTCATATAATTTTATTCATAAATATTTCAGTATCTAACTAAAAGATGACATAACAGTATCATTAATACTTCTTAAAAGGTTTACAATAATTCCTTAATATCATCAAAGATAAAGTCAGATGTCATTTATTGTTGTTATACAGAATTACCAATGGTTAAAATTTTGATACATTTCTTTCCTTTTTTTAAACACATGTTTTCCTCCTTGGAGCTATTTTCATATTGTCCTTTGATGCTTATTTTTGACTTCTCATCCTGCCCACCAAGTTAAGCATTTCAATAGCACTCTCATCAGTACTTTTAAAACTTTCATCTCTTGACCTTCTTTTATGCTTACTCATCTAATCGCCAACTGCCTATAAAGCTAACAATTGGTTTTCTCTGCTCCTAGACTGCTAACTGCTGCTGAAGAAAAATGCATAACTGTTGATGGCATCATTACACATTTATGATTTCTGGCCTCAAGTGGCCCCTTGGTACCACCTGGTGGTCATTTTCCCCATTCCTCACAATCTATTTCTTCATGGGGAATAGATTGTTAGAAGGGCAAGAATGGAATGGGGAAAGGTTGATAAAAGATTATTGTATTATTCTAATTGAGAGATCATGGTGATTTGGATTGTGGTGCTAGCATTAGTAATGGTGTGAAATAGATGAATTCAAGATGTAATTTGGAAATAAAAGACAGAATATGCTGATGGATTGGTTGTGAGGGGATGATGAAGGAAAGGTATGAATCAAGTATGACTTCTAAGTTATTGGCTTACACAATAGGATAGACGGTGGGGCTATTTATATGTTATTCTCTATCAGAATTCTCAGATGCCAGGCAAAGATCAAGATAAGGAGTAATCCAAGATAAACCACAGTCATTCATTTTGGTTTCAAAATGGCCTTAGTTTCTCATTCCTCATAGTATGATAGATGGCAAGGAAAACTTCTAATTATTTATGTCTAGTGCCTTTTTTAACTTTAAAAATCAACTTTATAAAACTACTATTTATATAAAATGTACCCATTTAAAATCCACATTTCTATGAGTTTAAACAAACGTACACACCTGTGTAACCACTACTACAATTGTTTATAAAATATTTTCCTCACTCTGTAAAGTTCCTTCATGTCTTTTTGTGGTCAATCCCTAACCCAGGTTCCAGCGCCAGGAAACTTCAGATCAGTATATTGTCACTATAGATTAGTTTAGCCTATTCTAGGATTCTATATAAATGAAATTACATAGTATTTACTCCTTTGTGGCTACTTTTTTCTCTCAAATCATTATTTTTCAAGATTCATCATTGTGTATCAGTAATTCAGCCTTTTTTATTTTGGAGTAGTATTTCACGGTGTGAATGTACTACTACAATTTGTTTATCCATTCACCTGTTGCTAAACAACTGGGTTGTTTCCAGGTTGAGGTGATTATGAATAAAGCTGTTAGGAAGATTTAGGAACATTTGTGTACAGGACCTTTTATGGACATAAGCTTTTATTAATCTTGCACAAATACCTAGGAGTGGAAAGTCTGAGTCATACAGTATGTATAGTGAATGTTTGATATTTTAAGAAACTGCCAAATTGTTATCCAAAGCGGTACCATTTTACATTCCCACTGGTAGTGTATGAGTTTCAGTTGCTTCACATCTTCACCAACACTTGGTAGGGTAAGTCTCTTAAATTTTAGCCATTATAGTGGTTATGTAATGTTGTCTCATGATTTCAATTTGCATTTCCCTGATGTTTAAATATCTTTCCATGTGTTGTTGGCCATTTGTAAATATTTTGTGAATTATGACAATTCTCTTTAAATTTTGGTCCAGTTTTTAATTGAATTATATGCCTTCTTTTTAGTGAATTACAACACTTATTTATATAACCTGGAAACAAGTCCTTTGTTATATATATGTATTGCAAATACATTTCAGTCTTGGCTTGCCTTTTCATTTTCTTAATACTGTTTTTTGACGAGCAGTTTTTAATTTTGATGGGAGTCTAAGTTACCTTTTTTTTTCATAGCTAATGTCTATTGTGTCTTAACAAATCTTTGCTCGCACCAACATCATGAAGATTATTCTTCTACATTTTCATCTAGAAGTTTTAAATTTTTAGCTTTTCTGTTTAGAAATGTTATACGTTGGATTTTATTTTTAATGTGATGTAAGGCAAGAATCAAAGTTCTTTTTTTATATACTGAAATTCATTTGTTACAAGATTATTTGTTGAAAGAACTATTCTTTTTCTCAAAAAGTTAACTATGTAACTTCACATCTTTCTTGAAAGTCAATTGACTATAAAGGTTCCATCTTTTCTGTTCCATTGATCTATATATCTATCCTTATGCCACACACTCCAATGCCACACATTTTCTTGATTACTATAGATTTGTAAGTCTTGATATCATTTAATCTAAGTCCCCTAACTTTGTTCTTTTTTTTCTAAAGTTGGTTTGGATATTATAGGTTCTTTGTATTTCATATACATATTAGATTCAGCTTGGCAATTTTTATCCAACAAAAAGAAGGCTGCTGTTTTAATTGGAATTGTGTGGAATCCATAGATAAGTTTGGAGTGAAGTAACATCTTAATATTATTGAGACTTTCCATCCATAATAATAATATTACATTCTATTTATTTAATTCTTCTTTAATTTCTATCAATTATATTTTGTAGGTTTTAGTAAACAGGTCCTGGATGTGCATACTTATTCCTATGATTTATGTTTTTTAACAAATGCTATTGTTAATAGTATTGCCTTTTTATTTTCCAAATGTTTATTGCTAGCACATAGAAATACAGTTATTTTTTTGTATATTGACTTCGAATGCTATGACATTGCTAAGTTCACTTGTTAATTCTAATTACTTTTCTAAAAATTTTATAGAACTTATTATATATAAAATCATGTCTTCTATAAATAGAGAGAGACTTACATTATCCTTTCTAGTCAGTATGCCTTGATTTCCTTTTCTTACTTTATTACACTGGCCAGGGCCTCCAGTGCAACATGGAATAGAAGTATTGAGAGTGGATATCCTTGTCTTGTTTCTGATCTTAGGGGAAAGCATTTAGTCTTTTACTACAAATTATGATGTTAAGTATAGGGTTTTTGATAGATGTCCTTTATTAAAATGAGGAAATATACTTCTATTTCTAGTTTGTTGAGAAATTTTGAAATGAATATGTATTAAATTTTCTCAAGTTGTCTTTCTGCATCTTTTGAGGTGATTGTTTTTCTTCTTCATTTTGTTAATATGGTAAATTACATTTGATTTTCTAATGTTAATCCAACATTTTATTCTGGGTAGAAACCTCATTTTGTCATAGATATTATCTTTTTAGATATTATTACACTCTATTTGCTATTATTTTATTAATGATTGTGTCATTTATGTTCATACTAGGCAGAATGGTTTGTGTTTTTCTTCAAGTTTTATTGTAGTTTTTTGTCTGATTTTGTTATCAGGGTATTGCTGGACTTACAAAATAAATTGGCAATGGTTTTTTCCTCTTCTCTTTTCTGAAAGAATTTGTATAAGATTAATAGTAATTTTTCCCTAAATGCTTGATAGAATTAACCAGTGAAGTCATCTGGTTAGAGTAGTCTTTGTGGAAAAGATTTTATTTACATATTCTATTAAATAGACATGGTGCTTTAGGTGTTTTATTTCTTGTGTCAGTTTTGACAATTCATGTCTTTCAATGAATTTGTCTTTTCTATGTAATTCTTCAAATTTATTAACATGAACTTATTTATAATATTCTCTCTTAATGTCCATAGGATCTGTAGCAATGTCCTCTATTTCATTCTCAGTATTCGTATTTCATTTATTTTTTTTCTTAAGCAGTCTACCCAGAAATATACTAATTTATTAATCTTTCAAAGAACCAGCTTTCTATTTCATTGATTTTTCTCTATTATTTGACTCTTTTCTATTTCATTGCTTTCTCCTTTTATCTTTTCTATTTCCTTATTTCTAAATACTTTGGTTTTAATGTGTTCTTCTTTTCCTAGCTTCTAAAATTAAAAGGTTAGGTCATTTATTTTAGAACTTTTTTATTTCTAATGTAAGCATTCAAAGGTACAAATTTCCTTTCTAAGTACTACACACACAACAAATTTTGATGTGTCATGTTTTAGTTATTACTCAGTTCAAGATACATTCAATTTTCCTTTTTTGGCTTACAGATTATTTAGCAGTCTATTGTATAATTTTCAAGTATTTTAAGATTTCAAGACATCTTTGTGTTATTGATTCCTTAATTTTAGTTTGGTCAGAGAATGGAATCTGACTAATTTCAATCTTTTAACATCATGGAAACTTGTTTTATGGTTCTTAATATAGTTTCTATTGGTAAATGTTCCATGTACACTTGAAAAAAAAATGAAGTCTACCTTTGTTTGATAATATTATTCTTATCTTTTATATCCTTACTAATTTTCTGCCTATTCTATCAGTTACTGAGAGAGGAGTGGTGAAATCTGTTATCATAATTATATATTTGTCTATTTTTCTTTTCATTTCTGTCAATTTTTTCTTGAAGCTCATATTTGTTATATATGTATTAATGATTGTTATGTCTTTTTTATGAATTGATTTCTATATTTTTGAAACTTCCCTCTTTATTCTTGGTAATATTCCTTGTGTGAAGCCTTATATTAATATAGCTACTCTAACTTTCCCATGATTAGTGTTTGCATGGTACATCTTTTTCTGTCTATTCACGTTTAACCTATCTCTCTATATTTTGTATACATTTCTTTTTTTGTAAATTTATTTGTTTAGATTAGTTTCAAGTATACAGTACATTGGTTAAACATCTATATATTCATAAAATGATTCCCCCAGTTCTTTAAGACAGCTAGTTGAGTCATGGATTTTGAGCTCACTGACAAACTTTGCTTTTAATTGGCTGAATTTAATTTTGATATAGTTGTACTTAATTGTGCTGTCTTGCTATTTGTTTTCTATTTGCCCCATTTGTTTGTTTTTTCTTCTTTCCTGTCTCCTTTTGTTCTGATTATTTTTAGTATTCCATTTTCTTCTGTTATTGGCTTAGTGACTATAAAGTTAGTGGTTACTCTAAGGTTTATATTATATAACTTTAACATATCTCCTTTAAAAGAGTATTATACTACTTCACATATAACATTTAAACCTTCAGGAATGTACTTCCACTCTTTCTCTTTTATGCTATTGATATCATACATTTTTCTTCTACATATGTCACAACCTCACAATACATTGTTATCATTTTTGATTTAAGCAGCTAATTATCTTTTAAAGCAACTTAAAAATAAGAAAAAAAAGTTTATACTTACCTATATATTTACCATTTCTAGTGCTCTTCATTTATTTATGTAGATCCGAGTTTCTGTGTGATATCTTTTACTTCCACTTGAAGACCTTTAATTGTTTATTTTGCAGGTTGGCTGACAGTGACTTCTGTCATCTTTTGTTTGTCAGAAACAGGTTTTATTTTTCTATCATTATTGAAGTTTCTTTTCACTAGACATAGAAACTTAGGTTGATGACAGTTTTTCTTTAACACTTTTTCTGGATAAAGACTTAGTTTGCTAGATTTTTTTCTTTAACACTTTAAAAATGTCAGTTCATTATTCTCTGGCTTGCATTATTTCTTATGGGAAGTCAATAGTAATTCTTATCTGTTTTCTTCTAAATATACTATGTCTTTTTGGGGGGGAAGAAAGGCTGATTTTAAGATTGCCACTTTATTATGGGTTTTCAGGAATTCGATTATGTCTTATTATGACTTTCTTTGTAATTATTCTGCTTGGGGTTTGCTGGCCTCATGAACCTTTGAATTTATAATTTTCATTGAATTTTGGGCTTGTTCTTTGGATATATTTCTCTCTCATTTCTCTCTAATTTTTCTCCCCAATCCTTTTAGAGCTTCAATTACATGGATATTAGACTGCTTGACATTGTCCCACATGTTACTGAAGCTCTGTTCACTTTTTTCATCCTTTTTTTCCCCTCTTAATTTGGTTAGTTTTTATCACTGTCACCAATCTTTTCATCTGTTAACTGATCTGATGTTAAGCCCCATTTGGTAAATTTTTATCTCAAATATTGTATATTTTTGGCTCTAAAAGTTCATTTGGTTCCTTTTTTATAGTTTCTGTTTCTCTCCTAATTATGTTTATGTTTTTCATTAATCCTTGAATATGTTTATAATATCTTTTCATGACTCCTCATATTAGTGAAACTATCGTCTTGTCATTTCTGGATCTGTTTCTATTAATCATGTTTTTTTCTTTTTTAGCTCACATATGTTTCCTTCTTTGAAAGTCTTGTAGGTTTTTGAAGATGTAGTATGTTATGAGCACTACTTCGTTAAAGGTGTGAATTTTGTTTTCTCTTGATAGTCAGTTAAGCTATTTGTGGGTCAGTTTGATTCTTTCAAGTCTTGTTTTTATTTTGTTTTGTTTTTAAGCTTTGCAGGAACATATCTAGGGTAGCTTTTACTTTATGTCAAGTGTAGCCCTGCTACAAAGGCCTCCCCTTCGGGGATCCTCACCAAATGCCTTCATTATTTAATGATATCTCTCCACTATTGCTAGATGGAAGTGAAACATCTTCCAGCCTGGCATTTTATGCACAGTATCATGGAGGCACTCTAAGGAAGCACGGCTTAACATTCAGGCAAAGATTCAGAGAAGACCATATACAAACTTCTGAAGCACCACTTATGCATAGCTCCATCCTGTCTGGTATCCTGCCCTCTAAATTCCAGCCACGTCAGCTTCCTGATTCCATCTCTACTTCCTCAACTCAGCGAGTCATCTGTTTTTGCTTGGAGTGATCTTAAGGCTCACTTCATGTGTTTCCCTTCTCCTGGAGATCACAGCCTTGTGCTGCTTGTTATCCAGTAGCTAAAAGCCGTGTTTTCATATATTTAGTTCAGTTGTTTACAGTCAGGGGTCAAGTCTGATACCCATTTTCAGTCATCACTAGAAACAGAAGCATTCTAGTGCCATTAAAAGATTAATATTGTTTAGAATTCACTTATACATTATCCCATGGTGATTATTGAGTAATCTCAATGTGCTAGGTAGCATGCCAGGACTTGAGGGTACAAAGGAATAATAGAGAAGACAAACATATATTATAAATAACTAGGTGTATCTGAGCCCAAAAGAGAACATAAGTGACTATATAATGGGAGTAGAAGAGCTGATGAAGAAATTAGTCTAGTTTTATAGCATTCATCAGGTTGGCAGAAAGGGCATTCCTAACAGAGAGATCAATAAATGGAAAGGTACAAAGATACAGAATAGCACAATGTACTTATAAAGCTAATTCCATTAACTAATCATTCACTTAATAAATATAAATTTGGTTTCTATTAGATGTTGTTCAATGAGCTAAGAGTTGGCCATCCAAAGGGTACGATGTTTATGAATCCTGCCCACACAGAACTTGTAGTCTAGCAGTTTAGTGAGAGTGGAATGTAGGGTGCTCATATAGGGGTAGTTTTTGTAGGTGACGTAGCAAGAATGGTAGATTGAGGTCAGATTGTGGGCTACCTTTAATGCTTCTCTAAGAGGTCAGTCATTGTCCTGGAAGCCACTGCCCTCCAAAAGTTTTTGACTGTACATCTATCTATAATTTTTTTTGCATATTTACCCAACATATGTTATTCATTTATTAATAAACTTACACATGTACTAGTATGTTGATATATTATATAAACTATAAAATATACAAAAAAGGAAATGTACATGGAATAATGTAAATATAAATAGACATTTTGGTATTCTCTTCCTGTGTTCTCTGCTTCATCTTGTGCATCCTAGGTTCACACTCCTCACTTTGTAGACCAGTAGGCGACAAGAAGCTTTCAAGATTGTCATGCAGGAGACACATTTGATCAGAATTCTGTTTTATGAAGATTCTGAACATGATTTTTATTCTAGTCATGTTGAATAATGCTTTTAAAAGTAGAAGAGAGGGGTGGCTTCATAGTATAGTGGTTAGCACATCTGCTTTATGCACAGAAGGTTCTGGGTTCATGCCCCAGGTGGAGCCATGGACCATACCCCGGATGTGCATGGCCCCTGATGCACAGGTGCGTGCTGCGAGAGCACGTGGGAGGAGACACCCCGCCTTCAGACATCCACTTCTTAAGGGGAGACAGCAACATCCATAGGTCATGGGTGGAATTGGTGATGGAAGAATTAAGGAAGGGAAAAAAATAAAATAAATAAAAGTAGAGGAGAAGCTGGACTAACATAATTCCTTCCAGTCCCAGGAGTGTATAGCTGGGGCTGTTCTTTAGAAAGGGTTAGAATCTAACCTAATGTGGTTATTTGTTGCATTATTAAGATGCAATATACTTGACTGGCCAAGTGACTCAAAACAGTAGACTATCCGGTGCAAAGCTAGCATTCCCTGTAGCGAAATTGGGTATTATATTCAAGCCATCACTTTACACTTCGGCAAATTGCTTTTTGATTTACCTGTATGATGCCCAAAAGTAAAGAAATGAGAGCCGGGTATACTAGACAAAAAGCACCAACAGGTTGGTATTGGAGGTCCCAGAAATCAGTGGCACAGGCTAACAGGTAAACCAGAGTCTGAGAAGCTGAAAACATCGGACAGAGTGAGAAACCAGGTGACTGAGAAGGAGAGAAATTGGGAAGACAGAATTACTAGAGTTTGGACTCAGGAGGGCCACAAGAGCTTGGAGAAGGGATGTAAAGAACTAGGAAAACCTAATAACTGAAGAGGTGGCTAACTTCGGTCCAGCAGAGTTTCTGTGCAACCACTGAGGCCGGCTGCATAGCTGGAGGCAAAAACCTGACTGGAGTGGAACATGAAAAGTCTGAAAGAAAGATGGTTTGGAAGAGGTGCTCCAAATTTATTCTCTGGGTGGAATATTTCTATTACTTATTTCTGAACTCTCGATGGTTCTATTTATGGTTTTTAAAAATATTATTTCCAGAATAAAAAAAGTTCTTCCCTAAATTATATATAAAAGGAAATTGACCATATTCTTTTATATATACTTCCTATGTCATTTAAGAGCAAAACTGTATAAACTTCTTTTACAAATTGGAAAACCATGTCCAGAAAACTTATATACATTAGGTAGGAGAGAGTTCAATTTGCCTTTTCCAACTTTTCTCCAGCTTTGACTTTGTTTCCTATCTAAGTAATTATTGAGGCAGATATGTCTACCTCTGTCTCCATTTCACCTAACCCATCTCAAACGAGTGAGGTAGTATCGCATTTCTCTAGAAACTAAAGCCGAGAACGTTCTCAACTACCAGTCGATCTGACAGTAGGTACAGTAGTATCCCAAAATGACAGGCATTGTTGCAGGTGAGAGGGAAAATCAAGTTACCAAAGTATTTGACACATTGCTGTTGAAGCTGTCCTAAGGCTGGTGGGTGTTCACTGAAACCAAAATGGGCCAAGGCCAGGGGCACCTGCAGAACAGTTAATGGCAGTCATTTAGCTGTCATTTATTTTTCAGTTCAAATTATTGTAAAATACTTTGTTAGTACAGAATGTGTTTGCTTAAGTCATTTCAGTAGTAATACTTTCCTCCAGGAGGCAATTAGGTATTCTTCATTTTACAGCTCTTGCATAATAGCTGAGAAAACTGTAATTGCACAAGCAAAGCGCAGATAAACACCAGATTATCATATTAAAGTCCTTATTAGTCTGTCAGAAGAATTTTTTTTCACTGAATGCGTTTTGGTTTTTTATTATCTATTTTTAAAAAAAATCAGAGGTTTTTTTTTTTCGCTCTTAGTTTAGCTTTAAAGAAATCATTTAGGTCTCCATTTTTATTAGGAAATTAGTCTTTACCCACTCCACCACATTAATAGCTAAAATAGTAAATTTTCCTTTAAAATTTTTAACATATTTAAGCTTTTTTAATTCCTTCTCTGAGGTATCCAATGATCTCTTTAAGGTATATTCGAAAAGGTAGACCTCCTACTTCAGATTTGACTGCAGTATTAAGAAGCCTATTAGTAATCCTAAACTCAGAATGACAGTGGTTATTTAAAATAATGTGAAGTCTCTCATGTATTTACAGTTTCTTTTGTATTTGAAAAGCCACCATATTAAAGTGTTCTTAACTTTACATATGTATTTATACATTTGTATGCGAAAATATATATACTTTCATTTCAACTATAGTTTCATCTTCTGGAAGGAAGAAACTGTGTCTTTGACAGATATTTCTCTTCTGTTTCTTTCAGCATTCAGGGAAGTGTTATGAAAGAAGTTATTAGTCAATATTGTTTAGTTTCTATTTGAAATAGGGTGTTTTCCCCCCAAGGTTTGAGAATACACAGAACTCTCTCCCTATACACACCCATGAAATCTAAAAGACTATCTTTCTCTAGTGCAGCCATTATTATAGGCTAAAAACAGGAGAAAAGGAATTTAAGTTACTTTAGTGAGTCATAAGAAATTACTGAGAGATCTGAAATCCTGCCATCTGCTTCATATGAACCCTTTCCTAAAGGGAATCAAGGTGAAACACTGCGTTTCTTCTAATTCCTTATAGATAGAGTGGAATTAGATGATTAATCTTTCAAATGGAGGCAAGGCCTCTCAAGGGAAAGGCACTACTCTAAAATAAAATTGTAGGCTGCAATAGAATTTGTGGGTTTTTTTTCTTTCATTAAAGAATTGCTTGGCATCTTAGGCAGCTTGGCTGCCTGCTTATTAACTTGCTAGTCCTCTCCAGAGGAGAGTTATTTGGTCCATGAGAAAAGCAGACAAGTAGGAGACATGTTCTACTCTTTCCAATACCATGGGATTAATTGCCTCTGCCATTCCCTGACCCTTGCGTCATCCAGCACATATGGTCAGTGGCAGAAGGCTTGGATAGCCAGTGTTGCTTTCTTAGCTGACAGAAGGGTAGAAAGAGCACATTTGTAGTCACTAACAAGACCAAACCTTGAAGTAGTGAAGATTATCTCTTAGCTCCCCAAATAGTTTGTCACAGCAGGTTCGATCTCCTCATTACATCCTGAATTACCTTTATTTGGCTTTTTGCCATGGAGAAAACAAGACCCAAGAAAACAAATCATGACTGGTTCTTTGATATTTAAGAAATATTCCAGTCAAAACTAGATAGGCTGTGTATATTAACAAAGCCGACTGAGAATGTATCTGACTAAAATGACTATTTGGTGAGTAAGCTATTAGTTTGTGTTTATTTGAACTTCCAGTGTGTTTTTACTAAATTATGGTTTGCTTATTGCAATACCATCTTTCAGACTTTCTGGGAATATTATTAATTTCTTATAGGTGGTTTAGCATGGTGGTAAATAGTACAGATGCTGGAGCTAGACTATGAGTTTAAATCACAGGTAGATTGGAACAAATTACTTAATCACTGTGTTTCAGTTTCATCATCCATAAAATGGGAATAATTATGGTACCTACTTTCTAAGGTTGTAATGGGTTATAATAAATGACTTGATAAATATAAAAGTACTTAGAATTGGACCTTATACACAAAAAGCACTATACAAGTGTAGCTGTAGAAGTGGTAAAGTTTACTTATGTATGACACATACATCATTAGGATAATTTTTAACACCACCTTCTATCTTCTGTGGTTAGATATTTGGATATTGATGATATCCTAAAGCCCCATGTTCACTTCTACCATATTCAGTTAATCCTGTGTGGGGAAGGCAGATCGCCCAAATGTAAGCTTAGTTTTTCCATTTGTGGTCAATCAACCTTTGATAATCCAAATGAAGAGTACTCATTTTGAGGAGTATACATGGAGATATTTCATTTCTAGGATATTTTGCTCTGTTCAACCTATTTTTCAGGGCACCTCATTTAAGAGAAGTTGATTGGATGCTCTAGGAATAGAAGTTAATTTCATGAACTATCTAAGGACTCCAGGGTAACTTAAAATGTATTTATAAATATTTAGGATTAGTTCACGTTTTGATGTTGTAGACCTGGTGAGCACATCATTTTGATCTTCAAACACACTGATAGTAATTTTTCTAAGTCTTAACTACCCCTTTATTTCACACAACTTGTCTTCTTAACCTAACAAATATTTCAAGTAATGGTATGAAAATATAAATATCTTTTAAATGTCAGCTTTCCCCTCAGTAAGATCACATTTAAGAGTAAAGCCATGGTTATTTCTTATCATCATTTCTAATTTTTTCTAGATTCTAGCATAGATAATTCATGCTTACCTATATTCGTTTGCTAATGTCAGTCCTTTTAAGCTCCTGCTAAAGAATAATAGAGGAAGACCGTCTATGAGCCTATTCAGTCTGGGCCCCTACTTGGACAAATATGACTTTCCATGCATTAGGAGCAGCAATTTTCCCAGCTGGGATGATAGCATAGCCCTAGTCTTGCATAAACAACCTCAAGCCTAAGCCAGTAGACTCAAACACATACATCTGACCATCATTTATTGTTCTTGTTATAGGGTCAAGTTCTCTTCTGAATTTCTGTAACATTTTTATCTGATCCCAGACATGAACTAGGGTTTTAGAAGAGAAATATCATCCTTGTGCCAATATTGACTATCACTTTTCTTAGCAACTGCTGAGCTGTCCTCACCCATCCTGAAATTTGAGTGAAAGACTTCTCTGGCCTAATGTTCTTAAAGTCTTGTGTTGTTTCCAGACCTCTTACTATGATAGTTTGTGTGTCATTATAAAGACATAGTATTATAATAATGATGCACTATTTTATATTTTTTCTGCCTTCTATAAAAAATAATAAATGGAAAATATTCATAAGGGAAGATACTTTTACCCTTGTTGGTTAAAAATAATCTTGAGTGCCAGTCTGAATAATGCCATAGGTGGCATAGGCAGGCCTCAGGAATGGATGAAAAGAACCTAACAAATAAGCAAAGAACAGGTGTAGGGGAAAAAGAGGCTGAGCTGGTAGAAAGGAATAAAATGCCCTTTAAATTGCCTCAAGTGCTTTCTGGTGGCATTGGTGGCATAAGGCAGCTGTGTTGAGTCTAAACTGAGTGTCTTCCTGATCTTCACCTGGGGCTGAAAAGGGTACAGGTGTTTCATACACATTTAGTATAATTTAGAGAATGAGTGTGATCTAAGTATTTGAAAAGAAGACTGGTCGTCAGGAAGTGTTCCTTCTGCTCCTCTGCATTGTGTGTCTGTGATTATGTGTGTGACTTTGTGAGAAGTCTCTGACCTTCACTTTACACAAATTCTCTTGTTTGTGAAATAAGACATGCCCGAATGGGGTGTTGGCAAACCCGATGAGTGTGTCTGAACTACTCTGGAGGAGGATCGTGGGTTGGGATGCCCTTGGGTTCAGTCTTCCTAGAGCACAAAAGGAAGTGACATTCTGTGACCCTGTTGCATTGAGGCTCATTGAGGGAAGGTTTGGTGAAGGATTCCATCCACTGCATGAAACAGTTAATTGTTGAATAAACACAGAACATACAATTACCCATGGATGGCTCTCAAGCAAAAGGCTCATGTTGAGTGTCTGCTGTGTTCATGGCATGGTTGTAAGCCTAATGAGTCATAAGATAAGACACCTAATCCTATCTCTGAAAGGACTGACAGTAAAATGGGCAGGGGAGACAGATGGACAGAAAACACATACATAGAAACCTATGGATATAAATGACTATCAATATATCTGTAAACAACAAGTCTTACTATCTTATCTTTGTTTAATATCCATCATACTTTTCAAAGAACTTCCAATTAAATTATTACCCATGAGTATACTGAAGGTGGCTCTTCCCTTTAATTTGCAAGATTTAGGCCATTTAATATTTCTTTGATAGCATTAGTGAAAAGATATTTTAATCAGGCAAGTAAATTTTTGAGCACTGTAAGACCTGGAGAGGGTAAGAAATGAGGGAGCTCTAGTTACTCAATTTGCTGTAAAGCCAAAGTGACATTATAAAAACAGTTAACAAATAATACGAGAAGATATATAATAATATATTTATATAAGAAATAGACTATATATGAGTTATTCAAAAGAGAATGTTGTTATGGGATGGAGAAGTGAAGAAAGGCTTAATGGAGGAAAAGAGTTCTTAAAAGATTGGGTGGGAGCTAGATGGAGAAAGATGAGATGAGAGAGCTTTCAAACTTAAAGAAATTGTTTTTAAAACATTCAGAAAACCATACTCATTTTTATTTTATTTCTTGGTGAAAAGGAGTAAAATATTTCTAGAGAAATTTTCTAAATTGTAGAAATTGTCTATATTTTTTAAAAAATTAAATATCCTTCTATTTATTTTTATTTTTAAATTAAGTTTACCAGGGTGACATTGGTTAATAAAATTATATAGATTTTGAGTGTACAATTCAATAATACATCATCTATATATTGTATTGTGTGTTCACCACCCAAGTCAAATTTCCTTCCATTACCATATATTTAAAAGTAACTTTTAAGCCTTCTGATATGATTCAGAAATGTTTCTGTTTTTGAACATCACTGTGACTGTGGTTATACATTTCCCTCATGAATCTGGAAAGATACTAGTAGTATACCTGAGATCAGTTAACATTTCTATATTATGTAGATATGATTGATATTAGTACAATATGATAAAATAGACTAACTAAAGTTAGTGACAAATGTTGAGATGATATTAATGAAACATTATCTCTGTCCATTCATTTCAGGAGAGTTGCTGCAATCCTCTCTATAGTGATTACCTCTTGTGACAAAAGACAGTGTCTTCCTATATCTTCATTTTAAGTCAAGGTATAAATGTAGGCAGATATGTTTTTTATGAACATGACTATGATCATTTTTGTGCCATTATTTAATTGTTCATAGAGATCAAATTGTACTAGTGCAGAGGAATCGGAATCCAATCTTATGCTATCAGTGGAGAATGTCAGTCATTTTAGTAAATCACCCTGTTCATGTCATGATGTATAATTCTTTAATTTAGGCCCAGAATACTCTGAAAGAAGTATTGTATAAAATGTTCCAAAAAGAACTGTCCTGTATAATATGCTTTCTGTAGTGTTTGGAAATAAAAATGAACTCTACAACACAAAAGTCTACAAGTTGATTTTATCAAGATACTCAGAGTAGTAACCATTAACTAGGCTTGTGTGCTCTTTAAAAAATTATCACATGTTTCTGAATTATGCATTTAATTTAAGCTATCTTAACGCATGGAAGTTTTGATGTAGTTTCTTTCTCAATCAATTCCAAAGAGTCAAAGTGATTATCAAAGATGAAAGGGCTTTTTGTATTTTCTTCAAATGTTGAAATCATGTATGTGAACAAGGCTGATGAATTTGCTGTTTTATTTAGTTGACATTTTAATTCAAAATGTAAACTGAAGTTTCTTTTCATGTCTTTGCACTATTAATATTATTCTGTTTTTGGTTAGCTTGGGTGAAACCATTCACTGGTGTCACTTTGATAATTAGCATTTTATATCTTGGGGCTTTTGGTAAGCAAATAAATATTTTAAATGTAATTGGTGCAATTATTGTATGTGCATTGAAAAACTTTATATTGAGCCTCATGTCATGTCACATTTTTGTGCTAGTAACTTTTTTATGATTCTTTTAATTGTATTTGGTATTTTTCTGAAATATATAATTACCATTTCAGCCCTGAGTTAGAGAAGCAAGAGTTCTGTCGTTCTCTCAAATAGACTTGTATTGAAAGACGTAGGAAAGCTTTTTTTCTTCTAACATTCTTCCCTCATCAATAAAAGTAGTTAATAACTGAATGTTAATGTTATTTTTACATCTTTTGCAATCCCAGCATCACACTGTTGTAGAAGGAGTCCAAGCAGACAACTCAAGCTTAATCCAGGTTTGGTTTGGTAGAAGGCTGTGGGGAGGGGATGGAAGATGGTGCTAATTAGGAGGGGAAATTAACTGAAGAAAACAAGAATATAGTAAACAATAGCTAAACATGAACTTTTACCCCTGGCCCTGCCATCATGGAATTACATAGCATGGTGAGAAACTTTAAGATGGCAGATCTGCTCCAGCGTCCCTTTTTTTCAAAATGTTACCCAGTGGTATATTCAGGCTACATATAAACCATAGCAGAGGGGCATGGGGCACAGGTTAGGGTAAAGGTGAGCAGAAGGAGAAGGGAGAAAGTAATATATCTCTGGGCTCCAAAAAGTTTAGGAGAAGTTTTAGAATGGCTGGACAGAAAAGAAGTATTAAATAAAACCAAAAATGAGGAGGAACAGGTCCCCATTAACAAAATCCATTAGCAAAACCAAAATAAAACATAAACCTAAAAAGAGTTAAAGTGGAGAATGAATAAAAAAGATGAAAAAACTTTGACTCTAATACTAATCCTCTCCTCCAAAGGGAAGGAAGACTGACTGTGATGAAGGATAGTGTCTTATTGAAGGGTTAGAAAAACAAATTATTTTTGCTCAGTGTCGAACTATTTTTATACAGCATTGTAAATATTATAGCAACACTTAGGACTGTTACAGACCTACATGTGTTCCCATTGCATGTTTAAGAATTTTTCTACTTTAAAAAGAGATTGAGAACCAGACCGAGAAGGAAACGGATTGTAGAACAGTTAGAAGGCTTCACGCTGGTCAACATCAATTGTGATATTATACTGTCTAAATTATGATGAAATCATTGGAGGCATCAGAGCAAAAAGCAAATCGTGGGGAAGCTATTAACAGTTTAGCATTTCCAGTTTCTGTGAGAATATGGATTCTACCTACTAAAGGGAATAGTCCAACTCAGATTAGATATGAATGGCAATATCATTACTTTCAGCTTTGTTTCCTATGTACCTGTAACTTACAAAGTTAGGCATTGCTAGTTTTTTTTTTTTTAACCATATTTAATTCTGTGATGGTTCCAAAGGTCATCTCAGAAGAATGGCTACTTTACCTGTCTCACAACCTAATAGAAAAATAAAGGGCTGAGGGGAAGAGAAATATTACCAAATTTCTTATAATTCCTTCTAATGATCTGGAAGCTGAGTCAGTATAATAAAGCCCATCAGAGAACTTAGAAATCTTCACTACCTAGGTATATGAAGTCCTTCAGACTTCCTCCCTCAAATCTATGTGCTCTATACCGAGAAAAATCTTTGCCCAACCTGCTCTTAACGCTAGCCTAGAACATTCCCATGAGAAACTTCCTGCTTTTTTTTTTTTCTAAAACCATGGAATTTCGATAACCTCACATTTATTATGACTTGGAGACACTTTATTCAAATTGCTTTAAAGAAAACCAAGACCAAATATCAAGTTTCATTAGTGAGAAGACTTTAGAGATACTTGATTGTCATGAAAGGTATACTTGTGCTTTTTAATATTTTAGATGAGAGAAGGGTGGAGAACAATGAATCTGTGCTATTCTCCAGCTGGGATATGAGAGTCATATGAAGAGACTACTAGGGAAACTACCTTTCCTGGTTACTTTTCTTATAAATGATATATTTGAAAAATGTACCCCTCAAGTTCTCTTATACTTAATTGCAATAAGAAGCCCAACTATACATATATTACCACTTCATGCCTCTTCCTGTAAAAGTAAATGATACTTGCCATTGGGTTTTAGGTGAAGAGGATTATTACAGCTTTTGCTTTCAATCAAGAGCCTGAGCTCTGGGGTCAAAGAGATCTGATTTTGAGTCTTAGAGCTGCATTTTATAAGCAAATCTGACCTTGAACAAACACATAGTCTGTCAGAGCCTTACATTTCTTTTCTATCCAAAGGAGAAAATAATACTAACTCAAAATGTTGTCTAGAGTTTTAAACTAAATGATATATATGTAAGTACTTAACACAATGCTCGACTCATCGGACAGTAGTGTTCTTTCTTTTTATTCATTCTTTGGACATCATTGACCACCTACTCAGGGCTAAACACTACCAGACATTGAACATGGGAAAGAGCACATCCTTAAGCCCGTTAGGAACTCACAATAACATGTGAAAGGTGCGGCAACCGAGAGCATACAAAAGGCCAAGTGAACATAAAGGAAGGTACAATTTCTTTTGCTTGGGAGACTACTCTGAGGTGACATACAGGCTGGGGTTTTAAAGGAGTGACTAGGTAGAAAAGGAAGAAAGGCATTCCAGGCAAAGATATAGGCTTAGGAAGAGTCAATTCAGTTGTAGCTAAGGTGTATGGTAAAGAAGTAACAGAATGAGTCTGAAAAGAGATGTTTAAACCTTGTATGCCATGGGTTTTCAGTGAAATGACATAGTTAATCTACCTTTGGAAGTCCCCTTCCATCAGTCACGTGGAGGATGGATGACAAGGAAGCCCTGCAGGAGGGATAATGGTTAGGAGCTGCTAGCCCTGCTCCAGAACAATGGAGAATGAGGCCTCATCTGAAGCAGGAGTGATGGGAATGGAAAGGAGAGAGTGGATGGGCAGAGCCTTGGAAGCAGAGCCTATGGAACTCAGTGACTGGTTAGGTTGTGGTAGGATGAGAAGGAGAGGGGAGTTAGATGGCAGCAACCTGGTGGATAGTGATGCCTTTAGTTTACAAAGAGAATATTGTAGGCTATAAAGGGAAGATGAGTTTATTTCTGGACTAGTTAAATTTGAGAAGTTCAGGATCTACTGGTGGAGATGTCTTATAAGCATTTAGAAGCTTTTGGTCTAGGGCTAGAGCTAGAGCTTTGGTCTTTAGTGATAAATAAATCATAGTCATATCTTTGGAAAAGGATGTCCTTACTGAGGGAAAAGGTATAGAATGAGAAAGATGGGGTCCTGAAAAAGCACACCCAGGTGGCCAGCAGAGAAAAAGGTGACATGGTAACACCTAAGGTAAGAGGAGAATCAATTATTTCAGAAGCAAAGAAGGAGTAAAGAACAATGTTAAGTGCTGTAACTAATTCCTGTAGAAGAAAACTGAAAAGTGGTCTTTGAATTTGGCAATTCGTAGGTCACTGGTGATTTTAGGAAGAGGCATTTAATGCAGAGGTGAAGATCAAAAGCATTTCTGTAAGTGAATTAGGAAGTGCAGACAGCAGTGTTTTAGTTGTGCCTATGCGAGTCATCTTTTAAAAACCCTTTAAGAAATCATGGAGAATGGAAGAGATGCCTCAACACTGAAAATGGGCAATTGCCTTCCCAATTTTTGACAGCTATTGCTAGCTTAAATTTCATGGCTCCTCCCAGGTCTGAAAAGAGGCCCAAATGTGTGGAGGGCCATGAAGCTTGAGCATCATGATTTTTCTGGTAAATTTACCTTCATCTGAGCGAAAAATGCAAAGACTTCCTGTGTAAGAATGTCCACTACATCATTGTTTGTAATAGGAAAAATGGAGGCGGACAACCTGAATGAAGAAAAAATTAAGTAAAAGTTAGCACATTCATAATATGCAATTATTTTTTAAAAATGAGGGAAATCTTATATGTATTGGTACAGAAGGGTGTCCATGATATGTTATTGAGTGAAAAACAACTAGTTTTAGAACATTAAGTATAGAATAATCCTATATATGTAAAAAAATAAATGTAATACACACACACAAATACACAATACATACACACATATAGAATACACATATATTTCTATTTCTAGTTAGATTTTATAGAAAAAGCTCTGGAAAGCTCACCTAGTTGTCAGCAGTCATTACTCGAAGAGTAGGAATTGGAGACTGGAGTTTAGTAATGGGGAAATTTTCATATTGTGCTCTCACACTTCTATATCATTATAATTTTTTGGTCAATAAATGCATGATTCTTTTGTTAATTTTCGCAAAAAATACAAAAATCTAAAATATCATATAAGGAATAATTTAAGATACTTAGCTTACATAAACCCTATCTCAAGGTGAACATAATGGCATCCTTCAAAGCTATTGGAAGAGAAATTAGATTTGTTCTGAAAGATACTGAACTGCAGAAATAGGGCCAATGGATGCAATAGAGATAGATTTTTGAAATTATAAAAAATTAAAACTATTTATAAGGGCCAAATGCAACAGGCCTACAATCATTTTAGAGGTCACCAGGTTTTAAAAGGCAGTTCTTTGTGTATGGCACTGTTTTGGTCATGCTCGGCCTTTGTTGGGAGTGGCTCTTGCAGCCTCACTTGTGAGAGTTTGGAGTCAACCTACTTCAGACAGTATGTGTAGGAGTTCAAAGCAGGCTTTGAGACACACTGCCTGAGTCTGTTTCTCACCATCACTTAGTAACCTAGGGTGTGTTCCTTAACCTTTCTAGGTCTCAGCTTTCATATATGTGAAATGCAGTAATCAAACTAATACTACTTTCTCAAGCAGTGATATCTTCGGTGTAGAGTTGGGATTGCTTCATATCTTCCTTCTTCATAGTCTCCTTCAGTTTACTCCCCTAGACCATATTTATTTGGGGTAAATAAATATGTAATCTAAGTGAAAAAATGAGGGCCAACTTGGGGAATGCAGCTTTCAGAGATGTACTTTAGTCATCTACTTCTAACCAGATTTTCTTTATAAAAAAGTCATCTAGAGCCACCACTGCCTCAGAAGATTGTTGAGGGAATTTAATGAGATAATTAATGTAAGACTTTCAGCACAATGCCTAGCACAGAGTAAATACTCAATGAAATAAAAATTACACACACACACACACACACACACACACACACACACACACACACACGTACCCCACTAAATCATAATATTATTATGAGGTGACATTTTAAAGATTCTCAGAGTATAATCTGTCAGGTTTCCGTTCAGTGAGTGGAAAAAACTGTTTTGATGATTAAAAGCCTGGCATACTCTCAGTGTTCAGGGGCCTCATTTCCTTTCTGCTTTCCTGTCTTTAAGGTTCAGTGACTTTTCTCATTCCTTTGTTTAATCAACAGTTATTTACAGAGTACCTACCAAGTTCCAGGTTTAATGCCAGGTGCTGGTAGTACTAAGATGAAAAAATAGGGCCTCTCTGCCTAGGGACCTCCTAGTCAGAAGGAGAAAAACATTCAGATAATTGCCATAAGATGTGATTAGGGTTAAAAATCATTGTGTGTAATTGATATTAATGGAGAAATAAGAAGACTGCACTGAAGTTTGTCTGGGAGCCAGAGAAAGCTTCGTAATAGACAAAACACTTGACCTGGAGCTTGAAGAGAGAACAAGAGTCTACTAGGTAGAAATCTTCTATCACAGATAGGGTTGGATAGAGACACTGCTTGATTTTTGGTGTGAAATTTTTCCATGACTAATTTTACAAAAGGTTTGGTTCCTCTTTCTTTCAGCAATTGGCTGTAGCAATAAAAACACCAAGCAGTGATTTAAATACTAGAAATAGAGAATCTAATGATATAGGCTTCACCCATCTTCCTGTTCCACTGTTCTTATCGAATGGCTTTTGTTATCAGGGTCAAAGGGCAACTGTACCTTCAGCCAAGGCTTTTTTCCGTGTAAGGCTTTGTATTTTATTGGAAAAGGAAGTCCTTCCCCAAATTTTCATTTATGTCTCATTAGATACAATACAATAACACAGCCACCACAAACTTTGAGGGAGGCTGAAAAATTATTCTGGAAGAAGAAGGTAAGGAAAAAGGAGACTCTGAATGGAATTGGCCAATCTACAGTGTCTGCCAGAGCAACAAATACAACTTTTTCATCAGCAGAAAGTGGTTTGATCTTATTTTCTATAGTTGTTGACACTTGTATTAGTGTTCTAGTGCTGCTGTAACAAGGTACCACAAACTGGGTCACTTAAAACAACAGAAATTTATTGCCTCCCAGTACTGAAGGCTGGAAGTTCAAAATCAAAGTGTCAGCAGAGCCATGCTCCCTTTGAAAACTTTTGGGGAATCTTGCCTTGCCTCTTGTTAGCTTCTACTGGTTTGTCAGCCATTTTGGTGTTCCTTGGTTAAGGAACTCCATAACTCCATAACTCTAATCTCTGTCTTTGTCTTCCCATGATGTTCTCCTTGTGTCTCTCTGTGTTCACCCTACTCTAGTATAACCTCATCCTAACTGAATTATATCTTCAATGGCCCTATGTCCAAATAAGGTCACATTCTGAGATATTAGGAATTAGCATATCTTTTGAGGGGATAGGTAATTCATAACACCATTATTTTGCATTTGGTGTGTAAATAAAAATACTCTATTTACAAATTATGTTTCTTTACACCTAGGTTTTGTAATAAACTTTTAAAAGCCTTATTTTTTTCTCAGTTGAATTCCAGTTTTATTTTATTCCTAGTTTATTCTAGTTTTATAGTTAAAATAATTCCTAATTATTTTAAGTACAAAACTGTGGCACTATGAAAGATTATTTGATAAATAGTATTCAAATGACTGCCTATAAATTTAGAAAAAATATATACTATATGCCAAAATATGTACAAATGTGTTAAAGAGTTAAATTTATTTTATAGAACTGCAGAGAACCAAAGAAACTGGTCCTTTTTTTTTTGAATCCTCGCTTTTTATTATTATTTCTTTATTATGGTGACATTGGTTAATGAAATCCAGTAAGTTTTAAATGTACAATTCAGCAGTAAGTCATATATATTTTGCATTGTATGTTTACTGCCCATAGTTAGATTTCTTTCTGTCACCATATATTTGACCCCTTTTACCCCATCTACCTCCCACCTCCCCACTCTGCCCTACCCTCTGGTAACCACTAGTCTATTGTCCATGTCCATGATTTTCTGTTTGTCATGTTCGTTTATTGATTTTAGGTTTATGTCCCACATATAAGTGATATCATGTGGTTTTCAGCTTTGTCTGTCTGGCTTATTTCACTTAGCATGATTATCTCAAGGTCCATCCATGTTGTCGCAAATGGCAGTATTTCATCTCTTCTTACGGCTTAGTAATATTCCATTGTATATATGTACCACAGCTTCTTTATCCAGTCATCTATTGTAGGACACTTCAGTTGCTTCCATTTCCTGGCCACTATGAATAATGCCGCTATGAACACTGGTGTGCACATATCTTTTCAGATATATGTTTTCACGTCTTTGTGGGTAAATACCAGGTAGAGGAATTGCTAGATCATATGGTAGATCAATCCTTACTTTTTTGAGGCACCTCCATACTATTTTCCATAGTGGCTGTACCAATTTGCAATCCCACCAACAGTGTATGAGGGTTCCTTTTTCTATGCATTCTCTCCAACACTTGTTGATGATAGCTATTTTAACAGGTGTGAGATGGCATCTCATTGTGGTTTTGATTTGCATTTCCCTAATGGCTATTGATGTTGAGCATCCTTTCATGTTTGTTGGCCATTTGTATGTATTCTTAGCAGAAGTGTCTGTACAGGTCCCCTGCCCATTTTTTAATTGGATTGTTTGTTTTTTGTTATTGAGTTGTATGAGTTCTTTGCATATTTTGGATATTAGGTCCTTATCAAAGGCTTTGCTTGCAAATATATTTTCCCATTCTGATGGTTGTCTCTTTACCCATTGATGGTTTCTTTTGCTGTGCAAAAGCTTTTTAGTTTGATATAGTCCTATTCATTAATTTTTGAGAAGCTGGTCATATTTATACGGTTATAAGAAATGGTAGAAATCATAAAGAAAAGATCTATAAGTTCTGACTATATAAAAATGTAAAGCTTTTTGTGCAAGAAAAAAGTGGGAAAATAACATTGGGAAACATTGCAACAAATAATTCAGACAATAAATATAAACAGTATGTTACATAATTCATATAACTCCAAAGACCCCAATAGATAGTTGGTCAAAGGATGTGACCACACAATGTATTAAACAATGTATTCCATTGTTTAAGCAAACATATGAAAAAATGTTAGTAATCATTAAAAAGTGTAATTTAAACTGCAGTATAACTAATAAATTTTTACATTGCTGATGGTAAAAGACATTGATACAGTCCCTTGGAAAAAGCATTTGGCAGATTTATCCAGAGTTATAAAAATGTTTATACAACTAATATTTCTAGAAATCTAGCTTAAGTAAATGGTTCTAAAAAAAAGAAAAATACTGTAACTGTGTTAATGAAGTTATTAATTGCAGAATTATTTGTAATAGTGAAAAATGTGAACCAGTTTAATTGTCTCACAGTAGAGGAATGGGTGACTGAATTATGATGCATTCTTTTGTTAAAGTATGCATCAAAAGGTATAAGAATTTAGACCTGTGGCCACATGAAGAAATACTTTCATTTTAAACTTACATTTTTAAAAAAGTGGTATATATGGTTGCAATAATGAAAATTGAAAAGCATGCATATAGGAAAAGTCAGTGATGATGGGACAGCAGAATATGTAGAAGGTGTTAGGGAGCATTGAGTTGTTTTAAGTTGATATGATTATGAGCCACTTTTCCATCATTTTCTAAACTTTCTTATAATTAAACAAATATTTAAGCATATTCAACTTACTATTTGGTTTAAAATCCTCCTATACTTCTTGCATCTTAATGAAACCATTAGGAGGTAAGAAAAATTTAATGAGCTTTCTGGGAAAAAATTTTTGCTCACAGTAGTATTGTAAATCACACCAGATATTTTTCTTTCATAAATAAGTCTTGAATTAAGTAGTAGGATTATTCTTATATGGAAAAGTGACATTTGAAGAAAGCTTTTTAGTGTAGTATATGTGCATTGTATGACTAATGGCAATGGTTTTGAATGGTGAAGTAATTATTTTAATCCCATCTCATCATTCACTTTAGTTTTGGTTTTGTGGCTGAGATTTAAAAGCCATATTTTCAAAGAAAATAATTTACCTATGGCTGAAAAAAATAGCTTTACTTTCACCATGACAAATGATCTCTTCTGACTTTGTAGTTATGATTTAATGCTAGATGATCAATGCAGTTGACACTATTTTAAGCCATCTCTTAATTTACATTCTTATAAAGAGAATTTGTTCCTCGATTCTCAGAGGCAGAGTTTACAAGAACTGTAAAAACATGATCAGTCGCCCTTGTTCCTTGTTTCTGGTCTGATATGCCTAGCATATTCCCTAGGCTTGCCGAACTGCCCCTGCCCCTGAGAGAACACGGGCAGCCAACTCTCTTTGGGGGGGGGGGGTGTGAGAAATAACCAGAGATGACAACCCCTTTGGGCCATTCACTGTCCAGGCTTGATTAGATTATGGCTCTATGGTTGACTAGGCTTTGAATTTACCACCTGAAGATTAAAGTTAGCAGTAGTGCCTCTTACTGCCTCCCAAAATAACACACACACACACACACACACACACACACACACACACACACACACACACTCATACTCATGCATGTAAGCTCAATGCAAAACAACCAACTTAGCCTTTAGGAGAAAAGAAGGAGTCTGGTGGGGTGATGATGGAAAGGAGTTAATCCCTGTCTCCAAAGTAAAGATTAGACAATGGGGATCCATGAAAAGCAGTGCTAGACAATTGACATCTACTGGCTCCCTAGTGAAATGCAGCGTGCCCTCAGTTATTCAGGGGCTGATCATCCAAAGTGTGGATTATCCAGGCCATATGCTTCTCTTCCTTTGCCATCTGGCTGGTTGCCTGCTTCTCTTCTTATTAACAGGGAAAATACTAAAAATGCCTCAGTCCATTTCTGCCAAACCATTTATATTACCTGTATCGAACCCTCTCTTTAAGCTTATTCAATGCACATTTTGGTCAAATCTGGTCACTTGGCATATCTGATTCCTCATACGACACATTGGTTAGTTTCAACTGTACGATCTTGTGCTTGTCAATCTTTGCCTTATAATAGGCCTTCAGTCATCTCTTGGGTTCATTATTTATCACTTTGGCTAGTTAAGGAGCTCCTTTAAAGGAAGGAGCATCTGTTCTGCCTTCTATCCTCTTCAATTGCCCCAGAAAGCTTCCTTTACAAGGTGGGTATGGGACAAGTGCTGTTGGCTGACTAAGTACTATTCATCATTTCAAGCAGTAAAGTAATGAGAAAGTCACAATAGTAAGGAGTGATAAGCAGAAATGTCATTTGCTATACAATCAACTAAAAGAGTATCCCAGACTTTTAGAATTGGAAAGAGCATTAGAGATGGATTTATCTTCTTGAGCACAGAGGAGTAAAGTAACTTGTCTTTGATCACCCAGAATATTTATAGCAGAGTCTAGACTAAAATTCAAACCTCTAGAGCCCATTTCTGCTATACTCCATATTTCTAAGGATTGCATAAAAGTGGAATTATGCATAAGGTGTGCAGAAAAGAAGTGGCTTAGATTACATTGCCAGGAGGAAGAGAATATATTAGTGACAGGTAAAATCATATCCCTCTTATACATTAATCTTTTGAAGTTATACATATCATACGAAAATAGCAATTTATTTGGCGTTATTTTTATTTGTTTTTAAAGAACGATCCAAAAGAAGATTTGAAAAGATCTAACCCAAATACCTAGAACAAACCTGACACACTGGAGATCAATGAAAATTTGTTGAGTCAAAGAATGAAACCAAAACTTTCTCATTTTCTAAGAACTAGGAGTATTCTTTAGTTCTACCATTATCAAACCCACTTATGAAAAATATTTGAGTCTTTCTCTGAATCAGAGTCTCTTGGTTTTGCCATGTATTTTAATTGACTCTGGACAAACAGTTCAGCCATAAATTATAATGAACTTATTAAGTAACTGTTTGTGGATGTCATATATTACCAGAGAAAACCAGTGCCCTGTCACCTACAAATGAAATGTCCATTGAATATTTTATGATCTTAGTCTGAATAGTTCAGATATAATTAATGTAAATCTCCAAGGTGAATCTTAAACATCAGATTATATTTCCAATTCTAGTTGGGGGAAATAACTATGTAATCTCAGTGTACTTAAGTTTAGAATTCTATAATTCATGAAACTTTACATGAAAGCAAAAAGAATATATATTATATTCTTTAAATGTTTTTTTCATTACACAAATAATACATGTTCATTGTAGAAAAATTAGAAAATTAGAAAATACAGTAATCATTAAGAAGAATAAAGCCACTGTTAATCCCAGGAGCCAAAGGTTGACCATTAACTAATAGCCATATATCATTCTAGACCTTTATGCATATTATGGGATCATTATTTTAAAACTTGACTTTTTAAAAATATATCCTGAATATTTTTCAATGCCAATAAATACTTTTAGAAACTACTTTTAATGACTGCAGAGTATTTCTTTTAACTAATTTAACTAATCTCTTCTTTGATAGATTTTTTTTTTGCTGTTATAGGCCATGCTATGGTAAACTTTATTAGTTATATATTTGACTCACATGTCCAGTGATATTTTGAGAATGGATTCTGATGAGTACAATTAAAAAATACTCAGTTGTAAGGGTGGATAAATGAATTTTTAGGTGTCACAGAGATTGTTACCTTCATATAGACTTTGAAATTCTTTCAGAGACTGAGATGCTTTTATAGACAGCATTTAATTTTGGTGCTTCATATCAATACCAAATACATTTTTTATTCTGCAATAATGTAATTTATTTAACCAATGATGATCTCTCAAACACCTAGTTTTAGATAGTTTTCAAATATTTAAATGATTTAATGTCGGTATTTTCGTAGTAGTAGTAGTAATAATAATAGTAATAAATTATGCTGATTAGTTTTCAAAGCCTAGATGCTTTGTTTGGCTGGTTGATGGTAAGGCAGTTTCTTGTTGGAGGCAAAAAGTCATTGGACCATGAACTAATCTTTTTTCCCCTCTGATTTATCCATTTCCAAGCTGATTATATAAACAATAAGGTGTTGTCTTTTTAATTAAGTGAAAGCAACACATTGCAGGTGCTTTTCAATAATCTGAATTTATCTCCTAAATAGATCTTGCATTATCTATACCAAAATGAGAATATAATTGTTCAGTCAAGGCCACTCTGGCATCTAGACTATTTAAAGTAAGGAGTACAAGCGTCTTCTCCAATTTTGCATGCGATGAGATGTAAGAGCAGTGCTATCCAATTAGGATGAGAGGAGGGAGACACAGGGGAGAGAGACTATGCTACCAAGGCTGCTCAACTTGATGATATGATTTTCCTGATAAAGTCTGCAATAACCTTTATCTTTTTATATTTAATTTAATGGCCTTGGAATCTAAAGAAGCCAGCAGGCATCATTTATCATGTGGCAAAGATCAGCCTCTTCTGGTACAATTTTTTTTATGTGTGCTAACTACAAGAGATATGGAATTAAAAATAGGTCAGAAGGCTTTCCATTGCAGTTTTGTTGACTTAAGTGGGTGGTAGTTGGGAGAGCAGGAAGAACATTAGTTTCTTTTAAGTGATATTATGGAGAAAATAATCTATAATGAGCAAAAAGAGATTAGAGCACTATGAGAACACTGAAGATTATGTTTTATGAAATGAGTTCTTTGTAAAGCATTAGAGAAGTGTAATTATAAAAACTATTTCAAGTTGCCTACAAGTGGTTTTTGCTTGAAGAAAGTAAGGGGATATTATTTATTTGATATATTTTCATTTATCTTTATGTAAGGCTATGATGGAAGAGGTGAATGTTTTACTACATTATTCATTCATTTATAAGACAAAAAGTTTACATGCTATGAGAAACTTTTCTCAAAAAGAATTATTAGTTTTTTCTTTAAAAAAAAAAAGCTGAGCAAAAATAATGATATTTCTAAAAGTATGTTTGGAAGGCCCTGGCTTACTGAAGAGTGAATGATGAGTGTAGTCTGAAATATTACAATCTTTTCCCAAAATATTTTTTTGGGGAAAATAATACTAACCAAAAGCAATAGTTTCTCTTAAGCTACCTTTAGACCTATGCTTAATAGTAAGAATGGATAATAAATGTAAATTCTGAGACATTGTCGCCCCTGGCTGCATTACTTTAGTGAAGCAAATTACAGAAACCCAAATAGCTGTTGAAACCTAGGTGATCCATTTGTCTCTTTTCTGTTACACTATGACAGCCACTATGAGTTTCACTGAGCTCTCTCTAAAACTCATTATACCCTCAAATTATAACAATAAAAAAGGCCTCCAAAAAAAGGTGTTTTTTTTTTTTGCCATGAATACTCCTTCTCACACCCACTCACCATTACCACCAAAATAAGAAAAAAAATTATGACAAGAGTCAGAGATGACAAGAAGGCAGAAATGACCTTCTGGCAGAAAAAATTTTCTATAAATTATATAACACACGTAAACTTATATTCAAATAGTTTGATAACTTTCAAATGCACGGGAAAAATACTTCTCTGTCACAAGCAGGAGGGTAAGCATGTTTATATATACTATTGCCAAAAACGCTCTCAAGAAGCAAACTAAAATGATTGATTTTTGACAGAGACATTTAATATCCAGATGGGTAACATCGATGTGTTTAACAAGTTAACTCTTTCAGATACCTGAGGATAGAGGCAGTTTCTAATTGGTTCTAATGTACTGAAGAGAGTGTCATCCCACTCAAAATCCAGTTTGTGTGAGAGCCACATGAAGGCCATACTGTAGTAGAGGTCAGGATCTCTCAGAGTGGAGTTTTAGAGGATGAATCAGACCCATTTTGCATTTTGGAGAGAGCTTCAAGTCCTAAATTGAGGCTCCTCATGAATATCATGAATCTGAAGTCCAGACCAAAGTGAGTTCTCACCCTCCCCATAAAAGGATCTAGCAGGTCAGAAATTTGGTTACATGAGCCATCGAGATTTCTAGCCAAAGTCATGCTTTCCATGGTTTATGTTACGTAAATTTCAAGTTAAACTAAGCACATGAGTAGATGAACGTGGAACTTTCTCTGAATAAGTCATGCCTCTGATTATAGGTTTTCTCAAGGCCACTTCTGAAGGTAGATCACTACTTCCTTAAAACAGGAAACCTCGTTTCCAGTGATTGTCCAAGCTTGAGCCATTATACATGTGGCTAATCAGAGGTGGCTCTAGAATTGATGAGGCTTCCAGAAGTTACTCATGAAGTAACTTACAGAAGTTACTCATGAAGTAACTTCCATTCTTCCAGAGTAACCCATTTTTGCTTTTTAAAAATTGATTATACATTTCCCTGTATCATGTTAGGCCTAGAGAGAGTATTTATTCATGACCATGGAAGGCCTGTTACAAGGTCCTAGGGCAGAGTTCTTCAAGAGTACAGTTTGAAAAATTTGCAGAACATTTTTTTTACCATCACAATATTGGGAGAAGCTACTGACCAGGGATGGAGATCAAAGGATACCAGTCCCTTGTCTCCCATTACAATTAACATCTTATCCAATGTTTATTTAATAAAAAAAAATCTTAGCTGAGAACAAAACTTTATTTTACATATAAGCATAAATTTTTATGCATTTTTACTTCTCTGAATTTTTCAGAAATATAGCTACTTGAAAATCAAAGGAGGACTATATTTTGTTTTGTTCAGTGTTTTTCTAGTCCTAAAAATCATGTCAATTGATAAGCAAAAGCCACTTGTGGTAATTGAGCCTCCCAAATTGAACACCTACATCATAATGTAATTACCATTGCTATATTTAGGATGATTTTGCATTTAGGAGCAAGAGTCTCAAATATGTCTTCTAGTTCTGTCCCACTTGAATATTGACATATTAATATACATATTATTTATGGTAAATTATCCTATTCTAGTGTTCTATTTAGGGCATTAAAAATATCTTTAGAGGTAGGTGATATTACGAGTTTTATTTCAGGAGAGCAAAGGAAATAAAAGATAGTTATTACAGAAAAGTGTTATTGGGTGTGCTAGAGTGAATAATCACTGCTCTAAGTGGTGGTCTAGTTGACTATACATTAGAGTTGCCTCTTTGCACAGTTGCATGCTGACCCCTGAAGAATTTCTTTAGAAAAATGTGATTTAATATAAAGACCTTGACAGATTAGCAAAGTGTTAAGACACATACTTCAAAATCAGACAGACTTTAAATCACATCTTGACCTTGAGACTTAGAACTGTATTGACCTTGGGCAATCTATTTACCCTCTGGTAGACTCCATTTCCTGAATTGTAAAATAAGATAACTTGTGAAAGTCCTTCAACAAGGTTACTATTGCTTTTATTCTCCTGATCACTCGTAATGAAAAGAGTCTCATGCCAGATTACTTTAAATGTCTTCAGAATTCAGGTCCCCAAGAACAATTATGCTTCTAAAGAGCTAATCCATTTCTTCCTAGACAGTGGGAGCCATTTTATTCATGCCGTCTTACTCTTTGATTGCTAGTGAACATGCAGCTAAGTACCTATGCTTAATTGCTGTGGCTTTCCTCAAATAGGGCTTCTTAATATGGACTCTAGTCCCTCCTCCACTTTCCCTTTCCTACTAAAATTTGGCCTTTCATTCTGTGTTGTCGGTTGTTGGTCTTATTGTTCCTGTGCTTTTGCTGTAAGTTGTCTCAAATCCTTTTTAAAGTAGGTGGAAAGTAAATAAAATAATGAAATAATAAGACTTTTCTTTATGGTACTTTGTAGTGTTTATTTATATAGGTGGAAAATTTCCTTTTGTCCCCTTAATTTATACTGTTTGTTAATGATAGTATTAATTAGATATTTATTGTATCATTTATTTGGGTAAATATGACAATACTAAGATGATATTTTACCCAAAATACTCATCTATAGAGGTAGTTCAATATAAATTATCTAGTTTTATTTTCTTAGCAAAAATTAGAAGAATAATACATATTGCTGTATGCCACTGTGTTACTATAAAACAGTGGTTCTCAAAATTTTTGGTCAGGACCCCTTTGTACTTTTAAAAATTATTGAAGATTCAAAGAGCTTTTGCTGATTGAGTTATATCTCTTAGTATTTGTATTAAAACTATGAAATTAAAACTGAGACATTTTAAAAAATTTACTTACAAATCACTTAAAATAAACCAATTATATATTGACTCATTATATACTAACATAAATAACAATTTTTAATAGAAAATAAGTATATTTTCTAAAACAAAAACAATAACAAAATATTTAGAGAGAAGAGTGGTATCATTTTTGTAAACCTATTTAATGTTTATCTTTTTTTTATTGAGGTATAATTGACCTATAACATTATGTTAGTTTCAGGTGTATAATATAATGGCTCAATATTTGTATACAGTATATTGAGAAATGATCACCACAGTAAGTCTAGTTAACATCCTAATGTATGTCTTAATGGAAGACAGCTAGATTCTCATATCTGCTTCTGCATTCAGTCTGTTACAATACATATATCACATAGACTCATAAGAGAATCAGAGTGAAAAGGGAAAATATGTGTAATTATTTTTATTATTAATTATTAAAATAGTCTGTACCTTATGGACCCACCCCCCAAAAAAAGTATTGAGGAAGCTCAGGTCCCTGGACCACACTTTGAAAACTATAGAGCACAGCCAATGAAAATGGCAATACTATAAGAAATGAAAATAATGTTTTGCCCACATTTCAATTTTAATGGTTTCAGTGAGGCTGCTGAGTTTTTAAAAATGCCCCTGTTATGCTTCTCCCAAAGTTCTTAGAAATATTAAGGTCAAACTATGGTTAACAGGGATGTTTGGGTTTTTCCTTCAAGATATGGCCAATGTATTTTAACAGCTACTGGCAATATATGAAATCAATGTTATCTTTTTGGCAGTAGATTTTTAAAAAATATATGTATTGAACAGAGATAATCCTTTTTGTTGTGCCATATAGGAAGACTTAGCTGTTTTACCCTTATAATCTATAATAGTAAAACTAGTTTTATGAAGCCATTATTTTTGTTTGTATGTATTGCCTGTTATATCATCTTTATACCATTCAATAACTAGAGTAGAGCAATTGATTTCTCTTATTCCTGCCGTGAGGTGGTTCATATTGAAAGGTAGATGCCTTGCCTAATTTACACAGCAGCATTAGGTTCAGAATGAGTTAGCATGGAACAACAACACATTTCATTTTACTGTATTTTATTTAGTTTTCTTTATTTAGGTAATAGCAATAATGATTGTGAACAAGCCTTCAAGCCTTTGTATTGCTATAAGGATTCTCTAAGGATATTAGCTCTGCTTAAGTATGATGGAATCTCTGCTGCAGTGTGTTGGTGGAGCTAGTTCCAGTAATGACTTGGGTTTTCTGTTTCTCTTTCCATGAAAGAACAACCTTAAACTTTCAAGTATTTCAACAGAGTATGGAGGCTGCCCATATTTAACTTGCCCAACAGTGTTAAGCCTAGGATGTTTTAAAGTGGCAGAGGTGATAAGAGTTTTCTGCTTATGAGACACATCCCCAATCTCTTTAGGTTTCAGATGGGTGATAAAATAAACATGGTTAAGAAGTGTCAACCACTACTAATGGCAGCAGCACTCCCTGCTGGGCCTAGTAAAATAGCTTGCCTATATGTGTATATATGTCTGATATATATATATTGCTTTTTACTTTCCCAAGGATTTTCAGAAATGTCAGTTAGGTAGTTATAGACTTTCAAGTTTAGAAAGGAATCTTAAAGATGTTCTATTCCAACACCCACCCACCCACCCCCAACCCTTGTTTAATCTATTCACAGTATTGTTCCAGCTTTGCTTGGATATTTCCAATGATAAAACTCGTGATTGCTAAGGCAAATATTTTAGACAGGTCAAATGATTTGGAAAGTTTTTTCTCAATTTGACATGAAACAAACTGATACCCTTTTTCACACTATAACACTTCAAATGTTTGAAGACGACAACTCCCATGTTTCAGTCTATCTTGATGAGCCTTCTCTTCTTCAGACTCAATCAGTTCTATTCTTTATTTGAAAATTTGTCAGCCCCTTTATTTCCCTTGTTCTCTCTCCTGTTGACCTGCTCCAGCTTTTGGCATCCATCTTAAAAGTATAATAACCAGAATGACACTCATTACTCCTGAAGCTGAATTACCATTATAGAAGAGAGTGGGGCCATCTGCTCCCTATTGCTGTTATCTGCTAGTGGATCTAAAGATATTCTAGCTTCTTTGGCAGTTGTATCATGTGGACTTATACTGTACTTATGATCCATGGGAAGAATGTCTTAACCATATCAACTATTATTAAGCTATATTTCCTTCCACATTTGTAAATGGGACATGCACATTCAAAACTCAGCCCATTAAAATGTGAAGGGAAAGTGTTTTTTTTTTTTAATGGTGGAAATAACTTTTCATTTCAATGCAATTTTAAATCTACATAAAGATTCACCACTTGTTAACATTTACCCCATTTACTTTATCATTCTCTAGATAGATAAAAATTGCATATATATATATAGTTATATATTTTTTTCTGAACAATCTAAGAGTACGTGGTAGGCATCATGCCTTTCGAATATTTATTTACAAAGAATAAGGTCATTTCTTAAATAGCTATGGTAAAGTTATGGAATTGGGAAATTTAATATTGATATAATGATATTACCTAATCCTTAGTCCATACTCATTTCACCAATTACTCTATTAAAAACCTTTATAGCTATTTTTTTGGGGGGGGAGGGAGGTTTACAGGATCCAATCCAGGATTATGCGTTTCACTCAGGTGTCTTCTTATGTCTTCAGTTTAGAAGAAAAGTTATTCTTATGATTCAGGAGTTGGGTAGTAGCCATGGAAATTCCCCAGGACTTTGTCCATAGTTTTTCACATCATTGACTCAGCAAACATTCAACTACCATCTTCAAGTAAAAAATAAATGAAGAAATCTGTTCATCTTTGAGCATTTTCTACTGTGTCATCTTGGTTAGCATCTTTACTATGGATATTTCAGTGTAAACATTGGAGGGTAATAACCTTCTAAAAGTTCTCAATCTGTTTTCATTCAAGTCCATTTTTATAAGCTTTGCATTCAATAAGCCTTTTTTTTTTTTTTCTTCCTGCAAATACAGCATGATCATTAACTGGGTCTTCTTGGCCAAAGGCATACATGTCGGTCATGCCCCCACGACTGTACTCTTGGGGTTTTGCTCACCTATAACTTCTTACCATTCAGCCCGCTTTAACCATCCAACCTCAAGATACCATCTTATTTGTGAATTTCCACTCATTTATATAACGAATATATACTGATCTATATGACAGACAGTGCTCTTAGGTGCCGGGGGTACAGCAATGAGCAAAAAAAAAAACAGGCAAATATCCTTGCCATATGAAACTTTTGTCATAGTAGGGCAAGACAGTCAATTAATAAAATAAGTAAAATTTATACTAAGATGATGATAAGTCTAAGGAGGAAAAAACATAGGCTCAGGAGATAAGGAGGGATGGGAGAAATATAGCTTAAGTAGGGTGTGCAGGGAAGGCCCTGTAGGTCATTACTGAACCAAAGCCTCTGAACTCTGCTTTCTCTAAATTCTTCAGTTCGTAAAGTAGCTTATCTCAAACAATTGGGTCCTAATTATTTCATGATAATCTGTTTATTAAAAGCAGCAGAGTAGAAAGTACCTGGGTTTTAAAAGTAGACATTGAAGTAAATCTGGATTTAGTTACCTAGTGAACCTAGTAAATTATATAATGGCTTTAAGACTACAATTTTGTGATCTATAAATGAGGCTAATGACACTTTATAGGTTCGTTAAGATGATTAAATGAAATTGCAATTGTGAAGCACCTAGCATTGCTTGAGCCATTGTAGGTCTTTAACAAATGCTAATATATAATCTCCTGTTGTCTTCTCTATGTGGAATGCTTCTTTGATTTTACCCATAGGGGCTAGCTCAGTGCTGGCCATCAAATAGATGTGTAATAAACATGTTGAGTAACAATGTCCTATTATTGACTTTCATTCATTAATTAATTCACATAACATTTGCTAAGTGCTTATTATATACAGGGTGCTATGAATATTAATACAATCCTAAGGTGTTTATAATTTAATAGAAGAGATAAGACAAATACACAAATTAAGCTAGAATGTAAAGACAAATACAATAAGAGAGGTGAGCACAAAGTGTTATTAGTATTCAAATGAGACTGCCCCTTCAAAGGAGGGAAAGTTTCAAGAAGGGATGATATTGGAACTATGTCTTAAATTCCCAGTGGGACTTTAAAGGAGATTCCAAAAGGAAGAGGAGACAGAAAGTGAGCAGAGGCTAGCATTGGAGAATGGTCTCGGGAACTCGGGGACTATCAGGTGGTTCAGTTTGGCTCACAGTGATTCACAATCCTGGATGTAGAATAGAATCCCCAGGGAAGCCCGTTAAAAACTACTGATGCTCAGGCCTACCCTTAGGAATTGTGATTTAGTTGTTCTGGACGGGACCTAAACATCGCTGATATTTTTTAAGCTCTCAAGGTAGTTCTACTGTACAGCCATGGCAGAGAATTCCTAACCTAAAATAAGGGGAGGAGCTGAAGAGCAGGAAAGAATAACATTCTGGAATTATATTATAGGGGCCTCATTTTAGGTTAAGAAGTTTGATTTTAATTCATCGAGTCATTGCTTTTGAAGTAGGCAATGACAACTTGACTTCTTCTGAACTTCCTGAATGGTTTATCAGACTTTTAAGGCATTTGTCCATAATATTTCTGTTCTCACTGAATTCCTGTGATTGGTTGTATTCCATATATGCCCTATGAGCATCCTGAGGTCGAAAAGGGGGTCATACTCATATTTCTATCCCTTTTAGTATCTAGTGTTGTCTTACATGTATATACCTAATAAAACTCTGTTGAATGAAATAATTAGTCAAGGATTAGGGCTACAGTTAGATTTGGGATTCATATGTCAAATTAGAAAACTATTGCAATATTGAGGGCCCAGGTAAGAGCACTGACTGCAGGAATGAAGAGAAGATATGCATGAGACTTCCCACAGAAGAAATGTTTACATTTTGTCCTTTAAAGTGGGGCAAATCATTTACCCATCAAATTAACTCAGAGTCAAAAAAGACTAGGAAAAATGTGGAGACAAGGAAAGAATTAGGCAAGACTTGGGAATTTAGGGGAAGAGTTTGAGTTTAAATAACTTGCATTGAAACTTCAGAAATACATCGAGATTGAGCTGTTTTTCAGGTAGTTGGAAGTGCAAGTTGATCTTTGGAAAGAGGTTAAGAGATTTAAACTTATAACTTAAGTATACATAATAAAAAAATGAAACGTGATGGGAAAAGTATCCAATTTGAATAAGGGTGGTGGGAGGCAGTGATTTTGAGCAAATTTCAGACAGTTTCATTCAGTTGTTGATCATCTAAGAAATAAATACTGAAATAATTTGAGGATTCTACCCTAAATTTGACTAAATTCTGCCACTTTTCTTTTCTCACTGTACTACTGACTCTCAGCTTAATGAAAAAGTCCAGGGTTTCTCCTGGCTCCCTGGCCCCCAAAATGTGATAAGCAGACTGAGCAGCACCTGGTCGTCCTGAAGCTTACCATGCTGCAATCAGGGTAGATAGGTTGGAGCCCAAGGTCTAGTTCAGGTAGGATAGAGGGAGACCCACCACGTTCTTCAGTCCACCTTTGCCAGTAGTAAAACTAACCTTGTATTTTGATCTTTTGGCTCCTGGCTTCTGATCTCTTAATTAAGAATCCATGGAGAAGAAGTAACGGATTTGCCAACCTTCACACCTGCACTTACAAACCTTAGATCTTTGTACAGGCCATATACAGAGTCTGAAGATATACATGAGCATATTCATCTAGGCATTTCATAAAATGTTCTGAAGTAGACATTTTAGCTGTGGGAGAGGTGAGACCCCAGAGGCCTTACCATCAGCTTGTACCTGGAAAGAGAGCCCACTTCACACTGAGAGCTTTAGGATCCAACCATTTCCTGATGCGCCTTCCCTTCTAGGTAGTCTCCCAACTTAATTGGAAGGTGATCTATCTTCCTCTAGGGGACTATGTTGACTAATTCCATCATGACTCACTCCCCTACTCACCTCTGTCGCCAGCAGAGGATATTCCCATTAGCTTTCTCCTCAGGGCCCTTGCAGCCCTCCTGGAAGTTGGAGATTATTTCTCTTCTATTCTTCTGCTACAGCTCCACATTGCCACTTTTTCCCTTTCTTCTCCCATCACCATAAAAGCATGTGGTAATATCACTCATATTAAGAAAAGGAAAGAAAAGATCTCTTTTGACTCCGTAACACTTCTAGCTACCTTGTTTCTCTGCTCCCCTTCACAACAAGCACACACAGATTGCTGGTCTCCACCTCCAAAGTTTCTGATTCAGTGGGTCTGTGGTGGGAGGTGGCAATGTGTATTTCTTTTAAGTTTCCAGGTGATGCTGCTGATCTAGGAACTATACTTTGAGAAACTATGCCTTCCTCCATTATTTTTCACATCACTTTTAGCCAATCTTCCCTCCAGGGTTTCTTAGAGATTACACTCTATGCCTAAAATATAGCCTACCTCCTCTGCTCACATGGCATCCTTTTTGTGAAAGGAGTTCTTGATCTCTCAATCTTTTCTAGGCCCTGGTCATCTTAGTTGACTCCACCAGGTCTTCCCAGCCCCAGGAGCAGATAGCTACTTGCAGTTTTAATAAATGCTGCCGTTTTCTTCAAAGTTAACATGTAGCTTTTAAAAGGTCCCAGTAGTATTGATTAGCTAACTTGGTAGTCTCCCGTAGGAGTGTATTGTGTGATAATATTATTTTGATGTAATTTGCAATCATAAATCAAACTCATTGTCTTGTCATGCTCCAGTACCAAGTCTCCTTCCCCAAAACCTTTCCTTCTTTTTTCCTTAAAAATTTCACTTAAAATCTATAACTTTTTCTGTCCCCCACATCTCCAGCCCTATTTGTGACACCCGTGTGTTTTTCTAGGATATGCTTAACAATCTCAAACATCTTAATAACAAAGTCTCAGGTGGGTAATAGGTGTGCAGAATAAAAATTAATACAAATATTTGTCTTCTTTCTTTATTTAGAGCAGGGTTTCTGGACAAGGACACTATTGACTCTCTGGACTGGATAATTCTTTGTTGTGTGGGGCTGCCCTGTGCATTGATGATGTTTAGCAGCATCAGTGGACTCTACTCACAATGCCTGTAGCACCCCACTCCCATCCAGTATGACAACCATAAATGACTACAGGCATTGCCAAATGTCCCTTGAAGGCAAATTCTTCTCTGGTTGAAATACACTGATTAGGAGACATCTCATGCTTAATTTTTATGGGTGGTGCGTGTGTGTGTGTGTGTGTGTGTGTGTGTGTGTGTGTGTGTGTGATATTATCACCTGGTTTAGGCATTTAAATTCCAACCCTTAAACTTTTTAAAACTTTTCTATTTCTTTTCTATTATATATTTCTCTAAGTCTACAAAAAAAGGAGGTTATAGTTTTGTAATTGTTTTTTACAGATCCTCAACCACATTTCTACAAGACAAAAGGCAGCTCTAAACAAACACACAGAAGTGCAGCCCCCAAGACAGACTTTAGATTCTTTTCCTGTCCCTCCTGCAAGTATTAATCTCACCATAGGATGGTGATAGTTACTGCGATTAATATACTTCTAACTGTAATGTGATTATAGAAAATCATGCCAAAATTGCAAGAGCTAAAACTTGACCTGCCCTGACAGGATGAAGAAAACTCGGTACCATTTTCCCTGACCCCCTCTCCCCTACACTCCCAAATAGTCTTGCTTCTTAATGAGTAAGAGTAGTTTAAGCTGCAATTATTTCTTCTTACACTGACTGTCCTTTTCACCCTGATTACTCTTTGGACGTATAATGGGGAGATAGCTGCTTGCAGGCTAGCAAGGAGGTCTGGTAAATGGCAGCAATACATGCTTAGGAAGAGTGCATTCCACTCTCAGAACAACCTGCCCAAACTGAATGCAGCTCACAAGTGGAGTGGATAAAGCTTTTTACAGTTTGGATTTGAAATGCCACTTTTCTAGTTTCTATAGCTAAAACAGTAAATAATTTTGTGGGTGTTTTTCTTTTTAGCTGCTCTTAGTTTGACATTTGCTGAACCCCTCTTGAATTTACTTTTGCGGAACAAGACAACCATTTGTACCATTAGGCCACTGCTCCTTTTTAGTTGAGTTTAGGGACCTTCTTCTCCAATTTAGTCTTTCTTTGACATGAGTAGAGAATCTATTCATTCAAGGGGAACACCATGACAGAGCTGAAGAATATGCCTCAGGAATGTAGAGGGCATTGTGTCTCTTTCCCTATTTTAGAAATTCAGAGTTGCTTTATTTGCCAGTCTATCAACCGAGTGCCGGGTTACTGGACACTTTTATATGTTCATAGTTTTGTACTGACTGAGATAATAACAACACTGAAGCAGTATAAGATCTACAAGTACCCTGTGAGTCACAAAAAAGTCTAAACAATAACAATGTTGTGTATAGTTTAAGTTTTAAGTGAATTCAATCTATTTGTAGTGATTTGAAAAGTAGAAATTCTTATAGACACTTCATAACCACTTAATCAAAATAAATCAATGTCTCAGTTATCTGTAATTTTCTCTTAAGACAACTTTAGATGCTGAAATGAGGAATAATAATCTTAATTAATTGTGTATTTCTTGGCAGATGACAGAGAACCTCCATATATATGATCTTATTTGATTTTAAAAATTGACATGATGAGCACAGAAAAAAACCCTTAGTGTTGTGGATGGTTAAAAAAAAAAATAGCCAAAGACCTAAAGATTGTAGTTGGCCGGTGTGATCAGTTGGTTTGCTGCAAAAGAAATAAGAGGGTTCCGATTTGGTGGTGGTAACTATATAAAGCAAGGCACTTGCTGGAAAACTTAGAAACATGGGAGAATGATATATAAAGGAGTCAGGCAAAATGAGAATGGACAAAAGGAAGGAGGGTAATATGAAGGGAGACTGGAGGACAGAGGAGATTGCTGGAAAGAGAAGAAGGATTTAAACACTAGTATGAGAAAATGAGAGCATCAGTTACCAAGAAATCGAGAAAGGTGGGAGCAAACAGCTCTGCACAACTGATCAGCATGTTAATATACCCACCCCCAAGGACTACGCTCACAGAGTAAGACAGTCCAATGAATGTCTGGTTCCAGGCACCTCGAAGCTCTTTATACCATTCTGGCTCAGTAACTAATCTTCAAAGCAAACCCCTTTTGTAATGAATGAAGAAAAGTTTGAATCATCTTTACTATTTTTCCTACCAAAGAAGTCTATGTGGAATCACTTATTGTCTGATAGAGTTCACTAAATTTGACATTCCTATCAGATTTATCTATATGTCATTTCTCTGCTGTGCTGCACACAAGAGTTGATTGGAATATAGTCAATTTTTTATTATATCAACTATTTAAGATGGGAGGAAATGTTGATAATCCAACATGGTAATGCAACCTACTATGATTTATACTTGGTTATTTATATTAATATTTATGCTGTACACTTATCACTTTGTATTATGATGATCTGTTTACATCTGTCTTCTCTATTGACTGTCAGTGCCTTGATTGCAAGGACCATTTTAGTACCAAAACCCAGAGTACTGTCTCTGGCACATAGCTGTGGTCTATTAAATATTACTTGAATAAATGATTAAAGAAATATATATATATATGATCTAACACTTTACTGTGAACAAAGTAATGCCACCACACAATGAAAACACAGTCAGTAACACCTGGAAAGCTTAACTGCTTGTCTCTCAGACTGCTGTGAAGCCCCCAACCTCAACCCAAGTGCCCTACTGTAAATCTTTTCCCAGAACAACGAAAGTGGTTAAGTGTTCAGGTGTCAAAATGGTACCCTGCTGGGCTGCAGGCCCGCACACAAAGTTATATTACATTGAGTTGGAAATGCTAACAAAGCAAGTAATTAAGCTGAGTAAGTGCTAACTTGCTTGAAAGCAAGATTTGAAGCTGATAAACCAAAATGCTGATAATTAAGAGTTGATTATACAGCTTTGTTGTTTCTCTACCCTGCTAATAGCCTCTCATTCTTGGCATGTAATGATTTCTTCCCCACAAGGGACAAAAAAAACTCAACCGTCAATCTTCTCCACTTCTCTCCCATCCTGAGTTAGGTGTGACTCCCTCCTTTTCTAGGCTAAATCCTCCACCTGTGGTCTTGATCCTTCTCTTCTTTGTCTATCTCTTGAATCTTTTTACCTCTCCCTCTCCACTAATTTCTTCTCTTTTGTTTACAGACATGCTCAGGGGTTAACATCCTTTAAAAAAAAAAAAAAACAAGCCAGCAAATAAGAGTCCAAGAATCTTCTCTTATGCTACGTTCCCTTAAGCCTTTACCATCTTTCTACATTCCCTAAACTCTTGGAAAAAGAATCTGCACAACTTGTGTCATCAGCTTGATTGCTGAATAATTCTTATTCCCTTAAACTTTTCTGCTGGTTTCAGCACTCTAATAGAGCTCTTTCAGAAGTTATAGATATATTCTTAATTGTCAGCTTCCCGAATCTTCATTTTTCTTCATCTCTGCAGCATTTTACATTGTTGACCTGCCCCATTTCTGAAATGTGTTCTTTTGTGACTTCTATGACATTTTACCTTTCAGGTTTTCTTTTTATTTGTTACTTTTTCTCTCCTTTCTTGTCTTAACTTTCTTCCTTCTTTCTTTTCTTCTTCCTTTCTGATAACAGAGAAAAGAAAGAAACCAATATTTATTGTTGTTTAAAATAAATCATATGCTGGGTAATGTGCCAAATTTTCAAACATTGTCTCCTTTTACACTCATAAAGACCCTAGGATATGACTATTATTGTCTCTATTAAAAATATTTGTTTACTTATTTATTTATAATTGGGTAAAATACACATAATATAAAATGTACTATAGTAATCATTTTTAAGTGTACAGTTTAGTATCATTAAGTGCATTCACATTGTTGTGCAACCATCACCACCATCCATCTCCAGAACTCTTTTCATTTTGCAAAACTAAAACTATGTATTTATTAAACAATAACTCCCTATTGCCTCCTTTCTCCAGCCCCTAGCAACCACTGTTCTATTTTTTATCTCTATACATTTGACTAATCTAAGTACCTAATATAGGTGGAATCATACAGAATTTGTCATTTTGCAACTGGTTTATTTCCCTTAGTATAATGTCTCCAAGGTTCATGTATGTTGTAGCCTGTGTCAGAATTTCCTTCCTTTTTAAGTCTGAGTAATATTTCATTGTATGTATATACCACATTTTGTTTATTCATTCATCTGTTCACTATCCTCATTTTATAAATGATGAAGTTGTGGCTCAGACAAGTGAAATAATTTATTAAGGTCACACAACTTTTCTTCGAAATTCTATTCTTCTTCTCTCTCTCCTCTCTCTGGTGACCTTATCCCACATTTTATAACTCCCATATGGTCTTTAAATGTATATCTTAAAATTAATTTTAGTGCTAAATCTAGTTCTGTATTTCAAGTAGATCCACCAGAATATCTCCATGCACAAAAATAAGCCCATCATCATATGATCCTCAAAATAGTCTTGTTGTCTGATATGCCTATTGCTATTAATGATACCACAAATTCCCCAGTCACCTGGACCCTAAACTTGTGAGTCATCCTTGAGCCTCTTTTTCCTACATTCTCCAAATTCAGTGTCATAAAATCTTGTCAGTTGTGTTTCCCTAATCCTTGTCATACCCATTCCAGCCTTGCTGTCTCTGTAGAAGAGGTCCGACAGTCAAGAGATCTAAGAACATGGCTTGGGTTCAAACCCCAGCTTGGTTACTCATTGGCTTTGAGGGGATCAAGAATGTTGGGCTCATCATCTGACCTCATTTTCCTCATCTGTGCTAGAAAGCCCCATATGTGGGTATTTTGATCATTAATGTGATATTTATAAATAGCCCAGCACAGTGCTAAGTGTTTAGGAGATACTAGGTAAATGGCATTTCTTTCCTCTGATTTAAAATTTTTATCTTCTTACATCTAGTTCACTAGCATTTATCCATTATAAGGATTTTTTTCTCAGCATTTAGTCATTTGCAGGAAATGAACTTATGAATTTTAGCATTATGTTTTATTTTACAACACTCTGTATTCTGTATACCAATCAGAGGACAGTGATTGTGTTCAGGGTTGACCCTTCATATTTGTGTTTGTAATTTGATTTGACATTTAGAATTTCTAAAACTATCTTGGAAGGAATTTCCATCTCTTAGACTACTTCATCAAAATTGTCATATACGAAACAATTCAAACCTGCAAAATTTATTGAGCTCAGTCTCGTTTTTAAAAAAGACTTCGGTAAAGTCAATGAAGTGACGTTACGATGATTAAGATCAGTTGGAGGGGTTAATAGAGAGGCAGCATGAGCTTATTCATAACTTTATTTTGAGTATGCCAAGAGTTTTAACTGGGATAAGTGGAGTCAGCAAATATCCCTCCCTCCCTCCCCACTCTTACTTAGCACATTGAAGTACAATTTGGCAAAACAACAAAAACAACAACAACAACAACAAACAAGCCGACTCGCTTATTTTCATCAGAAGGGACATCCGGGTAAAAGATTGTCTTCAGTTCATGGAGTAAGAACATGCAGGCAAATTAAATCCCAATTTTCTCATCAGCAATCTACACTCTGGGGAGCTGTCCAGTTTAGCCAGGCGACATCCAGCTACACTGAAGTTAGAAATTCCATGTATGGATCCTAAACTTTACCTAGAAGAGTTGCTGGGTCTCAGAAAACCCATTAACAACAACAAAACCTCCAAACAATCTTTATGAGCAGCTTGGAGAATAATATTAATAACAGCTAAGCATGGAAAAATTAGACTTGTGGTGCAGCACTTTGGATTGATCCTTTCCTTTAACATTTTAGGCTGGTAAGCAAGTAGGTGGTGAAAATGAGAATGGTGTTAGTTCCTCATTTTGATTAGACATCCAGGTATAGCCCTGTGTATAATTCTCTAAATCTAACCGAGCATTCCTGGAGATTGCTGCAGAGCCCATCTGTGATCACAAGCTGCTTGCTCATCAGTGAACAGCAGGACCACTCTTGGTACCACACTCCAGTTTCAAGCTAATGGTTCAGACAAGTTTAAGATGGCCAATCTATTCAAACACTTGGGTTGGATTCATTCTTTCTGCCTCATTCCTGATTATGTAATCAAATTCTAAAGACCAATTGCTTGTGTGTTCTCATTTTCTTTTGCACAGCAGGTTGTACTCAGCAAAAACAGACAACACTACTCAATGAGTAACTTAGTTGTTCACAAGCTACTTTCCGATGTTTTGTGTTTGATTTTTCTCATGAATAAGACTGTAAATGTGAACGTTTGTATATTGTCTTCTAAGTTTTTCTTCTGATAGCCTCTTTTCCTGTTTCATCTCAGCTTTTCTCTTATTAGCCCTAAAAAATGGCAGTCTCTGGTATTCTGTGTTCATGTTTTATGAAAATGGCAGACTCTGCTACTTACTTTTATTTACCATAACTAACTACCTTGTCCCAAATCCTGTATTTCTCTCATTTTGCTTGATCATTTTAGTCTCCACACTGAGTTGAAAATCTCCAGGAATCCAGTAGCATGCTGGGTGTTAAGTTGGCTTCATCAAATAGAACCTTAACAGAATTCTCCTTCCATTTCTTTATGAATAAAATTCTTCCAACTCTCTTGAATAAACCTTTATGATTTTCTCTATGCTGGCTGTTAGAATTGAGTTGTGGAGTTCAGAATGAAAGTATAAACTCAAAAATTTCAACTCAAGTTTTTTGGGGGTGAGTGAATGAATAAACTCTTTAAGAATATTATAACTATTTATTTGGCTATTCTCTTTTGCCAGACCTAATACCCTAACATTGTGAAATTATGTTTTGTAAATGTGGCTCAAGATTTGACAGTTGCTACATTTGATATTAGACTGCTGCCACACTCTCAGTCATTGCCCCCACTCCCTCATTTTTTTCCACTCTGTGTACTTGTCTCAGAGCAGAAGGTTCAAGAATAACTGTATTGCTAAAATGAAAGGAAACAAACAATCTTTGAACTTCAGAGTGAAAAACCATAAAGTGGCCAAGAGTCTGATTACCAGTCAGGCTTCTAGATGGTTTATTAATGAAGCAATGCATTATCCACAAGGGGAAAGAAATGCCATTAGTGTTTTACTCTCGGCACAGAAATTCCTGTTTAAAGAAAAGTATATGCATAGCATGCGCCATGTCAGAAAACTAATTTTAATGTTAACAATGAGTTGAGTATTCTTGTAGTGATGAGAAAATATTCCAGCCTTCATTGCCTTCCATAAATAAGTTGCTGGAAATAAACGAGGTATGCTATTTCAGTACCAATTTAGCAATACCTCTGCTCTATTATCAGCAACATGCACAGTTGGTTCATGGTGGAAGGCAAGCCACTCTTGTCTGCAAGTAAGCATCAGGCCGACTGTGCAGGATGATAATTGCTCTGCCTGCACTTCCTTTGGCACCTACTGATGTCTGCTAAGTGGTTGGTAAAACATTTTTGTAGGAATGTCAAGCACTTTTAAAAATTTGAAGGACTTAGTTTTTGATTGTTCTTTTTCCTATGTTTAAGTTTGAGGAAAGTTCACTCAAAGCCATTCCACTGCTGCTGTTACTGCCAGCAAATATCTTAAATAGTAGGGTTCCAGTGTGTCTGTGTTCGGCATCTTTTAATCAATTGTGTTTTCTTTTGCGTTGTGCTATGAGACTGGCTGGATGTGTTGGGATATCAAGTGACTGACTTCAAATGGATGGCAAATTCACTAAAGTGAAAATGATTGTGATAGTTCCCTCATTTCCCCCTGCAGTGTATGTAAAACTGACTTTTAAAGTGTTTAGTGGATAATGGATCATGTAAGGTCAGTACTGGCCATGGCAGCCACGGCTATTATTTTCCCTTTTCATGGGAGGGTGCTCAGCAAAATGAGATTGTCACACTCTTTTTTTGAGAGGACAGCGACAGACAGTTAAAAGCCTCTTCATGTAAGGATGTTATTTCATAAAGACACCAGCACTGGATTATCCCCTTTACTTTAAACTTCTGCCAGCTTGTACAAAGAGATAAAACAAAATAGCCCTGGTCCCAGGGGTGGGGAAGTGCTGGCTAGCTCAGCCTGGGTCCACAAGCTTTCATTTTGATTAGTCACATGTGAGGAAAATTCACTTAGGCTGAGAGGTAAATTTAATACCAGTTATGCCCATGCTGTTCATATCACAACCATTTTCACATGATGCCACTTAATTCCCTAAGAAGCAGAAAGGTAAATCGGTGGCTGGCCAGCAAAGGTGTCACAATGCATTAAGACCAGGACTCGCTGCAGGGGATAATGGTTCTGATTGCTGTTGACTCATGTCTCCACCAACTGCCTCATGTAAAATAAGTGACATTTAAAAGACATCAAGATGTGAGAAGAGGTAAGGGAGAGAAAACGAAAGAGAGGAGGGTAAAAAGTACATGCTACTAAACTTGCCACCAGAACGTGGAGTTTCTTTTCCACCCGAAGTGGTAGAAAATGATAACTCGACATGCCATGGGTGACCTACACTAAGCTTTTAACTTCCTGTCTTATGTTTTTAGAGAAAAATCTGTAAAATTGCTTCTGGGAACTGCTCCAACATGTTATCATTTATTTCCAATTTAATTTTTTTTAAGTTTTATTCTTTTGCCCTTGCGTATCAGTCTATTCATCTCTCTGAAAGCTTGAGGCTGAATCAAGTTAGGCAATGGTAGACAACAAGAGGCAGTCTACTTTCTGAAGGCCCATTTATGTCTATTTTTATAAAGAGAATCAAATTCCAGTTTACAGTAAGCATATGCTTCAGTTGACATCTGTTTCTAAGACTTGGATGCTTTGTTTGCATAACAGTCACCAATAAATGGCCTTGTTTTAAGTCTGCTCACTGAGTTGTATGTGGGTTGTTCAGCTGGGGATTTTAGTCCCAGCTGATCCCCTACCGCTCATAGCTGATAGGAAGGGGGAAAATCCGAGAAGCCCAGTTCTATTTATTAATGCAGATTTTAACATTCTCAATGAACCACTTATCCAGTGTGATTCAGCAACCAAATCCTTATTTGCTCAGGCAGAGGAGGGGGTGTTCTTCAAAGTGCTGAATTAAAGCTCACCAGCTTTTTTTTTTTTTTTTTTTTTTGGAGAGGGAGGGGATGGGGAGGAAGAAGAGAGAGCACGGCCCTTTCTTTAGCGAGACTCTGATAATGGGATTGAATCTTTAAACAGGACATCATAAACCAAGCTTATGTTTAATGAATTTATTGTTAACTAAGTGTATCAGACGTTTGTGGAGCTCTAAATATAGGCCTTTTGTGCAAAATCACAATGCTTTTTATTCAGTACCACTGAAATATCAGTTTAGAGTTTGATAAAAGAGGGTTGTTTTCTTCATTCATCTAATTTTGTTTCATTTTAAAGCATACATGATTCTACGTGCATGGAAAATAAGCACAATATTGAAATGTTTTAAGATGTACATGTGACTATCTTTAGGATCATTAGTGCTAATTAAAGAAGTTACTGTGTGTGTTAAGCTGCTTTAAAAACAAAGCTAATCCCCAGTCTCCATCAATCTGCCCCATCTCCCCCTGCCCCCGAAAGGCATGCCAGCAGTTAAAAATATTAAAAGTCCAAGGGTGGAGTTTATGTGCCCTAGAAAGTAAACCTGATTAATAGAGGGGTTTACTTTAATTCTCATGTTTATATAGAGGAGATCTGACTTTAATGTATTGGAAAACGTAATATTCGCTGACTTTAACATACTGAACTTTTTCCCCTGAATTACTGTACAATATTCAGTAATCATTTATGAAATGTGTAACATTTTCAAGAGGATTTACATATCAACTTTTCCTAGTGGAATCAACAACAGTAGCATGAAATATATCTACTCCATTTACTCTTATCCAGTGCTTCTACTTTCTTTTTCCCTTTAATTTTTATATATGGTAAAAATTTCATTGAAGAGAGATTTTAGATGACAGGACTGTAATTTTAAACCCAATAGAAGAGGTGTAAGCAATTTGAGCTTAGCTGAAGCATAATCTTAGGTTGTCAAGAAGAAACCCATTCTCCCTATGCTAATCAATCAGTGTATCAACCAACCAATCATCTCTTCAGCTTAGCATATATCCTAAGGTTTGATATATCTATTAACTGCCCATCATGCAGCTGGTCTCTGGATGATGAGATTCCCCCTATCTTGGCATTTGGCGGCAGACGACTAAGCTATCACAGCCTCAGATAAATACCAAAGTAGAGATTTCAGTCCCGTTCCTGAGTGCAGAGACAATCCAGAAACGTTGAAAATATTCTTAGAAGAGAATACACAGGGAATTCCATTTCTGAACAATGTGGTATGTGTGAAAATTGTATATATTACCTGATTTTCCCTCCGTAGACACAACAAAATAAAATAAAATTACTCTGTTAATATGATTGGAATGCTGGTAATTAAAATAACTATTGGAATCTGCTACAAACTCTTAATTGCAAGACAAATTATATGTAGACATTTGAATAAGTAATAATGATCATTTAGATGATAAATTCTCTGAAAGCAAACTGAAGTTCAGTTTTGTAAAGCAAGGCGCATAATAGTAATTCTGGAGAAAGGGGTCACTATTTCTGAAGATTGCACATTGCTTCCTGGCCTCAATTTAGAAGTTCCAATATTAGCTGAGCTTCACATGAATGTGTCTGTAGCCTCTTGCACCAGCCAGTGTGTTGGAGAGTTTGGAGATAGTGTTTCTGTAAAACTGTTTATTGAGAAATATAAGCCAAAAGGACTTAAATTTAATGGGTAAGAGTCTGTGAATATGTTGAAAGTGGAATGAGTATGACTTATGTCTTCAAACACTGATTTTCACCTGGAAGATAAAGTCTTTCTACAAGATGCAAATACAAGTCATGATTTCTTTCCTATATTATTGTTCAAGTCTCTTACTCTGAAAAGAGAGCCGAGGTAGGCTATTGGAAACTGAGGTTCCGACCTACACTCAGCCACTGACTAGTTCTTTATGCTTTACTTCATAAACTGAAATTTCTCTGAAGTGCCCATGAAAAATAGTAACTAATTAGTCCCATGATATGTAAACACTATTTTATCTTCTTCCAAAAGATTATTATTTTTTGTATCAATTATGGTATAAATTTAGACTTCTGTTATAGCACTTGCTCTGCCAAAATCCTTTCAGTGCTATTGGTCAACATAAATAGATGAAAACTATATTCCAGCTTAAATACAACACTCTGGGTTTGAAGCCATTTTTTCTAATCATTTGTTGGGGGTAGGGCCAACGAGGAGGAATGATGGAGTTCCCAATAATATGAACTCTTTGCTCCTGGAGAGAGAAGGAAATCTATTTTCTGTCCTGAGAAGTCCAGCATGAGTCCATAGGGACCCCGATGATTTCTCCGCTCTCAACAACTCAGCCTGTACACTTTGATCTCAACTTAAGAACACTCGTGTGTCCTGGTGTGAAAGGGCCAGCAACAATTTAACAGCTCTAGAATTTTTCTCAACAGAAAGATAATCGTGGTGTCAAGTTCAGAGCAATAGTTCAGTTTAAACAGTGTATTTTGATGGCCCTTCTGAAGGAGTTGTAATTCTCAGAGAAAACACTTTGCTGAATGGGTTAAGGTTACAAATTTTATCACAGCAACGAGAAGCTCCCCTCCCCTCCCCCCAACAAAATGAAAGAAAGAAAGTAACACAGGGAATCATTTTCTCTATCTCAATTCACTTATGGGGCCCATTTTGGGATTCATTCCAGGCTACTGTGATTAGAGAACTGCATGTTTGTAGATATCCACAGATAAGCCCCAGATATGGGCACCCATGACACGTGCTCTGCTAAAGGAGGCTGAAGGATTGATTTAGGGAAAGATGGCCTACTGAATGTGGATTCTTTGTTGTCAGTCTGGAAACTTGTAAGCATGCACCTTTCAGGCCCAGGACAGCCTTACTCCCCAGAGCATCTCTCCTGTCTTCTGGTGATAATTGTCCTGCCAGCTCGGCAGATTGTGGATGTCGATAAGAAAGGCAGTGAAAGTGGACTGAGTGCAATTAGAAACTTATCTGCACAAGAATTGACCTGTGATTTCATTTATAGGTAGAATCAGGTCCTGAGTAGATACATCAGATTAAGCTCAGCAAATAGAACTTGCAGAAGAGAGATTCATCTTTTATTGTGAGTTCCAGGTTTAGAACATTTTGCTACCATTCTACATGAACTCGTGCATCATGTAAACATGCCACAGAGAAGTAAGAGAAGCAATGCGCTCACTGCCCTCAAGAAATTTATTTTTAAGACAACATAAAGAAATAGATCAAAGTATTTTTATGGGACCTCGAAAGTGATATCAGCAAAATTTATTTATCAGAGTATGATTAATGTTTGCTTTCCCATAATGAATTATTTTAAATGGAAAAAGGGGGCTAATACTACAGTGAAGATTAAAGTGAAAACTTGTAAGGGTGCACCTTTCAGGCCCAGGACAGCCTTACTCCCCAGAGCATCTCTACTGTCTTCTCCTGAAAAGTAGGAGAGAAGATGTAATGGATAGAGGGGAAATTGAAGAAGCATGAGAAAAAAAGTAATGGACAAAGTGAAGGGCTCTATTGGGGCCATGGCTGTGCACTGTCTGTTCTGTGGGTTCTGCTAACATTCTAGGCAGGGAGTTCTTTCACCTTAGACTGTATCGGGGCTGTAGAGGGAGTGTTTGTTCACCTGCACATCAGGCACCAAGGGTTGACCACTCGTCTGAGTTTGCTTGGACTGCCATAACACAACGCCATAAACTGGGTGGCTTCAAAAACAGACGTTTATTTTCTCGCAGTTTTAGAGTCTGGACGTCCAAGAGTAGGGTACCAGCATGGTCACTTTCTATTATGGGTTTCCTTTCTGGCCTGTAGATGACCACCATTTCGCTGTGTGCTCACATGATCTCTTCTTTGTGCATACATCAGTTGGGTGATGGGTGGGCACTACTCTCTGGAGTCTCTTCTTACGAGGGCATTAATCTTATCTTATCAGGGCCCCACCCTTATGACCTTGTTTAACCTTAATTGCTTTCTTTAAAGGCCCTATCTTTAAATGCAGCCACTTTGTGAGTTAGGGCTTCAACATATGCATCTTAGGGGAACAAAATTTATTCCATAGCAACCACCACTTGTAACTAGAGAGAAGCTCCCCCAGGCATCATTTACAGCCTGCTGTTGGAGAGACCACCAATAATCAGGACATAGCCCATATATCTTTGCAGGATTCTGGAAGTGTTGTGCCCAGCCATTAAGCAGTGGAGCAGAGGAGGGAAGAAAGCATACACCAGAGAGGAGAGAGTGCATAGTGAATGCTTTATAAACACTCCAAATTGGTGAAAAATAATGACCTCTAACTTCTTTGTGCTTCTTAACTCATGCTGCCACAGATTGGTTATAAGGTCCATATCACACTGTGATATGAAAGTATTAATTGAATAGGGGCAATCAGAATTTCTATGTGAATAATGACTTAGAAATAATATTCTGCCTGTTCAATAATGGAATGGGGAACCAAAACTTGGCCACAGACTTCTCTTGATGGGGTCAGATTTTTTTGTTAAACCCTGAGGTATATGCATTTTACATCCTGTTTTAACTTTTACATCTGATAGGAATTTCTGTAGAGTAACTTGAGAAAAAGAAAGGGAATCAGGGCATGAAAGGTATGATAGATGCTAGTACTGTCCTTTAGGTTTAATTCGTGATTTTTGATAGACACCCTCATCAGCCCTCACCTTGAATAGTAACCCTTTCATTAAAAACAAACCCATGAATTTAGTTAATATTATAGTATCAAGGTAGTTTCTTCGTTTTGACAAATGCAAGATGTTGACAATGAGAGAAACTGGGGGATGAAGGACAGCCAGCAACTCAGTACTGTCTTTGTAATATTTTACCTTTCTGTAAATCTAAAATTATTCCAAAATGAAAAGTTCCTTTTTAAAACCTGGGTGTGTGTGTTTTATAGTGAACATGTTTTAATAAGAAAGCCCTTAGCTCTACATTTATATGAGCATTTTCTTAATATTTCTGCAAGTGAATGCTTACTTAAATTGATATCCTGAGAATCTGATGACTAACTCAACATCCATGTATATCATCAAACAGGTCCCTAGTTGATCATGCTGAGATGCTCACTTATCTGATATCAAATCAGAAAAAGAAGAGAATTTAGAATTATCTGACTTTTTTGAATGCCACTTGGCACTAAAATAAAATAAAGTAGTACTTAGTATGTATACTAGTCAAAGCATACTGTATCACATTGTAAGTTTCTTTAAAGTTTGTGTTTTCTGTTAGGCTAGTGATACATTTGTGATCATGCAAAAGTGTCTAATGCTTACTTTAAAATTAGAGGCTGTCCAAACAAAACTTAAAATCCTAAAACTTTCTCTCCAAAGTATGATAATTCTTGTCTGCACTAGTAAACAATTTGACATGTGTTTAAACATAATTCAACTTTTTATCAGATTGTCTTTTCTTAAAGGTATGTCTAATGAAGTGTGTGACTATATAATAGAGGAGACAGTATTTGATTTTTAATTTTTATGTTAAATAGTTTCTATTGTGTTCTATGCCCATTTGGATTTTTAAAAAATAAAAAGGTAATAGAAAATTGTGTATCTGTACCACTGCACTTACCACATTGTTTTGTTTATGGTTTTGTGTCTTTCTTTTCCCCTGAAGAGTGAACTCATCGAGAATAGGACATGTGACCTCAGTATCTAGCCTAATTCAGTATGTAGTAATGATTCAGTACATATTTGTTTGAATGAACAAATGAATGAAATCACATTCAAATGAATAGCTTCCATTTTGAAGGGAACCAAATAACTGCCTCTCGATTTGCTTTCTTCACTGTCCTTGTTTTAGGATGGCCTCACGGTTTGGACTGGTTTTTATCACTGCTATCATTCGGCTATGTATACTAACCTTTCAAATCTGTAAAAAGTATTTAAAAGAAAGAGAGATTGTTCCTGTTTCAAAAGCTATTATAATGCATTTTCAAATACGTGAGACACATCTTTGTTAAAATTAAACCAGGGATTGGTTTTGAGCGAATAGCCCTATATCCTTACAGATGCTGTGGATGGATGCATCTAAGCTGCTTATTATATTGATGGGTTTTGCTGCTCTGCAGCAAATGAAAACAGGCAGCTGCTTCCTCCATCAAAGCAAAAAGCAGCCTGAGTTTTTATTAACCGAGTGTTCATTTCTTCTATTGCCAAAATTCTTACACAAAACAAAAGAGCAGTTTTAGCACATTATTGCTTAACTAGACATGAACAACTGACAGCAAGTGATAAGCCTGTCTGCTTTTCACAACTGGTAATCATTTTTGGAATAGATGTTTTAATATAGTTGAATATAAATTTTGTAATTTACATCTACAATGGTACGTAAATTTATAGATCCAGTTTGTTGCAGGAGAATGAAGGCTATAATCACAAAAGCTTTTTGCCAGTGTTGTTTAATTTTTAATGACTATTTGAAAACTGGGGAAGGAAAATGAAATCAAAATCATTTCTTTAAAAAATACAGAAAGGTGCTAAAGACAATCATACAAGTTGGTTGTATGATTTGTAGATGGCCCTGACAAGGCAAGACCGCCATGTTTACAGCTGAGATGTGTTTCAAACTACACTTCCCCATAGTTGCAGCGAGCTGCCCAAGATTGTGCAGCAGCAGAAATTTCTGGAGAACAGACTGTCATGTTTCCTTCATATTAGTGACTAATTATGGGCAGGGAGACAGGAAGGACAGAGCCCTGGCCATTTTGCACAGCTGAGATTCTCAGCCAACCCTCATACTTTTTTTTTTTTTTAAGCACTTTGACTACCATGCATTTGATGCATTTGCTTTCAGATAGACTAGAAGAGAGGGGGTTGTTCCCAGTAAGTTTAGACCGAACCTCAGTGAGATGTTGCGTTATTTACCAAGGCAATTTTCTGATTGCTGTTTTATCTTTTGGAGCTTGCTAATGGCAATTCCTGATGTAAGAAGGCAGTTCTCCTCCTTCCCCCTTCCCTACCCAGGGCTACGAGAAGGAACTTGGAACAAAGGCAGTTTTCTAATAACTGATCCCAAAGACATGGAGCTCTGAGTTTACAGTTCTGAAGGCCAGAAGTCCAAGATCAAGGTATTGGCCAGTTTGGTTCCTCCCAAGGCCTCTCTCGGTGTGCAGAAGGCCTTCTTCTCTCTGTGCCCTCATATGGCCTTTCCTCTGTGCACGTGTGTCTCTGGTGTCTCTCCCTGTTCTTCTCAACCTAGAGACAGAGAAGCATTAGGTAACAGTGGGATGAAAATTCTGTCCTCGCTTCCCCTCCCCCAGATGCCAGAACCTCTTGGAATGAAGGCAGTTTTGAAACACTGGGATGCACACCTTCTGAACAACACTGATAAATAAATAAATAAGCTCCATTGCCTAAGAAGCCTGATACCAGGGCTGCTTAACAAATGTATGGTTCAGATTGGCACCTGTAACATGCACCTTCTGAATACTGTTTTCTCCCTGGGGAGGCTTTCACAAATGTGCAGAGCATGTACTGCTCTACATGGAACACAGGCTTTCAGTTTGTTTGGAAGTCAGTCACGGTGTTCACCAAAAGTGGGATAAACCTGGACTTCCAGGCAGGAAGCTGCTTTAAAAATCAAATTCTGGGATCAGGAGCGGGGAGCCACACTCTCCCTACTCTTCTTTGGTACACCGTCTACATTGGCAGCATGGCTCACTACCTGTGATAGGGAACAAGTACAATTATTTCTAATAGTTTTGTCTTTGTTCCAATCTGTATGACACACTGCTGCTCTTACATATCTTTTCAAAACACAACACAGTCATATTTTAAAAGTAAAGAGGGTGATCTCATCAAAATGGTGGCCCAATGGCCCCACTTTGAGGATACTGAGCACAGCAAGGTCTTGAGGGAAAATGTTGCTCAAACTGGTGATGAAAGTTTACTTCCTCCCTCCCCTTATTCTTCTTTTTCACTGTGTGAAGGCCGTGCTGTGTTTCTGGGGAAATGCCCCCTGCTAGGAGCTCTCTGGTCTGATTTTCTGGGTACATCTTTCCTAGAAATGACTGTTCTCACTTTCTGACATCTTCTCTGATGAATGGGAATGGAGCATTTTCTCATCTAAAGCTCCATTTGGGAGATGCTCTACCTGTGCTTTGAAACCTCAAGGGAATTTCTTCTGCCCAAAGGTAGTTTGTTACTCTAAGGAGGAAAAAATACAGTATGATATAGCTGAGAATTATGCTCAGTATTAGAGAGGAAAAATTGTACTTGAGGAAGTTGTCTGTTACTGATATGCTACATTAACTAAATAAAAAGCTATCACAACTGGACTATATAATTGTATAGCATTTTTTCTGAAGCTGTGAGATTTAATTAACACAGGCAGTTCTGATTCGATTAAAATAGACATGTTATGGAGACTTGACTTCTAAGAACTTTTTGAATCCTACCTAAAATATTTCCTGGTAGGGGTTTAAATTTGAGATTATAGTAAAAATAAAATATCTTAACCATTCCTAATTTCTTTAAAACATCATGGGCTACAGCCCACTGACAACTTTGTTGCTTTCATTTGAAAATACACAAATATAATAATCTATAGCCATTGCATTTAGAGTCAGAAGAGGCCTCAGAAATCAATTCTACTCTTTCATTTTATTCTTGAAGCTAGAGCCCAAATATGATTTGTCCAGTCCAAAAATTAGTTATTGACAGAGTCGTGAGAACTAGAAAATAGTTCTCTTATTTCCAGAACCAGCCACCAGGATTGGGACAATACAGGTTAGTGATTAAGAAACAGGGCTAGAGGTTGAGTGTGTGGGCTCAAATCCTGGCTATGTCATTTAAGCTCCCTGTGCTTTGGGGCCATAATGACAATACATACCCTATGGGGTTGTTTTAAGTTTTAAATGAGATAATCAACAAAAGTGTTTGCCAAGTAGTAAATGTTCAATAAGTAATGCTAATAATAATGATAACCACAATAAACCCTGACTACACTTAGTTGGTACTCTTTTAATTCACTTAATCTTCACATCTATACTTATGGAGTAGCTGTACTATTACTTCCAGATAAGGAGTTGATGTTAAGGAGAGTTTAAGCGTCTTGCTAAGGTCACAAAACTAGTAAGTTTGAGAGCTATCTTCCAAGTTCATGTCTTCACCATATGAGCTGCTGAAGCTGTGGCTGTGTCTGTGGCTGTGGGTACAGCATATTCCTTTTTCTCAGTGGTGCTTCAGCATCTTCCTGGTTCTGTCACCATTTCTCATCTGTCACTTAGTTGCTTTCCCAGCTTCTATTGTAAAACCGACCATCATACGGAAGCGTGGGCCTCTGGGGAATGCTCCCCGAGGAGAATCTTCCTCTCGTTGCCTCATCGTCAGGAGGGAGCTGGGAATTCTTTCATCTTTCTCTTACCTCATGATCATCATCACATTCATAGGTATCTGAATTAAAATTAAATTAAAATTAAAAGTTTAGTATGTTTTTAATCTACACCCACAAACTGACTCATTTTGTAGTCCAGAAGAGTTTATTATTGAAATACTTGGGTAACTCTTTATGCCCCTTCACTTCCCCTCCTTCCACATGTTCACTGTCTGTCCTTCTTTCAGTTCGGTTGGCTTCTCCAAAAACAGGAGAAGAGACACAATTGCAAAACAGTTTATTTAGACCTTTGCTTTTACAGTCTAGTGTTTAGTAATCTAGAGGTTAGAACTACCAACTCTAGAGTTAGATTACCTAAGGTTCAAATGGCAACTCTGTGACAAAATATTTGCCTAATTTAAGGGAAAGTTTCTTAACCTCTCAGTGCCTTGATATCTTCATCTACCTCATAGTTCCTGGGCAGTAGTCAGCATTCAACAAATGTCAGAATGTTGCACTTATACCGGGATTCTTTGTGATCTGGCTCCAAAGACATAGGGAGGCCTACACTTGATAATTTATTGTTCAGAGCAAGTCTGTTAATGGGTCAGAGTGGGAGAGCAAGTATAAAGCCAGTATTGTCTATGTATATGTAATTCTTGTTTAGGATCAATTTTCAAAGTTCCCATAGCTGGGCAGATTTTTCCAAGGTTAAGTTTGGGTTTGATTTAGTGGGTTACCAATTGGGAATAAAAATCTCCCTGAAAACCTCATAAAAATATAATCAAAGTTGATAAAATTTCCTAGATAGAAATGTGTCAAAATAATAACAATGACAATATCAGCAACAATAGATAACATTAACATAAAAAATTTATTGTGTGTCAGGCAGTGTTCTAAGTTCCTTATATAAATTAGCTCATTTAATTCTCTAAACAATGCTGTAATTACTTTTATTACTGGTATTTAACAAGTGAGAGAACTGAAGCATTACCCAACAATGCTGGCTAAAATAGCACCCCTAATAGTTATTCCCTGTTTAATTAATATTTTGTTTTCTTCACAACATTAATTGCTATCTGAAATTACCTAGTTTATTATCTATTGCCCCTTTTAAAGTTATTTAGGCAAGGGCTCTGTTTTATTCACTGCTGTATCCCCGGTTCCCAGAACAGGCTTGGCTGTCCATAATTGTGTTAATGAATGAATGAATGAATGAGGTGTAAAAAGTTTAAGTAGTTTGCCAAGGTCATGCAACTATAAGAGCCAGTATTCAGGCTGAACTCTGTCTAACTCCAGAGCATGCGATCTGGTTCTTTATCACAGCTTTTTATAGCTTGAAGGCTTCCTAGATATAATCTAACTCGAGCCTACTATTTTGCAGATGAGGGTACTGAAGCTCAGAAAGGCAAAATTACCTCCCAGTATCACACAGATTGATAGTGGCAGAGCCAGAATTAGAGCCTAGTTATGTGTTTTTGTAGCCTTTGCTGTTCATATAAAATTAAAGGAAAATCCTATGTATATCTGCTATACATCACCCACCCACTTATTCATGCCATAAACCTGAGTCATATTTGACACTTCTCTCTTTCTTACCACCCCCTTCGTCTAATTAACTAATAAGTCTTGTCAGTGCACCTTCTAAATATAGCTCAAATCTTTCCGCTCTTCTTCATCTCCATTAACCATCACCCAAGCCACCATCAGTGCTCACCTAGGTCATCATAGTAGCCTCCCATCTAGTTTCCCCTCTCTCTCTTGCCTCTTTTCAATCTATTTTCTTTAGAGTAGCCAGACTTATCTTCCGAAATGTAAATCTGATCTGACCTCTCTGCTGCTTAAAAGGTATCACTTATTCTAAGGTGCAATTTAAAATTTTTAACATGGCCTTTGAGCCTGTTAATCTGGCTCCTGACTGCCCCCACTCCCCAAGTCTTGTCTTGTACTACTCTCTCCCTTTCTCATTTATTCTACAGCTCTATTGACTCTATTTTCAGCCCTAGAAATCACGCTCTTCTGTTCTTCAAAGCTTCATTTCATGGGGCTCCCCTTCTATGTGTCATTCCCTCCACCCTTCTTCCACTTGGCTCTTTGTTCTCTGGGTCTCAGCTTACATGCCATTTCTACAGGACAGTCTTCCCTTTTGGGCTCCTCCCAACCTCCTCTCTGACCAGGTCAGGTCCCCTATGTTAAGTTCTTAGAAGCACCCTCTATTTTTCCTATATAGCACTTATTACAATTATAGGTAGGTACATTATTTGCATAATTATTTAATGTCTCCTTCTCTAACTAGACTAAAGCTCTAGTGACCATGCTGTCTCATCCTCTACTGATCCACAGAGCCTGAAACAGTAGATGCCCAAATACAAATTTATGGAGCATCCTGTAGTCATCTTGCAGATTTCCATTCTGGGTTGAAATATCAATGACAAAGCAGGAATGTTTAAGGAAAAGGAAACAGAGTGGAAACACTGAAAGCAGTCCAAAAGGTTTGCCTATCCATTCCAGCACAAGCAGCTTGTCATTTTTACTAACATCCACCAGTGCATTTCTTCTTCTGGAAGAGCAATGGCTTAGCTAAGGATGTGCTGGCTTCTGCATTTGAGTCTCAGATTTGAGAAAGGTCTTACTGCTGACTCCTGCTTGATGGATATGGTCATTTAGCTTGAAGGAGGGTAAAGAAAGCTTTTGTTTGGGTGGACACAGCTGATCACAGGAAAAACATCTCTCTGCGGTGAGAGTCAGGTGTGCTGTCATCATGGGCAAATAAGTATTACAGTGAGAAGAAGGAGTCAGCAGAGCATCTTGTTGGATGCTGTCTGTCAAAGTCTCTGGACTTCCTCTCAAATGAAAGTGACCTAGAAGGACCCATGCTTAGCTAGAGATGCATGTCTCTTAATACTAATTTAATTAGATACTAAGTTAACTAATTATATATGCAAATTCCCCTTCTAAGTTTCCAAAAGAAGAGGAATAGATATTAAATTATTTAATATTAATTAACTGGAGGATTTGTTCAGACTTTAGATTAATCGTGAATGTGTTGTTTGTTTCCAGATTAACCACAAAACTCAGCATTTTAAATAATTCTAAACTAGCTATTACAAAAACAACGAAAAAGTGGTTACATACATTAAATAGATCATATTAACCAACTTTCCCCCTCATCATTGCTACACAGACAGCTCACTTTTCATATTTTAGTGTTGGCCAGCTATGAGCTTTCTGAAGTCTAACAGAAGCACCTGCAGGGAACCAGCCCTTTGTTCGAAAGAAAACGAATGAGACCAAATGACCGTGGAAACCCAAGTATAACACAGTATTTTCCTTCTTCCAAATAGAGCTCTTATTTAGCTAATGCTTTTATAGAAATCCACTGGATAAAGGAAGCCTTTTCTCTTGTGAGTTAAACTAATTTGATATATACAGAAAACACTAAGGAATTGGAAACTACATGCCTCTGAATAAATTTTAAGCAAGTGTCATAATTCATGACATGTGTTTTAGAATAAACCATTATCTAGAATAAACCATTAATTAAAATATTTTTGGTGCTTTTGGGGGGATCAATACTTAGCTACTCTAAATGCTGCTTTGGGCATTCTGCTCTGCTTCATTGGGTGATGTCAAGAATATAGTGGAAATGCCTGTGATTGATTGACGGAGCCCTACAATATTGTTAATGGAGTATAAAAAACCTAACCGTTAGTGTCCTTGGCTTGTATGTTCTCCTAAATATTGTTCTTATCACTCTTTCAAAGAGTTTCTCTCTGTTCCATGAAGCCCTGCCAGTCCTTGTTCTTTCCAAAAGTGTACGAAAAACCTACTACTCAGAAATTAAAGGATTTATACCTTGTGAGAGATAAGAATAGTTATCATGTGTCTTGGATTCCAGAATTATCCCACAATCAATTACATTCAAAAGACCACACATGTCTGGATTTCAGGTAAATGTGGAGATTGAACAATGCATTAAAATTAATTCCTTCTAGAAACCTCACTAAACCACTGTAACAAGATATTTTTAAGATATAAACCCACAAGGATGATAGAATGAGGGAGAGTACAACAATATAATTTTGAGAGCGGGGAAACAAATGGATTAGGAGTCACTGACTGAGCAGATATGAGAAAGACAGCAGCTGAGAAAGTTGAGAACCCACCCAGTTCATACTTCTGAAACCTCGAAAGGCTCAGGAATTGGTGGCACCAGATCATTCTAAAAGCAGGAGTTGAACGGAACTAAAGTAAGGAGAATTAAATGAAAGTTGTTTGAGAAGCAGCAACTTTCCTTCTGTACTCCAAACAGAAGAGGATGTTTAATCTCCGGAGAGGGTTAAACTGAGGGTTTGGGGGTTGGGGGAAATAAGAGAGTACCAAAAGCAGGGTGGAGGAATTAGGTGAACATTTGCAGACTGAATGCTAAGCCTTTCCACTCACACCCCACCTACACACACACAGCCCTCTTCACCTCTAATCAGCTTTTAAAAAAAAAATCTTTCTACAATTATATTTAAGCAAACAACAAAGAATTACCAGATAGCTGAAGAAAGCTTTTAATGTGACAGGTACCAAAACCAATAAACAGAAAAAAAAGCAACATGAAGAAAATAGACCACATAAAGATAAGAAAACTTAAAACAGACTATAATTACTATTTTCCAATAATTGAAAAAATATTTCACTCATAAAACGGGAATAAGTTGCTCTAAAAGATAAATATTCAGAGGACTACCATCAGCAATAGCATAAATGAAAAGAGCAATAAAAGGATTGGAAGATAAAGTTGAGGAAATTTCCAAGAAAGCAAAAACAATGAGATAGAAATCAGGAAAAAAAAGATAAGACAATTAGAGGATGAATTAAAGAGATCCAACATCCAAGTACTCACTTTTTCTCAAGAAGTTACTGGAGAATGTTTTGCACTAAAGTGAGGAAGTAAACCAAGAAAGGAAGACGAAGGATAGAGGAAGCAAGAGGTGGAATACAGGAGAAGGGCAAAAGGAAGCTTGGAGTTATAGTGAAGATTAATTTCAGAATATCAGCTCTGCCTCAAGCACAGAGGCATTCATTCAGTCCAGACTAAGGCCGCTCAGAGGCATCAGGAGAGATGTCCTCATGAGATTGCTAAAATACTCCATGTGAAATTAAATATATAGGCTTATCCTTCACAGATTTTGCTTAATACTGAAAAAATCAAAAATAAAAATACAAAAATTGTGTAGAAATATAGAAGTAATTACCAGAAGAGTCAACTAAAAGAATTGCAAGTAGTAGTTTCTGTGGGAGAAAGATTGGGGAATGGAGCTGAATACTGCTGTTTGTCTTAATCATTCTCATAGAACTCAATGGCTCTTTAAATCATGTATATGTGTAAATTCTTTAAAAATACAATCTTCCTTTAAAAGACCCTTATATATCACCCAGTAATTTTTAGTACATTTACAGAATTGTGCAACCATCACCACAATCAATTTTAGAATATGTCTTCACCTTTAAAAGAAACTTCATACCCATTAGCAGTCAATCCTCATTTACTTTCAACCATCCCAGCCCTAAACCCACCACTCTCTACTTCATCTCTACCGATTTGCCTATTCTGGACATTTCACAGAGATGGTGTCTGGCTTTTTTCACTTAGCATAATGTTTTCATGTTCCATCCATGTTGTAACATGCATTGGTACTTGATTTTATTGACAAATAATCTATTGCATGGGCATACCACATTTTGTTTATCCATTCATTAGTTGATGTATATTTGATGGACATTTAGGTCGTCTCCACTTTTTGGCTATTATGAATAATGCTGCAAAAAACATTCATATACAAGTTTTTGTGTGGACACGTTTCCTTTTGGATATATACCTAGGAGTGAATTTGCTAGTCAGATGGTAATTCTACTTTTAACTTTTTGTAGAATTCTATGTTTAACTTTTTGTAGGATTTAACTTTTGCTAGACTGCTTTCCAAAGTAGGTGCACCATTTTATATAATTTCTCCATATCTTTGCCAACATTTGTTATTTCTCCCTTTTTCATTATAGCCATTTTAGAAGATGTGAAGTACTATCTCATTGTAGTCTTGATTTACACTGAGATAGCTTTTAAAATTTAACAGATTAGTAAAAATAAAATAGGTTATTAAAACCATATCTTGGCAAGCTTTGAGGAAATAAACACTCTGATTAGGGATGTAGTTTGGTACAAAATTATTGTAGGACAGTTTGATATATCAAAATGTGAAATGTACTTAACTTTTGACCAAATTTCCCATTTCTGGGTATTTAACCTAAGGAGAAAAATCATATGCTGGGAGGTGGGGGAGGGTATGTCTTTATCGTACCACTGTTCATAATCTCATAACATTGAAAACTTAGAAACTAACTTAAATGTATGTCAAGAAGAAACTGATTAAATAAATTATGATGCAGACAGAATATTTAGACAGTCATTTAAAATAATGATGCAGGTATATTGTAGTTTTATGTCATGGGAAGATATCTATCACATATTGATTGGGGCAAAATCAGGTTATTGAGTACTTGCTTGATAAGATCCCATTTGTATAAAATATCTTTATGCCTAGAGAGATTTTTTTTTTAAATGATGTCCAAAATGTTAACAGTGATTATATACTAGCAGTGGAATTTTAGGTGATTTTTTAACTTTGTGTTTTGTTTTGTTTTGTTTTGTTTTTTTTGTATGTAATTTAGTTAAAAATCAACCTCTATAATTTTTTGAGAAAATTGTAAAACTATTTTAAGATATTATGCATTTGAGAAGTCACATTTTTATACTTAAGCAAAGCTTGAATTTTAGTTAAATACCTTTCCCTATCATTACTCTTTTAAACTTCAAAACCATCTACTAAAGGCATAAAGAAATTCATTATTCTGCTGATTATATCCACTTGATGTAGAACACTGTCTGGGGCTCTTCCTTCAGAGAATTTTATTATGTACTTTAGTCTTTATAGAGTTCCTTGTGGAGGTATGCCAGGTATCAGGACATTGGGGGCATGCCAAAGCTCATGAGTAGGTCACAAAGGTTCTCTATCTGTTCTAGTTATGGATAATGGTTTGGGGTTCACATATTCTCTCCCCATCTCTTCTCTGTCCCTTTGCATGAGAATAACTTTAACAATAACAATGCACTTTCTTTTTCTTTGAGCTCATTGTGAGTTAGGAACTAAACTAAATATATTTTGTATATGTTATTCATTTAATCCTCACAACAATCCTGTGAGGTTGATGATACAATAATGTTATTTTACAGATGAGGAATCTGAGGCCCAGAGAGATTAAGTGACCTATCCAATGTCACTCAGCTAGGGAATGCAGAGCTGGGACTGAAGCCCGAAGAGTCTGGTTCCAGAGTACCTCTGATCTTAACTGCTACACTCCACTGCCTTGCTGACTTTCTTCCTAACTATAACCCTAACCATTTCTTGCTGGTTTACTTTGTTTCTCTTCCAATCTGTCATTTTCCCCAGAAATGGCATGGAGGCTGAGCTAGTGAATACACCTGACAGGACTTTCCTGAAGCAAATGATCTATGGAGTCATCTTTGCTCTTCCTATATTTACCCATTGACTTGCAAGATTTTATTTACCTTTTTTTCTTTTTGACATCTCCTCTTAAATGTTTAGATTTCTTACTCCTCAAAGCTAGAGATGCATATGAGAGGAAAAAGTTAATTCTCATTTGATGTTTCAATTCTGCATTAAGACCTATTAGGAGAGAGCCTAGAGCTAAGACAGCGAACATTCCTTCTCTTTCCTAGGACTCCATGGCCTTCTCAGCCTCAGTGCAGGATGCCTGGTTCCCTGCCTGGTCTCTGAGTCGAACCGCTTGAGGAAAACCTAATTTTTATAAGGCTATAGTTTATTCTGATAATAAGAGTGATACTTATTCATTGAAAACATTTTGGGAAGTATAAAAAAAGATAAAGAAAAAATTAAAAACGCTTATAAACCTGCCGTCCTGTGATAAGCACTAGAAACTATAATTTCCTAACATGTTTGTCTCCTCTTTAAGCAATTCATATTCATTCATGAAGACTATGTAAGCCCTCTAAAAAAATGATTTTCAGATGATGATTTTAGAAAATGCTCATCCCTGGAATTTACTGGGTAGGGTTATTGTAAAATTTAAAGATGTGCCAAAGTTGGTGAAATTTAAATTTCTTAAATTTATATTTCAGTTCTATTTTTGTCAATTGAAGAAAGGGAATAATTGTTTATATTTAAAAACATTAATATGGAATCATACAAAAAGGTATAATGACTTCTGTGATTTTATTTGCTCCTGTAAGTAATTTTTCCATTTAATTTTGCCTAATGTGGGTTGTGTATACATTAGGCCTTCAACTGATGCTTAAAAATTGTCTGAAAAGAAAGTTCATGTGTACAAGATTAAGATCTACTCGAAATACCATTAAAATTTAACTTTGATATTTGTAATTTGTTTGTTATTGTTTTTTGCTGTTTTGTTGTGATTGCAATTTGGTAAACTATATTTAGGATATTTTACTATTTGGGGAAAAAAAAGTGCTATAAATCTCTCCATTATAAAATCAACAAAAAAGAAACTCATGTAATATATTGCTAGTAAGAATTATGTTAAGTTTGATTCAAGTTGAAATAGCTTGTACTGAATGTTATTTTTAAAAGGCATTTCTTAAGAGAGTGTCTATAGAGAATGATAACAGGAAAGACTTCTATAATAAAAAAAAGTCTATCCTCTTGTGTTTTCCAGGCATCTGGCCGGCTGAAGAGGTTTTGGCTTACTACTGCCTCAAGCACAATGATGTTTTCAGGTACAAAGCTGAAAATACATTTTTTTTTTAGTTCATTATGGATACTGTATCTTACATTAATGATTGCTTTGATTACATTCTTTAAATTAAATTGTTCAAAAAATAAGAAAGAAAGAAAGAAAGAAAGAAAGAAAGAAAGAAAGAGAAAGAGAGAGCGAGAGAGAGAGAGAGAAAGAAAGAAAGAAAAGAAAGAAAAGAAAAGAAAGAAAAAAAGAAAGGGGGAATGAGGGAGAAGGAGGGAGGGAAAAGAGAAAACAGAAAGGAAAAAAAGTTCATGGTGAAAACATGTTGCTTCTGAAAAAAATCTGAATTGCCTTTGGGTACTAATATTGCACAGCAAGCTTTTTGCTATATGTCAAAGGCTTTTGATTTCCACTCAAGGCTTTTTATTTCACTTTGATTTGGGGGAAACAAAAGTGAAGCTCCAATCAATCCTTACTGATTGCGAAGGTCAAAAAACAAAACAAAACAAAACAAAAAAAATAAAGACATTCTTTAAACTTCTGCTAAGGAAGTCAGTACAGAATATTTGGTAAATAAATACCTCACAGTTATTATTTAAAGATTCCATTCTACCCCCTGTTTTTAAAGGTATTTTATATACATAACAGCATGTATTTATAAAACATAAATTACTATTACAGATTTATGCTATGGAAATAAATGTTTTCAACTGTCAGTGGATTATAGATCAAACCCATGGATGGGATTCAGGAGAAATAAAAATCTCCTTTTATTTAAAAATTCTAAAGATGTTTGATAGACTGAGAAAATATAGGTTTTTCATTTTAAATCTCATTTTATAAAAGTCATCCAATATATACTTCCTGAATAGCCCATTATGATTCCAGACAAGCCATTAGTGATCATGGTGTGTGTTTTAACAATAAGTACTTAAAGACTGGGTCAATAATATGTATTTTTTGAAGCTCTATGAGTCCATATTTACCAACCAGTCTATAATTGCTTTGAACAACTAAATACTCATTAAGTGTATTTCTGAATATGAATGTTCTTGTTTGGCTTCTTCTCTTCCCCTTCCCTCTCTCTCCACCTCTCCCTCCCTTTTAGTGCTGCTTTTTTTTCCTTCTGGTGAGGTAATAAACTTCCCAAACTGGGAAGAAGAAACAATCGTAAGAGTCTAAACATATAAAATAAGAGCAGGGCCGTACTGAATTTGGGCTGCAGGGCTGCCCTGGAAGTCTGGCATTTGCTCATCTCGCTGTGCTTAAGCTTGACTGGAGCTCCAATCAGCGAGCAGTGGGCCAGGGCGAGAATGTCACACGTTGAGGACTGATATTTAGGCACAAAGAGGAAGGTAAGTGCAGAGTGCCACATTAGATTGTCAGCTTTAACTCCGAGCTGCTTTACTTTTGAGCAATAAAGTCAGAGCCCAGTCATTACTTTAGCCTGGGTTTGCTAGCTTAACCATATTATGTCCCTGCATTGTTTATTCACCGTGTTGTGTTGGGGTCAATTGTGATTTAAGTGTTAGTTGCTAAATGCTCTTTGTGTAACTGTTCTTTATGGGGGTGGTTCAGCTTTCTAAAATGTTGTGGTTTGTTTTGGAATTTTTTAAAAATTCAAGATGGCATTTATTTGTGTGTGTGTGTTGTGTGTATGTGACTATAATATAGGTATATACACACTCATATATATTCTTCATTTACTTGTCTAACTGTTTTTGAAGGAATGAATGTGGATTAACAGTGTTATCCTTTCCTAACAATTATCTTTCGCTACTCTAGCTAGTTTAGTTCTAAAAGACAGCACCATTGACAAGGGAAAAAAAAGGGAACCTTCTCAGATTTTTCAGCTCAGCGGTGGTAATGTTGCAGTGAACACTAATGAGGGAACCCCCACTGATTTGCCTGCTTTGTGACTTTTCTATTTCATAATTATTTTTAAAACGCAAAACGACATGAGGTAGCCTAGTCATGTCTCTACAACTTCCTGGTAGCGCCGTTCTTACTGCAGATGGCAATTTGTTCTTGTAACATATATATCTCTCTGACCATTTTTATCTAATTTGTATGGGTTCTACCATTTCTTTTCTCTCTTTCAGGGACCTTGCTGTGTGTGAGCTAGGGGGTGGCATGACATGCTTGGCTGGGCTCATGGTAGGTCTTTTCTCAATTCCAATCCCATTCAGAGGGAGGAACAAAAGGAAAAATGTTCCAGGGCCTCCAACTGCTGGGTCAGAGAACCGTCAACAGCATCAGCTGCGGTCAAGCTGCCGGGTCTTGAGAGACCTTCTAGATTGACTTACTTTCGGATCATATTGATTTTATGGTTGCCTCGATGAGCAGAAACATTTTACCTCAGTGTAGTCAATATCGCTTGTTGTGACATTCCAGGCCTCGCACAGTCTTTCTTTGCCATAGCAAAAGCATTTTTTTTTTTTCAGATTATAGTCCCATTTGCTAAGATAGAGGAATAGCCCGGCGAATCACAGTTGGAGCACCATGATATAGCTGCTAATGTTTTGCCTGCATTATTACACCAACAAACATGATCCAGAGCGCTCAGTAATTAGATTCTTTTGAATTAGATTGGCCATTCAGGAACGTCGTTCCCCATTCTCTGGGTTCTGAGTCATGTATTCAGGAGATATTATGTAGCAGCACAGTGCATTAGACAAGTTTTTATGTCTCTACAAATAAAAGCATATTGTTACACTGATTGGCATTTGACAAACCTGTCGCTCTTACACAATGTGTCGAGGTTACAGCCCAATGTGCGAGCATGTCAAAGCTCACAAAAAAATTACCCTCACAAAGCCATCTGCCTGCAATGCAAAGTTATATGAAGGGCATCAGGCAGTCAGACAGAAGCAAGCTGAAAGGCAGAGTGACAGCCTTGTATGATGGCTCTACTAGATAAACAGAAGCCCACAAATGAAAGCCTCTCAGAATACCATCATCCGCTGTCACAATGCAATTACCGAACAGAATGATAGCAAGATAGAGGCTCCCGCAAATGGAATGATAAAAGTATTGACTGATTTGATTGAATGATTAAAATAATGCAGACATAAAATGAAAAAAGATTGAAGATTGTTACAGAGAAATAGGTGAGGAAGCATGATACTGAAGGCTTGTCACTCCTGTCTTCACTTCCACACAGACAAGCATATTTGCTCATTGTTTGCTGTGCTCCCTTTTTTTTCCAGGTTGCTATTTCTGCAGATGTCAAAGAAGTTCTGTTAACTGATGGGAATGAAAAGGCCATCAGAAGTATCCTTATTCAGATAGCAAACGGGTTTGTTGTGCTCATTCCTTTTTCCTGGCTGAGTAACAATTGATATAAAGAAAGGCAGCATGGGGTATTTAAAAAGAGTCTCCCCCCCCATACACATGATAAGTAATTAAGAAAAAGTAGAAATATATGGAATTCATTGAGTATGACTAAGTGGGATTTTTTATTTCTATGGATTTTTATAGTCACTTTTCATTAAAGGAGCCTATAATTTGTGGACCACTCAAGGCAATAAGAATGCTTGTTTCATAATAATTTTCAAACATTCTTGTTCTTGAATTTCCATTAAAATTTGCCAGTATAAAATAATTTAATATTTATTATAGTGGATATTGCTTACAAAAATTAACTTCCGATTTCATTTCGTTATTACCTTTCTTACAATTGGTAATGTAGGTATATACCACGTAATATTGTATCTACCCTAATTGCTGAGTGGTTACCTATATCTCCCCCACTCCAAACAGCTATCAGGTTTTCATTATTTCCTTTTATTTAGGATTATAAAAGCTATCTCTTTTTTTCTACTATGCTATTACAGTTCAAACTCCATTATATTAGATTATGCTTTACTAATATGTACACAGAGTTCATGAAAATTGAACTGTACTTTAACTAAGAAAGCAAGCATAATTTGTGGCTACTTTAGCAATCGAGCTGATTTGTTCGGTGTTAGAAATTGAGAGGAAAAGAGGAAGATGTATTTGCTTTGGATTCTTTTGGTGTACCTTACATTTACATTATTGAAGGAGGTAATTTTCTTATTTGCATTTTAGACCCCTAAAACGCCAAAGCAGTTCTGATTTTTGTGGTATCTTACGTAAAACCTTTTTTAAATTTTCTTTTTCTTAAAACCTCTGCTATGTATTTGAAAATAAAATTTGCAGCAGCTCCATCAGGCTGCTCAAACAGGAGAAAGGAGGTACAAGAAGCACATAGCTAATATTGTTCAGCAGCACTTGTGTGCTCTACAGAGCCCCACCCAGCTAATTGCCTGACAGACTTAAAAAAAAAAAAATTCAGGAAGGAAAAACAGCCAATCACAGTCTTGGCCTTTCACACAAGGGAAAGAGATCACAAAAGGTGCTTCCTTTTTTAAAATGCAGGATTTTAATCATGATCTTCAGACTGTCGCAAGTTTCTCAAAATATTCCTGAGGATGAGCTGATGTCGCTTCATTCACTCTGCTTTATTCTGAGTTATTTCGTGCACTGTATCATTTCACTGTGCTCCTCCTCCACATGTCAGGGAACACAGAGAGCGAGAGGAAGTCAGGCATGCTGGCTCAGCCCCAATGGATGTGTTCTTTTGGGGGCGGTGTGGGGGAGCAGGATTATTGGACAAGAGAAGGTCATTTTAACCACAGAAACTTTCAGATTGGACCCAGCAACCTGAGGTTTTTCTTAAGTCAGCAGGTGTCTTATTTAATAGCATCAGAAAGCAATTAGAACTTTTATCAAACTATAAGAAGCATCTGTAGTCAGTATGTAAATTGAATTGTACTAAAATTATTATTGAGCTAAACTGCAGAGCTTCTAAAGAAGGGAAGCAACGCTAATGTCATTAATTAACGCACCTTTGCTTTAAACAGCAAAGATACCATGCCAGCTCTTGAAATCAGAGAGAAAAATCTCAGATTCTGTATTCACTCTGCCGGCCTTTCAAAGAAATGATTGGTACAGCCCCCTCCCAAGAAAATGGATTTTTAACATTTGGTCCTCAGAAGCTCAGCCCTGAGAGTGCTTTATTGTGCTGGGTTTTACAATGGGTTTAATATAGCGGGGTGCCAAAGGGCAGGAGGGGAAGAACTTTACAATGTAGATAAAGTAGGTCCTTTCAGGGCACAGACCAAAACTGGTAGTGTGTTTTATTTCATCTCTTAGGACTTTCCTGGTGGAGTTCAGTTTTTGTCATGCAGTTGTTCTATGTTTGTGTGCATTCTTCTGTTGTAACTAGATCTAATTCTTTTAAATTAAGAGAAAAAGCATGCATAAAGCCTTAAAAATTGGCAATGTGTTTTTCCTGCTTTTAATACTAATGTTATTCTTGGTTTGCTAACAGAGCTTACAACTGGCATTCATTTATAAGCAGTTTTACCGAGTGAGGTTAATATGAATGAAATTTTTTTTTTCAATTTGTGTGCCCACTTTCTGTAAGAATAACTAATTCACTGAATCACATACTGTTGGTGCATATAGATCAAAATGAACTCATTTATAAATTACTGTTTACATCTTTCTTTTAAAATTTGAGGAAGCCTAAATTATATAGCAGTTGTAGGATATTATCCAAAAATTACTTTCTAAAAAGTAAAAGAGAATGTCAACAAAAAAAGGGGGGAGAAACATTGCCAGAAGCCAGAAAATCTCTAAGCAAAGCTGCTAATTATTCTTAATGGGCAAGATGAGCACATTAAGAAACAAATGAAGACATCAGCGAAATGTAATTGAAAATCGACCTGGCAATCGCACATCGCATCTGAGTATTGGCCTGTATGTTATTCTCATCATTTTAAAAATTATTTTTGTTGTTCTTGGCATCTGAATTTAATGAATCTAACTGAATCTTACTTCCTAGTCTCTTAATCTTCTAAGCTTCTGATTCTTACCTTTTTTTAAAAAAATAACATTTTCTGATATTTTCTTTTTATCTTCTGTTATTTCTATTTTTTAAAAAAAATATGTGAGGCAATGAAAAGATAAGCTCTGAATCTTTATATCATAGAAGCATATCAACCAGTTGGGAAGTTATTTATTACCTCCCTAAAAATATATCAATTGAATTGGCTATGTCTTATAGAGCTCTCTACTTTGACGCTGGAAAGGTAGATGTTGATTTGAGATTTATCAAACAGAGATATCTGAAAAGAGTTAAGACTTAAGGTATAAGTGAGTGGTTAGGTCCTAAATAGTTTCTCAGACTTGTGGGTAGATGTCCCTGAGGTCTCCTTAGTCCTTAAACTATACTGCTATGTCTGACACAGAGCCCATTATTCAGAGCTCCCTCTCCCTACAGATGCCATTTTAGCTGTACCCAAAGAGAACAAAGGATATGTTGGAAATGACATCATTTGGTTCATCCAGTTCTCAAATTTATCCTAAAATAGTGTGAAATATGTTCCCTTTTCTTTGGCATGGCCATTTTAATGTAATAAAGAAATCTCCAAGTTCCCACAGATAATAATTACTCCATAAAGTTTATAGCTAGTGCTGGCAAAGACATAAGAATAGGGGAGAGAAATAGTATATTGAGTTATTATTAGCGCTAAGCCTCTTCCAAATCATAATGAATAAAAGTACTACCCTAAAAGATGAGTAGCCCTCTCTGGTACTAATTCACCCAACACAAGCACTTTGCCTTGACCCATCTTTAGTAAACATCAAGTGTATTATCTATAGAATATGGCAATGCTTGGTGACTCATGTCTTGTGCTCCTCATCCAAGTATCTTACCCCCTTAATATGCATAGTCTGGATCATGATCTCGATCTTATGATTTTCCAAAACTTGGTCAATTTCCTATTTATTTTAAAGGAGATACCCTTAGCTCAACATTATTTTATTTACCAGAATCCCTGGTTTAAGGGATTAATAAATTAAGCTTCATGTGGCATGGATGGTTGAGACTTTGGGAATGCCAGGCCGTTGTCTTGCATTCACACCCCTTCCTCCAATATCAATGCCAGCTGAAATATTGATGCCAGTACTTCCATTTACTGGATGAGTCATAAATAGACTCTATGCGCCTCACATTGGGTAGGAACTCAACAGATAGCTTTGAAAATTAAGTTTTAACTTATCAATGAAAATTAGTTCAACCAGTATTAACTACATGAATTTCAAGTGCTAAAGATACAGCCGTGAACAAGATAGGCCAAGTCCAGTTTTTGTGGGACACAGACTATGCCTTGACTAGAATACATTAATGCGTGTGAAAGACACTGAAAATCTACAGGGCAGAAGTTCTTTGATTCCCTCCAGTTATTTAAATTCTACAATATAAATGTTCACTTAATTAGTTCTGAGGTGCAGTGAAAGGAGATAAAGCTTAATTGCCAAACCTCATTTTTGTTACTAACATCAGCCTCTTCATCCCTCCAAAGTGTTTGCCTGAATTTTTAAAAAAGAATGAATTGACATGAATTAGGCATCTAGTATGTGTCAGGCTCACCATATGTGATACTCCATTAAGCCTTTAAATAGGTATCTTTTTTCCTATTTTTGAGGTGGAGCTCAGAGAGGTTAATTTACCGAAGTTCACTCAGCCACTAAGTATGGGAACCAACACTGAAGCCAGGTTCATTTGACTTCAAACCTTATATATATATTTTTTTCTATTAACCTATTATATTTCACCAAAAACTAGAATAATTTCATGATGTCATGTTGCATTTCCTCAGCACTCTCTGGAAGGAAAGATCTCTCATCCATTAACATAATAGTTTACACTGCTAATAGAGTTCAAAGCACCTCTATGTCATCTTCTAAATTTATTTGAGTATAAACACATTTAGGAATATTTTGCAGCTTTTGTCTACAGCCATGCCACCCTGAACATGCCCGATCCCATCTGATCTTGGAAGCTAAGCAGAGTTGGGCCTGGTTAGTACTTGGATGGGAGACCATCTAGGAATATCAGGTGCTATAAGCATTAAAAATAAATTAATTAATTAACAAATTAATTAATTTTAAAAACTGAGTAAAAATATTTTTCAGCTTTGAAATTGGCAAATATTGTCACACCAGGTAATTTTTAAAACCTTTAGAGATTAAAATGAATAGTATTTATATTATAATTTCATAGTTTCCTACCTCACTTTTGATGTTCCAATGAAAATAAAAGAAACATGAGCCAAGAAAGTAATGCTTTGTAAATTATAATGTTGTTATTCTTTAAAAATTTTTTTTTTTGCTTAAAGAACAGGGCCAGCTCTTTTGGTATATGCAACTACTGATAAATATCAGTTACTAATCACAGACAGAGGCTTAATATTTTAAATGATATTATATGTAATATATATAATATATAATTTGTTTAAATCCCTATTATCGTTATATAAAAATATATATTTAAAAAATAAAAATCAACTGAAACAAAATTAAAATGGAGCCCCACTCCTGAACTGTGCTTTATTTGAGAAGAAAATGTAGAGATAGAAAGAATCCTTGTTTCCTTTTAGCCAGTCTCAAGCATATATCCTATAGCTCTGGAAGTCCAGTTGCCCAGACAAGGAGATTGGAGGTGATTGCTCTGTATCCATTTAATCAGAAATCACATTAAGGCTTTCTTTGTACCCAGCACCTCCCACTGAAGTCTACCAGAAGGTTGGTGCAGTTCAGAGAACACGATTTGGTCCATCCTATTCAAACTATCCTGAATGTATTGACTTGATTTGATTGGATTACCTTTATTACCCCAAGGTGACACAGAAAAATGATAAAAATCTATTACTGGACACAGTGCCAAGGAAAGGAACCACCTCAATATCTGACCCGAAGTAAAGGGTGGAGAGCATAATGTCACAATATATCTCTTAAGGTAATATTTTAATACACTAGTGACATTTTTTCTCTTTGTATTTGTTTTAAGATAAAAACACCTTCTAAACCACAAAATATATTTCATTTCCAGTTCTAAAAATAAAGCAGCCTAAGTACTGCTGTGAAGTTTTTTCTTAAAAAATTGCTTCTAGAATATAAATACATTCAATTGCTTTGGCCTGACCACCTGGAGTCACAGGTTTATAAATTATATAAAAGTATATAGTGTTGTTTACTAAAAATTATTAATAGGTTTTCTGAGTTATATAATTTAACTTCCCTGTGACTATTTTATAAAAAGTATTACCTCCACAAACAAAATAATATGTTTTGCCTGATAGATTAGTCAGTCATGTACTCATACGACGCTACAGGTGTACCGGGCACACTATGGCATGCAGTTGGATGTCATGGAAACACTGAGTAGGGTGTGGCCGGAGTGTTAGAGAGCTTAGTCAAAAACAGTCGTCAGTTGACTACTAATTTCGTTCCTCTCAGAATAATGATGTCAGCTGTCCTTTTCTACAAGACATTTCATTTAGAAGACTTTCCTGAAATACTTTCTTCCTGAAATAGACAGAACTGTAGGCTGATGTGTCATTTTAGTTAATCAAAACAAGTAGGCAAATTAGTCTCCTTTATTTTTTAATGAATGTAATTTAACGGTATTTAATTTGCATACAGGAAAGTTCACCCAGAAAAAAAAAAAAAAGTCTGCATTATAGCACTTTTGTAAACCTCAACAAAGCCCTTCATTAGGAGACCTAATTGATTTTTCCTACCCACTCCTGGGGGAAGAAAGCTATCACAGTACCTGCTTATTCACTCAGAGAAGAAATGGGTGTGCCTGGTGTTTCAAGCAGAGATTTGGGTTAAAAAGTCCTGTGGTTCTGTTCTTGCAGAGAGATCTTGGCCAGTGCTTGTTTCAAGCATTCAGGAAATCTGTTTTTCTGAGCAATAGGAGAACATCACTTGTCTGCTTGGTGTCCTCCCCATGGGCCCAATTTAGTTCAGCTTGCAGCTTTCACTGGAATTATTTTATTTCTTGTTTATTTAAGCCTGCCTTATTCCAAAAAAGGGATTTTGAGGCTTCTTACAGTGACGCACAGAATATACCATATAAAATAAATGAGAAAGTGAGGGCAAATGAAAATTAGAAAGCCAAGAAAATATGATGAAGCCAGGAATGTAGGTCAGTATAGAAAATATTCGCCATAGGTGCTCTTGTGGGTGTCGGATGTAGGCTGTACATTTGGCTCTGAGTTGCACAGGGACCAGAGAGAAAGAGGAAGAGTTATAAGAAATATAGTGTCCAGAAGTTAAAGCAAAACTAGTCTATTTCAAGTCTAGCTTTTCTCACTAAAACACTCTGGTTGAAATCTGATATGATTTTTCTCATGGGCCTTCACAAAGATAGTGCTATGTGATATAATGGACCATTTCCTCAAAACATCTTTTCAATACATCTGGTTCTTTTTATACAAGTCTTTACATATGAGCTGATAGCCAAAGGCCAAAGCATAAGTCTTTAAGGACAGTTCTTCAAGGGGCCTTTCACTGGGTGACAGTCTTTTTCAGTAATTCATTTTCTCTCAAAGATTCTCCAAGCTTTTCTTCATCTTTCTTGTCTCACTTCCTCCCAAGTCTTTCCCTACTGCTCATCTCCACCCTACCTACTAGCACTTAGGGAACTGGAAATACTTCAACTAGGAAAGTCTCAGAAGACTGCTATTGCTCTCCCACTGACTGAAAAACCTTTTTCATTTAGACTCCTAGCTCTTTTAAGCAAGAGAGGCCTGGCACCTATGGAACAATAATCTCCCCCCACTGACACCCAAAACCCCTGGGCCTTGCCTGTATGCTACCTGAACATATACATTCCCCAGGTAACAAAACTGCAGCCTAGGGAATTAGAAGAGCTTGCCTGTGGCAAGTAATTCAACATTTGGTGGTGGGGCCAGGCCTGGATCCTTCTCCACCTTCTTTATACCTACAGCTCTTCTCTTTTCCCTGTGCTGATCCCTTATAGGGTAAGATCATTGTGTTTGCAGGCTTTTATTCATGCATTCATTCATTCATGTCAGTTGACAGTCACTGCAGAAACTTTCTTAACTATGTCCAATAGATGTGAGAGACATCATCACAAGGAATCAGAAGGCCGGTGTGTTTAAGACGCAGAAAATATCAAGCTGGTAAGACACATTTGTGCATGAAAATACTCTGGTTGAAATTGCTTATCTCCACACTATGGGTGATTATTAAAAATAATAAAAGCTAGCATTTAGTGAGTACTTACTATGTGTCAGGTACCGTTCTAAGCACTTTTAAAGTATCTTACTTAATGCTCACAAGAACCTGTAATGACGGAGGCAGGCATTCTCATTACCTTCAATTAATAGATGAGAAGAAACACGGAAGATAAGTATATTCTACACTGGGTTGGGAAGGATTTAAGGGTTGAGAGTGTGTTACAGTATGAGCTTGGTAGACGTCCAGCCTGAGACCTTCTTATGAACTGCCCTATTCCATTGGTTTTCAACATGGGGGCAAATTTGCCCCAGGGGATTTATTTTTAATTGTCATGACTAGGGACAAGGGGTCACTATTGCCATTTAGAGGGTAGAGGCCAGGGATGCTGCTAAAAATTCTAAAATACAGAAAAAGTATCAGGCCCCAAATGTTAATAGTGCCAAAATTGAGGAACCCTGCTTGATTCCATGATTTTGAAATAGTCTAGGTATCCATTCCTTCTTAGATATTGTTAATTCTTGTCCAAACTAAGAGAAATGCTTACCCTCAACGAAAATGTGGTGCCACATTTTATTTGGGCCTTGTTGGCATGGACCTAAGAGAATGAATAAACATTTAGTAATTTTCACATAAAATGTCTGTATTTGTGCATTTTTTACTTCATGTGTTTAGTCCCAAATAGCATTAGAACAATCTAATTTTTAATTATTTAATTTATTTATTATGATTAATCTGTCATCCTTTGATATTTTGAGTTTTCTCTAAGTTGAGTGTGCTTTGCCCACCCCAACTCCTCAGTTGGCATTTAGAGGAAAAGGTGGATAAATAGCAACAGTGCTTTAAAACTAAAGTGGTCAACATATTGGGATGAGGCTATAGCATAGCAATATTTTTTTTCTCTTATATTTGTTGTTGAATGTGATGAAGTACAGATATGCATAGAATATTATGCATTAGAATGTTCCGAATAGGCTGCATTAGAATGGTCCTGCATTAGAATGTTCAGAATAGGCCGATGGCATGAGCAGTAGTACGCTCTGTGTTTCTCATATAAATGAACCAACCAGTTCCATTTCTCAGAAAACCTCCTGCAGGTCTGGAGAAAAAGCAGCCTCTTACCTGCTCTTCATTCTTGGGAGACAGCCTTTACTCCACAGAGCAGACTGCCATGCCCTTCTGGAGAGGACTTCATTTTTAGACGTGATTTTCAACCTGGTCTTTTAGTTATCAATCAAAAGCACATTTTCTATGTTGTCCTCATTTACATTTATTTAATGCTTAAGGTCATTTGTGACCATTTGAGTGTATTTCAGCATATGGAATCAGGGAATAATAGATTTCAGCATCATGCTGTGAAGAGAGATTGTGTTTTTACAAGACATAATGTTGTTTACTGGGTGTTAATAATCACTAATTAATAAACATATCTAGACTTCTAAATTGTTGCATTTTGAGAAATAAAAATGTCGAGTGTTTAACTTATGGTGTGTAATAGTATTTCCTATTATCTCTTTATAAAATTAAGTTACATAAAAAAGTAAAATGTCATGTTCAACAGAAGACATATCCAAAATGCCTTTATTTCTATTTATCTGTTCTCAAAAATGCTATTTCAAAATATATTGTTCTGTTATGTACCTAGATAGAGTCTATATATCATTAGTCATCCAGAAACCTCCAAGATGGGTTTTTTACATCTTTATTTCATATTAATTGTGGTCAGTGTCTTTTTTTTTTTTAACCACCACAAGCATTTTGTCCAAAGTCTACTAAAGCACTCTGTCTGAAAACAGGTGGATGAGTCAGTCCTTGAGATGCCTTAATCTCGTATTAAGAAGCTACTTGACCACTTAACCTTCAAGAAGCTAAGAGGAAACTGCCAACAATGATGCAATAATCGGTATTCCCCTTCTATCCGCTGCTTTCTCACCCATAACCAGTACAACATGATAAAAGCATTAGCTCTATATGAGAAGAAATAAAAGGAAACTGTTCACAAAAGAGCCAAGATATGGTTCAATATTCTTTTTTAGTGCCTCAATGCATATGCAGAATTTCTTCTCCAAATTGGAGGTGTGGAATAACAGTAGCGACAGATAACTAAGAGGTATTTACCATAGCTACAAAGCCACACACGCAAGCCAAATATTTCTGCTATTAAAAAGCACTTCAGAGCTTGACATGAAGTTTGTAATAGCTGAATGTCTCCTGTGACTTCATTTGCAAAGATATAAAGCAGAAAGGAAAATCATGATATGAGAACTGTGAGCCTAGGAAATGGTGTTTTTAAAAAGGAATAAGAAACCACCCAGAAATTTGACTGGCACTTCAGGCTCCCATTCTCACTGCTCTGACAATGTCCTCAGTCACTGTCAGTGTTCCTCCTGTGACCACTCAGGGCAGACTCAGGTCGTGCAGGACCTGAAACTTATTCTGAAGACCCTTTTTAGAGGGATGAATTCGATTATACCTTACTTTGGCAAATTTTGCAGAAGCATCCTACCATGTGAACAAATTACTAGGGCTGCTCGTGGGCCTTGGAAGGGACCTGTGCAAGTGAGGGGTTCTGGCACTTACGCCTTGTTAGTTTCACAGTAAACTCACCCCTGCTCTCATAAACACCACTACCCTGGCCTGGAATAATGCTCTTCCCTTATAAACTTTCTTTTTCCTTCTGTTCTGTTTTAATCCCAGTCCGACCGTTGCTAAATATGGAAGATATGTTTGCAAAAGCCTAGAAGCTTCAGCCTGGCCAAAAAAGGTCTAGTATGTACATACATGAAGCATATAGCCATTACATCTCAAAGGTCTTAATAAAATCATTTGATATTTCATTCATTTGTTCATACATGCAGCCATTCATTCATTTAACTGATATGTCCAAGGTATTCTGCCTTTGAGAACATAAATATGGAGTAAGCAAGAATAACTCTTGAACAAAGGAAATTGTGCTACTAAATATAGTTAGAGATTGGTGAAAGAGCAAAGATATTTACAGCATCTCAATTGTTAGGTTTATCTGAAGCTGTCTTCAAAACTGTGACTGTTTAATGAAGAACTGCTCAGAGCTTTTGACATCTACATATTTCTAGATGTTCCAGAATTAGTGAATGGTGTCATTCTCTAGTTAATATTAGTTAACACTCACAAAAATTTTTAAAATCTTTTAAATATACCCTGCTGTGATATTAACAGTGAGTTTCTACTTAAGAAAAGAGGTTATCTTTGTGTGAAAATTGCTAGTGAATTTAGGCTTGTGACTTTTATTCTTTGATAAACCATTAATCTCAGTAAACTATGGAACTTATTATAACTTTTAAGATTTTTTTAACAACTCACATTTTACCTTTATGTGGGCCCCCAGGATTGGCTATTGGCCCCATTGCCCTACTGCTTTTTAAGATTTGTATCTTTTCTGAGGCTCATTTTCCTTTAGAGGTTAAATTGGGGGTGTGAAAAATGATTTTTAAAATGCAAACCCTAACCAGGTGGGATCCAGTGGCTGATTTTTCCAGGCCTTCAGCAGTCTTCTCACCTTCTTCATCTTCTCACTCACTCTGGCTTTCATGGCTGCTCAACATACATCCTCTCCTTTGTCACCCAAGCCTCTTCATTCTCCTCCTAACACATTTGGTCCTTCTCATCTCAGATTTTTGCCAGTCTTATTCCCCTCTTCCTCATCCATCTAAGTTCTTCCTTCTAAGATGGTTTAATTTCTTTCTGCCTCCTCAGGCTATTTTAGGCTGCCCTAATCTTTTTCTTCCTTTAACTTCTCTTGGCCTTAGTCCCACAGTAAAACGTGACACATTCTCTTATTGTTCAAAATGTGTTGTCTTTGTTTTCATGTTCATTGGTTCATTCATTTCCTGACAGATATTTAGATCCCCTTCTGTCTACCAAGTGCTATTCTAGGTGCTGGAGATGCAGCGATGAACAAAACTGAGAAAGTCCATGCTAGAAAGTTCGCTTTCTAGCAAGGGAGACCGATAATTTTCTTGAAGGCAAGGATTCTGCTTAATATGTTTTTGTATCCTCTGAATCAATTAGTATACTTTATCTGTGGTACATGGAAGGTGATAAGATTTGTATTTGGAGCACATGTTGAAAGATATGAATCCATAAGGCTTATGAAACCAAATAGTTTTTCGTAGAAGAAAGTCAAGCTCTAGAGATTCAGACATCAGTTTATATATCAGAAAGCTGACTTTCATTTAAGGCTAGAGTTCTTCTCAGGCAGGCATATGCAGTGTCTGTAGACACATTGACATTGTGAGTAGGCATTTATCTGTCCTTTGTCAGATTGAAGAGGAAGGTTAGCCGAAGGTAACTGAGATATGAAAGCTGAGGGCTCTCTTTAAGAAATGTTCTAATAAAGTTTTTTCTTTATTTCTCTTGTTAATCTTATTTTTAGAAACTATTATTTTTGTTTCTCTTACAAATGGGATCTGTCTTCTATTGTATTTTGTAACTGGTTGTTATTTGTGTATATAGAAAAAAAGCTATATGATTTGTGTCGTAAATATTTAGTCACCTCAAAGAGTTATTTTTAATAGTTCAGTTCTCTTGAATTTTTTTAAACAAACACATCATCTGCAAATGATGAAAATTTGACTTCCTTCTGATTCTTATTTCTCTCTTTTTTTCTCTTGTATAATTTTACTGGATAAAAATTTCAGAATGAAATTAAATAATAGGCATCTTTGAATCTGACCTGTTTTTGGAATCTTCTAATATTTTACCATTAAGTATGCATCAGTTTTTGAGGTGAAATATATATGATATTTTTTATCTTGTTAAGGAATTTTTTATTGACTCATTATTTTAAATTCTCATAAACAAATATGGAATTTTAGCACATGTGTTTTCAGTATTTTTGGATATGATCAAATTGTTTTTTTTCTTTCACTTACAGTTACAACAGTTCATATTAATAGGTTTCTAATATTAAAACATGTCCACATTTCTAGTTACTGTGATGTCTTAATTTTTTTTAACATGCTGCTATATTCTCATAATATATTATCTGAGATTTTTAAAATAACAACTTTATTAAGCTACAACTCACATGCCATCCAGTTCACCCACTTAAGATATACAATTCAAGAACTTCTAGTATATTCACAGAATTGGGCCACCATCACAGTCAGCTTTAGAACATTTAGAACATTTTACCTCCCCCCTCAAAAATGAAACACCATACCCATTAACAGACTCTCCCCATTTCCTTCCATCCTTTCTCCTTCCCAGTGCTAGACAACCACAAATCTCCTGTCTGTCTTTATGGATTTTCTTATTCTGGATATTTTACTTAATGGAATCATACAATATATGGTCTCTAATGTCTGACTTCTTTCATTTAACATGGTCATATTTTAGCATGTATGAGGACCTTATTAATTTTTATGGCTGAATAATATCATTGGATGGTTATATCACATTCTATTTATACATTCATCAGTTGATGGACATCTAAGTTGTTTCCATTTTTTGGCTTTTAGGAAAAATGTGCTTTGAACATTTGTGTACAAGTCTTTATGACAAGTGTCATTTTCTTAGGTGTATATGGCTATATGGTAACTCTATGTTTATCCTTTTGAGGAACTCCAGACTGTTTTAAAGGCTTGACAATTTTACATTCCCACTAGCAGTGTATGATGCTATCTGAGCTTCTGCATTGATATCATCAATAAAATTGGTCCATAATTTTATTACATAATCTTTAGATTTTAATATCACTGGTATACTAGCTTCTTAAAAGAATTTAGAGGCAATGAATGAATTAATTAATTAATTAAAAAATAATTTGGAGGCTTTTCTTATCTTTTGAACCACCTAATATGGGTCACTCTAAGTTGCTACCATAATGCTATAGCAGAACAATTTTTACCCCATTATTTTGGAAGTTATAATTTGAAATTGGTAAGAAATAGTGAAGTTCCTATATTAAAATGCACTGTGTTTGAAAGTTCATAAGTTAGAAAAATAAAAAGAAAAGAAGAAAAATAAGTGAAAATACAAAAAAAATAATTAATTTTGCAATTTCATATCAAAGGGCACATAATTGTAATTTGTTATGAAATTAGAACTAATTCTAATTTTTTATTGTCACTTTGTTTTGTTACCATATAAATTAATCAGCTGTCATACTCATATAATTATATATATTTGAAATGGAAAATTTAATTAGTAAATAATTAATATCTTTTATTCCAAGATTTTAAAACTCTTTACTAGTGCTCCTTAACCAGTTTAAAATATACTGGTCACCAACATAGGGGGTCCAAATGTTAGGCAAATCTGTCTTCCTTTTGGACTCTGAAATAAGTTTTTTCAGCTAAATTACAGACAAAAACACAAAGCCAGAGGGTGGCATCAGCTTTAAATTTAGGCCAGAAACAAAGAAATGATAAGCTGGAGCCACAATTCTCAAACTTTAGTGCCAGAATTATTTGTAGAGCTTGTTATGACACAGATTACTGGGCCCCATCTTCTGAGACACTGAGGTGGGGCTCAGGACTGCATTTCTAACATGTTCCCAGGTGGTGCTGATGTTGCTGAAAACCATGAACTAGAGTTCTCGTTGAGAATTCCTCATTAAATTCTGTCGTGTTTCATGCTTTATAGTTGTCCAGACTTCTAGTCATTAAAGCCAAGTCTGTCTACTGTATTCTTCGGTTATTTTATAGATATCATATATTTACAAAGAAAGAACAGGACCTGACTTTCAACACTCAATTGTCTGTAGTTAACCAATATTGTAGATCTTCTGAGGTAGAAATTTCATTGAGACCTAATTTTACTTCCCCACCCTTCCCTTTCTCCAAACTTTATTCCTGGATTGTTGAAGCTCAATGCTAGTGACTGTTGGTAAGAAAGGTCATACTGCAGGAACAGGTGAAGCGATGAGATTAGACTACTCCTGCAAAAAAATGTTGATGGCAAAGGGGCGGAGAAATAAAATGTGTACCAAGGGGAAGCAGAGTTGCGGGAAAAGTCGGGCATGTCGGCAGGAATGGCAGGACAACTAAGGAAGGAGAAATAAGTAAAGATATGAAAGAGGGGAGGGCTATTTGATGGAGCAAGGACCGAGAGCAGCACTTCCCAAAATATGGTCCCTAGACCAGCAGTATTTGCATCACTTGGAAATTTGTTAGAAATGCAGATTTTCAAGCCCCACTTCACATATACTGAATCAGAAACTCTGGGATCGAAGTTCAGCAATGTGTGTTTTAACAGACTTTTTGAGGATTCTGATGCACACTCAAATTTGAAAACCACTGACCTCAGGGAAAGAGGAAGGAATGATTTTATCTCCTTGTTTCTACTTGTTCAATTAATATTGAGAGAGAAGTATTGAAATCTCTGATTATAATTGTGGTTTTGTCTATGTTTTCTTACAGTTCTACCCATTTTGGTCTTATATATTAGAAGCTCTGTTATTCAGTGGATAAACATTTAGAAATGTTATGTCTGCTTCTTGAATTGACCTTTAATGTTATAAAGTGATCCTCTTTATGTCCAGTGATATTCTTTGCTCTAATATCTACTGTCATATTAACATAGCCACTCTGACTTTCTTTCAAGTAGCGTTACTTAGTATATCTTTTTATTTTCTTTTTACTTTCAACCCATTTGTGGCTGTATATTTAAAATACATTTATTGTAAGCCGCATATGCTTGGGTCTAGCATTTTTATCTAATCTGACACTCTGCCTTTTAATTGAGGTATTTAGACCATTTTCACTTGGTACGGGTACTAATATAGTTGGATTAAAATCTCTCATTTTTTGTTTTATGCTAGTTGCATCTGTTCTTTGTCCTCTCTTCATATTTTTCTGCCTCCCTTTGAATTAAATGAGTATATTTTATCCTATTTTATCTCCTTTGTTGACTTATTAGCTAGACCTCTTTGTTTAGTTGTTTTAATCATTGCTTTAGGTTTTATAGTGTACATCTTTAAGTTATCATAGACTATCCTCAAATGATATACTACTTTATCTCTACTATAACAACCTTACAGTGCTGTTCTTCTTCTACTCCTCTCCCAGTATTTATTCTGTTATTGTCCTATATTTTACTTATGCACATATTATAAACCCAGAATACCTGTTATTTGTTTAACCAGTCAATTATATTTTAAAGAGAGTTCTATAATATGAAAAAAAATCTTATAAATTTGCCCATGTAGTTACAATTTCTGGTTCTTAATATTCCTTTCCATGGGTCCATATTTCTATCTGGTATGATTTTTCTTCTACCTAAATGACTTTCTTTACATTTCTTATAATGACTATCTGATGGTGATTAATTCTTTCAGGTTTTGTATGTCTGAAAATGTTTATTTCATCTTTTTAAAATATGCATATTTTTTAATGACTATGTAATTCTAGGTTGACAATTTTTTTCTTTTCAGTACTTAAAAGATGTTACACTACTGTCTTCTGATTTGCATATTTCTTACAAGAAATATGCTGTCATCTTTATCTTTATTTGTATATCATGTGTCTTTTTTTCCCTCTTAGATTTTCTCTTTATCACCGCTTTGGGGAAATTTGATTAGATTATGATGTTTTATGTAGTTTTTTTTTTTTTCGTGTTTCTTATGCTTGGAGTTTACTGGAGTTTCCTGATTTATGGATTAATAGTTTTCATTAAATTTGGAAATATTTCAGCCATTATTTTTTCAAATAATTTTCTGCCTCCCCCTCTCTTCCGTCCTTTGGGGACTGCAATTACACATATATATTAGACCACTTAAATTTGCCCCAAAACTTACTTGCTAATGTTCTTTTTATTTATTTCTATTCTTTTTTTTTCTCTGTGTATTTCATTTTGGATACTTTCTATTGCTTTGTCTTCAAGTTCACTAATCTTCCATTCTGTAATGTCTAATTGTTAATCCCATCTAATGTATTGTTTTTTTCCTTTCAGACATTGTAGTTTTTATCCTTAAAGTTTTGACTTAGGACTTTAAAAATATCTTTCTTAACTCTATTCAACTTTTTAAATAAAATGAACACAATTATGATAACTATTTTAATGCCTTTGTTTACTAATTATAACATTTGTGTCAGGTTTAGATTTGTTTCAACTGTTGATTTGTTCCTTATTATGTGTTGCATTATTTCAGTTACTTGCTTTGTCTGGTACTCTTACCTCGTTAGTATCTGAATGTTTTTGTACTCCTATAAATGTTTTTGAGTTCTGTTCTGGAACACAGTTATTTTGAAATAATTTGATCCTTTTTGGTCTTGCTTTTAAGATTTGTTAGGCAGAACCAGAGCAGCTTCTAGTCTAGGGCTAACTATTCTCTACTACTGAGACAAGACCTAGCTGAGGACTCTACTCAGTGCTCTGTGAATCATGAGGTTCTCCAGTCTGGCTTATGGGAATAGGTACTATCTATTCCTGGCTCTGTGTGAGCAACTGGCCCAGTCCCATCCAATCTTCTCAGATGGTTGTTTTCCCAACTAAAGGTAGTTTTCTTAAATACATGCCCAATCAGAACTCTATAAAATACTCCGGGGCGGGGGGGGGGGGAGTGGCTATCCACAGACCTTTGGAATTCTCTCTGTGTGCAGCACTCTCCTATCTGGTACCCTTTACTGGGACCTGTAACTGACTTGGTTTTCTTGGACTCTCAGCTCCATCTCCTTAGCTCAAGGAGTCCACCTGGTTCCACCTCAGTTCTCCTTCCCTGTTCTGTGGTCTGGAAACTCTCTCAAGGTAGTAACATGATAAATAGTAAGGCTCACTTTATTTCCCCACCCACCCCCGTCCTTTGTTGCTAATTTTCAGCTTGTTGAAAGTTATCATTTTATATGTTTTGTGTAGTTTTGAGGGGTTGTTTCAGGCTGTAGGGCAAATGAAGTCCTTGTTACTCTATCCTTGCCAAAAACGAAAATCTTCAGAAAGCATTTTAAGTGGCCTCCATATCTGGCTAAACTATACATTCTATTCAGAGAACAACTTAATATAGAAACCTCTATTTCTTGAGTGCCTTTTGTGTGCCAGGCACTATGCTAGGTACATTCATACACAGTTTATTTATATAATATACTTATTAAACAGCTACTATGTGGCAGGGACTGTTCTTGGCAATGAATATACATCATAGTACAAAACAGATTTGAAAAATCTCTGTCCCTTTGGTGCTTGTGTTCTACTGAAGAAAGAAAGAATAAACAAAATTAATAATTTACTTATGTAACACATTGAAGAGTAATAACTTCTATAGAAAAATAAAGAGCAGATTAAGAGAGTTCAGGAGTACTGGAGTAGAAATGAATGATGGCAGTTTTAAGTAGAGTGGTCAGGGTATGCTTTCTTGAGAAGGTAAGACATTTGAGCAGACTTGAAGTAGGTGAGGGAATAAGCCATAGGGATATCTGGAGGAAGAGCATTCACACAGAGGAAGCAGCCAGTTTTAAAACTCTAAGGCAGAAGAATGCCTGGTGTATTAAAAAAATCATAAGGAGACCAGTGTTGCCAGAGCAAAGAGGAGAGTAATAGATGAGATCCATGTGGTAACGGGATTGAATAGGGTCATTGAAAGACTTTGACTTTTACTCTGAGTAAAGAGAGGAGTCATTACAAGGTTGTAATTAGAGAAGTCTTGTGATTTTGTATGTGTTTTTAAAGGATCATTCTGGATGCTCTTTTGAGCAGTGATTGTAGAGTGATGGGTGGAAGCAGGGAGACCAATTAGGAGACTATGCAATAATTCAGATGAGAGAAGATGGTAATTTTTTCCAGGGTGAGAAAAGCAGTGGAGATAGAGAAAAAGTTGGACTTTGATGTATTTTAAAGGTAGAACTAACCGCATTTCCTATCTAATGTTGGTGTAACAGAAAAAGAAGAGTCAGGGATATATAGTCAAGGTTTTTGGCCTGAGCAACTGAAAAGATGGAGTTAACAAGATGGGAAATACTGTGAACGAATAAAATGAATTTGGGGAATTCAATATTGAACATATGTTTGAGATGTCTGTTAGATATCAGGTAGAAATATTAAAATAGGAAGTTGGATATATGAATTTGGAGTGCATGGGAGAGTTCTAAGCTGATAGATCAAGTAAGATGAAGACTAAGAACTAACCTGAATCTAGCAATGTGGAGATCTTTGGTGAGTTTAAAACCTGATCTTCTTTTGCGGACTAAGTGTGAGGATGGGTGAATTTTAAAATGTGCCTGAAAGCTGAGAACTACTATGTGAAAGTTGGCTTTTCTTCCATCTTGTCAAATTGTTCATTTTATCAATAAGAAGTGTAACTGACATGCTAGGTGATATAGACATATACTAAGTTTCACCTCATTTCTTTTTATAATTTGTATTCTAGTCAGATGCAGAATACTTTGATTTTTATATGTATTTCATTGATGTTGAATCTAGACTCATTCTAATGATTTTGGTAAAGATATTTTTCCCTAGTTTGTCTCCAAACAATCTACAAAAACTAGAAAACCAGCTAAAGCTTAACAGTTATATTTAAATAGAGAATTCTTCCTATTCTATATTTGAAGACTAAATAAAATATAGAACAGTTACATTCCTAGTTTTTTATTATACCTTTTGACATAACTTGTGTATACCTTTTAAATATTTTCAAGTGGCACAAAAAAATAATGTTAATAGCTCAAAATCAAAAGTAAAAAAAAAAAAAAACCCTAAGTATAATTTTAAAAATCTTTTTCTCCTCAAGCGTTTTACGATGGGATAATGAGACAGATGTCTCTCAACTGGAAGGACATTTTGACATGGTTATGTGTGCTGACTGGTAAGTACATAAAAATCATAAAACTGATAGAAAAAATAGCTTTGCTGGAGTAATTGGGCTGTGCTGCTTTGCTGACGGCTAAGCAAAGTCAACAAATGAAGCACAAAGCCACCTTAACCTCAACAAATTAATATTCATCTCCATGTGACAGTTATAAGGTAGTCTTCTATCACACAGTAACTTCTACCACATTATTTCCCAAAGATTGATTTTGAGAAGCATTTCCATTTTCTGGAATTGCCTCTGTTTCATGCTTGACGTATCAGTAAATGGACGACTTAGGCAAATTGCAAATAATTATGGCTCCGAGAGGAATAGTCTGGAGAAAAAGGAGTTTATCAACACAAACAGCTCAATTAGCTTACTTCTTAGGAGAGATCTGACTATTGATATAAGGGAATATACATATGTGTGCACACATATATACTCTCCAGCAAATAAACATATCTGTGGAATATCTTTAGGGAAATAAATTTTCTTTAAAATGTATGTTTTGCTATCTAATATTTTCAGTGTACTCAATTATGATATTTAATTATACATAAAACAAGAATTATAAAATTACATTTTATTGTTATGCAAATAATATTAAAATCTCTGCCAGATGCCTGCTTTTTAAAAATAATTTACATATTTGGTCTTCTCTTTTAGCCGAGTCTACTTATTGTTAATGAAAGTCTGATCCAAGTAACAGGATAAATATGTATCAAACCTTAATAATTATTTTGAGTAACCTTATGTATTTTCTTCGTGCATGTTAGATAATAATTATTTCAGCATATGAGAAACATTGACAACTCACAAGTATTTTTCTTGTTAAGAATCAGATCTTATTTGTACTTTTATCATGATTTTTTTCATGACACTTTAGATTTGAAAACACAAGTTCAGATTCTGAAGAAGTTTTATTATATTGATAAACCCAGTCATAAGATTGAGAACCTGGATAAGACTGTCCCTATCAGAGAGCTGAATAAATGGAATGAAATTTTCAGGAAGTCTTTATTATTATTATTATTATTATTATTATTATTATTATTATTACTACTACTACTACTACTACTATTACTATTTAATATGATTTCCAATGGGTAACTTTTTTACCTAAGTCAATGAAATTAGATTTGTTTTCTGTTTTCTTCTGAAAAATACTCAAAAAAATAAATACTTTGTTTTATTTTAGGCTGAGATTTTCTACTTTTCTACGGCCTTTTTAGTCTCTTTGAACCCAGTTTCAGAAAACCTGTTCCAAAAAAGGGAAAAACAGATTTCTGATTAATCATCAATATTGTGTCTCAATATTACATCCCTCATCTAATCAAAAATAAAGAACTAAAACCTCTCCATATGATTTGAGCAAGTAATTTAGTAAATGCCTTTCCTCACCAAATATGAGAAAGGACCCTCTAGGTTTCATTGCACAGATGAAGATAATGCTGGCAGGATTAGATCAGATTAAGCATGAAAGTCAGATCAGAGAGCAGTGGAAAGTGGGAAGGAGGGCAGCATCTTCTTGGAGGTTTAGACAAGGGTCGCACATGGATGGGTTCTGATTATGTGGGGAAAGTCAGGTCTGGCCAAGAGATTTAGAGTTAAATTTGTCCTTTGCACAAATATCAAAACAGCCTGGCTTTGTCATACTTTGTGTTATGGACACTCACACCATGTCATCCTATTTGTACCAGAGAGACAAGCAGAGGAAGTAAGATTTAAGCTCTTTTCTGATTAATGTTCTCAGGTTAAAAATAACCACACGACATGTTCGAAAAGTAGTTTTTTTTTCCTAGCCAACAACAAGGTCATGTACAACTGATATACATAATGCATATTCAGTTAAGGATTTCATTACAAATATATAACATAATGCAGTATACGCACACACACACACACACACACACAACATATACACAAACATCCAGTGGCTATGTGAGAATTTATAAATTCAAATAAATTAAGTATACCAAGTTTCATTTTATAAATGGCTTTTCTATGCATGAATTAAGTTTTTTTCCTGGTGTTCTAAGTACCAATATGTCAGCCTGTTTGTAATTTTCCATTTGTAAATGTGAAACATTAAGCTACTCTCACTGAGATGGTGATATTATTTTCCATACTCACAGAGATGGGTAAGCTGCTTAGAAACTTAGAAAGTACAGTGATGTTTATAATATGCATGTTGTACATATAGCAGTGAAGCACAGAGTTCCATGAGTTCTTTATGTGTTGTTGGTCTGGCGTTTCTCTATAGAGTTTTGCCTGGATGTTCCTTCTAAGGGCAGGCAGGCAGACCACGCTGCTTTTTTTTTTTTTTTTTTTTTTTTAAGAATATCATAGAGGAGGAAAGGAAAGCTCCCTTTAGACACTACCTCCAAGATGAAACCTGAAATACTCAGTGCCAAAAATAGGTGCCACAAATAAATAGATCATGTTAAGTTTCACATCATTGTCAGTCATTGTCAGTCAACGAGATGTAGATTAGGCCACAGGAATATGAAGCAAGAGTCAGAGTTCCAATATTAGGTACATGGATTAAAATCTTATTGCCGTATTTCCAGCAAGGGTGGCATTGTCTGATTCCCTGAATAACTAACCAGTGGTACTGCTTGATCCCATTTACATGAAAACAAGCTCTATTAACAACCTATTCCAAACCTACATTTGGTTCAAGAAAAATGCACATGATTACAACAAGCGGTGATATGTTTATGTTCTTAAATCATTCATATATTCATATATTTACATTCAGACATTCATAAACCTGTGGGCAGTGGGGGAAATAACTTATTTCCCAGAAGAGACAGTCTCTTGGTTCACATCTCAATTATTAGCTCAACTAGATTATAAAATAAAAAGGCAAACTCTGAAAGCTAGTCATAATTTCACCATTCAGCATTATTGACAATGAAATATAGTTTTGTGGTTCAATAATTCCTAAATAACTTATAAAATGTCAACTTTGAAATAAACAGGAGGAAAAATTGAGGTACAGCCACACCTGCAAAAGGATGCTGTTGGCAAACATCAAAATATTAGAATATTTAACCACAGGTATAGGAAAAAAACCCTGCCTATTAAGTTCCTTGGTTGACTTGTTAAATGTTGAATTTAATGTAAGAGTTCCTTTCTTCTGGAATGTAGTCTAGCCCAGTCTTTGCTGAGTTTAGAATAGTGAGTGATTGTTAATTTTAAGCCTGCCTTTCCAGACTCCAGTTCAATCACAATAATCTAAAAGTCTGGAAGTAAGATTTTCTTTTTATCCAATGAACACTTTCATTCAGCGTTTGATGGCTTTCCAGTTTATTGTAGCTCTGCAAAAATAAAATGATTCTGTACATTTGAATTCTCTAAAGGCTTGGAAAGCAAGTCTGAAATGCTACCCATAGCCTGATGCATGGAGTTAGGTATGTGGGACAGTCAGCACCATATCTGCATGCCTGCAGTCTGAGAATTTGGAACAGAATGGGGAAGGTACATCACCTCGCTTGCTCTCTCAGCATTTTTAGTAACTATGTATGGTGGATTGTTTCTATTTTCTATATTTTTTACTCTCAGTGATGAAAAAGTTTGGCGTTTAAGATATTTTCATGAAAAAATTTTTTTTTCTCAAAATAGGCTCTAGAATTTCTTTGTTTTCTTCCAGATGCTGTGGTCATGGATAATTCTAAATCACACTCACAGACTTTTACACCTGAAAAGATCTTTAACCCAAATGTAGTCAGCCCTTTCACCTCACTTGAGGAAACTCAGTCCCAAAGAAGACAGACAAAATGCCAAAGCTCTCGCACCCTAAGGGGCAAAGCAAAGTGAGATCAGAATATGGCATCAGTGGCAGCTCCCACAACAGTCAGTTGATAACTACTGATAGAGGCCGTTCCTTCCCTGAAAGTTAATCTGAAATAGTGAATTTGACTTAGCACATTTCACCTTGACAATTACATAGAGGTCTTCCTTTTTGTGGAAAGTGACAGAGAAATGCCTCCTTGTTCTTTGCACTAATTAATTTCCCTTGGAGAGGTTGTAAATGCTCTGTGCTCAACATAAAATTCTGATTCTAAGGGAGATAATGAAAATGGCCCTTCCCCTTTCCTTTGTCATAAATCTGTGATTTGTATCAGTGGGACAAAGCAAGTGTTGATTCCGCAAGTGAATTATATAGAGGGGTGTGTGTGTGTGTGTGTGTGGTGTGTGTGTGTGTGTGTGTGTGTGTGTGTGTGTTAATGGCCAAAGTAGACTGACTGTCAATGTATTTTGATCAGTAACTAAAGAGAGAGCTGAAATGATATCTCTATACCAATCACTGACCCACTCGGCCTTTTTAAATAGATCTACTTAAGCTACTGCTGTTCTCTGAGCCCATTAGGACTTATTTAAGGAGTAAATTTTCAGGAGATTATATATCACTCCCACTAAAGCACATTAAAATTGCTCATATGACGTATCCTACAAAGTGTTATAAATTCTGCATCAGAACTAAGAAGAAAGGTGAGCTTTCTTGGGATAAAGACCTATGAAAGAACTACAACAGTTACTTTTGGGACATTTGATTTGGAGTGATGGAGTAGACAACAGTATCTTTCAGATAACTGTGTTTAGAATGCATACTGCATATTCAGCTGCATTTTCTGTAAGCTGTGATGTTAATATCTGTGTCACTATTAGCAACATTAAGTAGAAATAGTGCTTTGCAAGGTTATGTTTTAAACTCCGCTTTCAAGATGCTGTTTATCCTAACAATATTACCAGCTCTTAGGATGCACAGATAAACTGAGCATGGTCCTTTGCTTAATGCTATCTGTCCCAACTAGCAAGGTCTCCTATAGGCCCAAGTAATGACAGAGATATTTTCCCACAATGATAGTCTTCTTAAGAAACAAAACCAGAATGCTGAATTATTAAAGCTTAAGATACTATTGTCTCACTGAAGAATAAGGTATATAGTCCTGAAGAGAAAATAATTTAAAATGTTTAATACCATTTGATCTCTTTCTTATTAATCCTTAATGGTTATTAATCACTGATTAATATGACTTAGGAAAATTTTAGAGCACTTAAATTAGACACAGTCTGTGTTCTAAGATTTAAGTACTTTTTTTGTGGAATGATAAGAAAATTTTCCTGTGGGTAATAATCAGGTTATCTTGATCAAGGGATGGAATGGGATAAGGTTCCTATTCTAAATATGACTTATAGCTAATCTTTAGAGTATCCTTTTCCCATTACTCAAAGCATCGTTTTATAGAAGAACCTTCTACTAATCATATGGTGAAAACTAAGCACTGACTTCTTGTAAACGTCTTGTAAACTGCTCTCCCCCCTCTTCCTTCTCAAATGAGAGAACTGGAAGAAAACCTAGCCTGGTGAAACATTCTACCTAAATGTTGATTTCTTCCATAACAATACCAGTAAAAGAGGGTGCAGAGCCTGTTTTAGGGTCCTTGAAACTAACCCCCTATACAAGCTCCTCAACTTCAAGGACTGTGTCCATCTACCAGTCATGCAGTAAACAAATATTTATCGGAGTCCCTTCTGTGCTTCTATACTGTACCAGAACTAGTGATGGGTAAATGAATATAGACCGGAAGTTCTTTGAGGGTTGGAACTTTGCCATACTCATAGCTTATTTCTAATGCCTAAAACTAGTATGAAGTAGGTGATCAACAAATATTTGTCAACTAACATATATTGTTAATTTGTTAAAACAGCCACATAAGTGGGCCTTTATTGACAAAGAAATAGAAATCTCATGTGAAGTGACTTGCCCAAGGCGACATAGAAAGGTCAGAGCCAGAGTTCTATTAACGCACTACGGTTCCTGCTTGGCTGAAGTATGGCTCCACACAGCAGCCCTCCTACTGACAGCTGATACTTACCCGTAGCTCTGAGAAAGATGAGGGAGGGCCCTAGAATGGGAAATACTTACTCATGCCATGTGAAGAGCAGGGAGGCCAGATCAGAGGGACCCGCACCAAAATGCAGCATTAGAAACGGGAGTGAGCGACCTTGCCAAGCCCCTCATGGAATGGCTGATGCCCAAGGTTGCCCAGTGTTCTAACCTGTGAGTCCCAGATAAGGACGCTGTGTCCCAAGTTTCCAAGATAAGGCCTGGTGAAGACAGGATCAGACTGACCCAGCCAAAGGGGTAAGAGAACAACAACAGAAATTCTCAGAAAACCAAAGGATAAGAAAGAAAGACAATGAACTGGAAAGAATTCAACATGGAGATCAAGGGCAGGGGGAGGGGAATCCAGAGTTGCCATGGTCTCAGTGACACATTGCCTAAACCTTATCTTTGTTTTTGGAGCCATTTAGTCCTAGGTCTCAGTCAACTCTAACCTCCGTGCTGTCCTTAGTCACTAAAAACTATCACCACTTGAGACCTGCTCTGTGGTTTGGGTGTCATAGGCTGGTGGTTTGTTTTCCGAGGATGGCCTCACAGCATCCTCGGTGGGCAGAGGGCCCAGGTCTACAGAGACTAAGCTCCAATGACAGGAAGCTGGGATAACTTCTTCTCAGCAGGATGATTCTCCCAAACAGCGGCTTAGAAGTTGTTCCTTTAACATTAACACATAGGCCAGTCTCATGTGAATACTGACCCGTTGCATGTGATGACTTGGCTTTGGTTGGATACTACTGACTGCAACATCTTTCTTATTTTTCTAGTAAGACACTTCAATAGAAGAAAACAATTTCTCTTTTTTAGTGTTGAGTAAACATGTGCCATTAGCCCTGTGCTTATCTCCATTAGTATCATTAGATTTGAAAACCCAGTTTAATCTGTATTCTGTTCTCTTCTCAATGTCAGCCTGTTTCTGGACCAGTACAGAGCCAGCCTTGTTGATGCAATAAAGAGATTACTCCAGCCCAGGGTAAGTATGTTTCTATTTTCTCCTCAACACTGGCTTCAGAATAATTAGTCTGTGCACAAAGATGGAGAGAGTAATGGAATGGCAGGATTAATGTCATGTAATACTTTAATACTTATTATGTCCAACTTCAATTGGGTCTTCTGATCTATCAGATTCTTTCCTAATCATAACTAGGAAACTTCTTACCCTTGGCCTTCTGATAAAGAACACAGTGGGTAGTAAAATAAATGAAACCGCTTCAAAGATAGTGTGAGATTATTTTTATCAAAGAATTTCTTGAGTCTTCCTTTGATAACAATATCTTCATATTAAAGTAGAAGTATGATATTGAAAGTTTTCTGTTGACTTCTGTCATTTTAAATCCCTTCAATAATAACCTTTGTCATTGGGTATTTATTTATTACAAAAGAATATTTTTTCTTTCTCTTTCTGTTTATATTAAAGAAAAAGGACTGCAGATGAATCTGTATATTAAAAGTTCTTTGCTTTAAAAGGAAGCCATTATTTACATATTACAAACATTAGGTCACAATGAAGCCAAGCATGGCATAAAATATTGTGCACATTTTTACATTTATATATCCATTTATGCCTGTGAGTAAATTACAGAGTTTGTATCCACTCTTATTTTGTTGGGCTGTTATACTAAGCCAGGAGGTCCTGCAGCCTAAACGAGAGTTAATATACGTCTATTTAAAGTAAGAAAACGAGTTTAAAGCTCATGCATTTAAAAAAAAATCTTATAAGTATGTAAGACTCTTGCTGTGCCATAGGAATTTAAAATAGGTTAACAATGTTAATGCAATCTGAGACCGGAACTCTCGTTTATTTGAGAAGGAACTGCAATGTGTGTGTGTGTGTGTGTGTGTGTGTGTGTAATATTTTCTAAAGTTTTGTTCCTAAAGACTTTTTAAAAAGAAGGTTTGCACTAGTCTTCTGACCTCAGTGAGACTTACAGACTAATACCTCTCAATCTTTCTTTTATATCTTTTTCACATTGAAGGTTCCCAGAGCAATTTGATAATCATCCTTTGCCTTACACTGTTGCTTTTTATTTTGTTATCTCTGTATAGCTCAGAAACTTTAAATAAGCCTCTCAGAGGAGTAACCACAGCTTTGTAAGTGGTAGTCAATTCAATTAAATTGGCCTTCTCAGTTCCCTCTGTGAGGTGGGTAGTAGGTCTTGAGGCAAAAAAGGGGCATGCTACAAGCTATTGATGGCTGCTGCCATGGTTGGGTGAGCAGCCCAAGTTGAGGGTAGAATAAGGACTCTTGGGCTTCTTCATCCCCACTGTGAGCCTTGGGTGATTCTTGTGAGCATTTGCGAGATCAGGATTTTCAGAGAAGGTACTGAGATTCTTGGATGTAAAGGCCTCTGAAAATGTATCGAAGATAAATGCTATGCTTTCAAGGACATGTGGGTCTCACACTGACCAAACAGAACTTCATTCATCACCAACACCTCTTCAAAGCCTATTTGTGGAAAATACTCCATTTTGTAGCAGATTTGTATGATTTACCCAGGATCTATAGTAAATCATCCTCATGATTTATAATATAAACCTGCCCAAACTTTGAATAGACCTAAATGCAAATTGGACTGGAATCTCTAGAAGCTCTGTCATATCCTCTATCAAATTCTGAACCAGACTCCCTGTTGTCTGAAGTGTAGTTCCACACAGCAGCCCCTTCTGAGCAAAGATAGCAGCCCTCCTCCTGACAACTGATTCTCACCCTCAGCTCTGAGAAGAGTTGTACTCTCTCATGCCACGTGAGGAATGGGGAGGCCAGATCAGAGGGGCCTCCACCAAACTGCAGCATTAGAAATGGGAGTGGTGGGGCCTCGCTGAGGCCCCTCACGGGATGGCTGATACACAAGCTTTCCAGGTGTTCTAGCCCAAGGCATAAGAGGCTCACTGTAAGGGGGGAAATCCAAGTTATGGATGGCACAAGGACATACCAAAATTACCACCCAGGAATCCCCTCCCCATCAGGAGGTCTGGGGAGGCAGAATGCTTGCATTCCCTGGGCCTCCACCCAGGTGGACCCCAGAAGGGTCACATGGACTTGGCAATGATCAGCAGCTCCACATCCTGTGCCAGTGGACTGGAAGGGTTCCCGGAGCCTATGGGTAACCAGAGAGAAACTGAATTTTTCTTAGCTCTCAGGGCTGGCTGTTCTGCTTCCAAAGGACCTCCCCCTGCTAAGTGTATATGTTGTGGAAGTCACAGTCCAAGACTAAGATAATAAAATAAAAAGGTTTTATTTCATTACAATTAGAGCTGCTTTTAATGTTTTCTTGAGCCCAGAAAACTCCGTGGTTTTGTGGCTGAGAGGTTAAATGTGAGAGGGCCACAGAGAAACAGCTTGGGCTGCACTGGTGGATCCTGAGTTCCTAGCAATTTAAGGCTCAGCAAATTCAATGAAAGATACAAGTCCTCAAGGTGCTCAGCAAAAACTACACTTGAGCCAAATGCTTCAAATTCCTAAGAAGGCCCCAGTGGGTGGAGTCAGAAATCTCTGCGTACAAAACCCAAGTCTGTTCTTACTATCTAGCCATTTACTGGACTCATCTCTCGAAGCCAATTTCCTATCTGTAAAATGGGGACTGAACAAGCCAACGCACTGGAAAGCTCTAGCACCTGATTGTCTCTGAACATGTTTTAGCTCTTTGTTACCTTGAAGAACGAGAGAGACTTTTTGGCTGTGGTGAGTACTGAATATAGGGAGCTCTTTCCAAGCATTTTTCTTGAAGAAATGCTGGTGGGAGGGGATGAAACCATTTTCTTGACCTGGATTTTGACAACTCTGGCACATAACTGGGAACACACAGCGTCTCCCCTGCGCCCACATCCTGCATACCAGCCGTAGGCCCTGCACTAGTCCCAGGAGGGTTGTCTACCTGGGTGAAGATGATACTTTTTACTATAGACAGCTTGCATTGCATGAAGGGAGAGAGGTTACTACTAGATGACAAGAATGAAATAATTGAAACATGAAAGTTCAAGTGTGAAGATGTGGGAAGAAATGAATTCTGTCATTTGGGGGAGTGTGGTTCTTTGATTTCTAGCTAGGGCAAACCAGCTGTCAGAGTCAGAGTTCCAGAAGCAAAGGAAGTAGAAAGACAAGAAGAGTTTCTCTGCTTTCCAGTTTTTCTAATGGAGTCACAAAAGGTGGACAGACCCTGGATAAAGCTTAGCCAACTGGGTGGGCTCCTGGCGATCTCGAATCTCAAATGGGCACACATGGTTAGAAAGTCATTCTAGGCAGCTCTAAATTTTAGCAGGAAATGTTTGTCACCTGATCCAAGTGGAAACTTTCTTCAAATTGCTGGTTGAGGGAATCTGTTAAACACTTGACTCCTGCCAGAATACTACAAGGGACTCTCTAGTAGCCTTAAAAAAATGAAAAGAATAGATATTAAAAAGAAACAAAATCAGCAAATTTTACTCATTCCAAGAAGCAACCTTCCCCTCAACCCCCTTTACCTTTTTGCCTCCAGTAAGTGGCTGCTTGTTGTTAATGATTGATAGGTGACCCCCTGTCACTGTGTTCTTTAAAGACCATCACCAGTGCCTGATATCAGAGGACCCAAATGTAATTTAAAATAGCCGCAGCAGCCTGCAAGTTGAACTTTAGTCCAGAACTGACAACCAACAAATGGTATCTACTAATATTTCTCCGAAATGGCTTTGGGTGCAGGAAGGGGAGCCAAGCCTGCCAGACAGTGCGAGTTTACCCAGGGCCATGAGGAGATGGATGGGGAGGCAATATCGACAGCTCTCCAGCTTGTTATCACTTCTGACCGATTGTCAAGAATTCAAAAATATCACTGTGGAATTCATTTAACCTTCTTCAGAAACTGGCCCTAACTGACTGCCAAATTCCTGGAGTCCTGCCTGTACGGAAGGGGTGCTGAAAATGTAAGATACGAACTCTCATTTTAAAAGAGCAATTTCTTTTTAGTGACAAATTTCCTCATCTTTTTTTTTTTTTAATCTAACATCTCTGTACACACCTGTACAAACCTCCGTTTTTGCTTGTCTCAGGGAAATTGCCTTGTGAGTATGGGCTCAGTGCAGTGAACTGAGATGGTGCTGAAGGACCCTTGGTTTCTGTCTGCTGGCTGGGGCAGAGGCCCAGCAGACCCTCCCCTGCATTCAGCCAGGCCTGCTCTCCCAGTTGCAGGAACAGAGAGTCCCCAGATGATTTTAAGACCCTCAGAGCAGGGACCTAGCTCGGGAAGTTCTTTTCTGAAATCTACCTGCATGCTTATTTAGCATGTGCAGTGCTGAGTCTTTGCCCCCATGGAATTTGTCATCCCTTGTGGAGATGTAACGCACACACGGTAGAACTACGGTGGACAGTACAAAATGGCTTATAACAGCCCTGCACTTGATTATATATAGCCTGGTGTTATTTTTATTCTGTGGATCTTTCTAATTTAAATCTTTAATGGAATATGAGATACTCTGTCTTGATTCAACAGACATTTGTTGAGCACCTACTCACTGCCTGGCACTGTGCTGGGAAATGTGGGGAGGGGTATAAATATGAATAATGAGTACTGTGAGAATCTCGGGACAGTTGATGCATGAGCTACCAGGAATTACAATGCAGTTGGATGGGTACTAGGCAGAGGTACAGCGAGCACACAGTGATTAACTGCTTGAGGAAGATTTCTCTGGAGGCAGTGGTATCTGACTTTGGTCTTGAATAGCCAGCCAGAAGGGCATTTATTCTAAGCCTCAGAGGAAGTGACTAGAAGACAACATCCCAGACAGAGGGAACAGTGTGCTCTAGTAGTGAAAATATGGGTGTGGGCCCTGGAAAGTGGTGAATGCTGCATTTAAATACTTCCAAGTTTTGATGTATAAGTGATCGTTAAAGTTGTGTACAATTGCCTAGAACTGTATAGGACATTCACAAAATGTAGGCAGAGCTCTGGGGACCACTGACAATTAAGGGCAGATGAGAGAAGAGAAGCCAAGGAAGGAGACTGAGAGATATAGGGAAGGAAACAGAAGGAAGCAGGTGGAGGCAGCATCTCAAAAAACGGGGAAAGAAACAGTTAGAAAATAAACATGAGCCTAAACATGTAATTGGTATTTAATAGTTGGTTGCCTGGAAATGAAAAAGGAATAAAGGCATTTTGTTGGCATAACATATTCCTTTTAAAATAAATCTGAAGCATACTTATTTTTTTCCAGAAGTACACATCCTTTAATATGTGCATATGGATTAGTCTAGCAAAATAACAACAACTGCTCACAATGTAAACATCATTGTTGTTTTGTGGAACTACTCTTCTCTCCAGAGATAAATGAGTTCTCTAAAATTTCTGCTCATCAGTCAAATTTTACATTCAATTGAGTCTTCGTTCTGAGTTTAACATGATTCTGTGACTGTGAATGCTTAAAAAGTTGTGCTTTGGTAAATTAAAAATAATTTTTCTAAAGTGATTGGCTAATTTTAAATCTATATTTTTTCCTTGTTTTGATTTTTGTAGCCTAATTTGTAAGGCATAGTCCTCTGATTGTACCAGACAAAGTGTCCTGCTCCACTGGGGACATGAGGGCGGAGGGCCTCTAAAACCATTCATTATGGGGTGGATACAGACACTCAGTAGGGCTCATTGGATGCTTATCGAATGAATGGATGAAGTATAATTGTCCCTCCTAAATATTAATCCACATCTCAAAGGTCTCTGTGAGGTGAAATGAAAAAGAAAGCATTTTAAAACTCATAACTGAGTAATTAGAGATTAAAGAGTTTGCTCTTCCTCTTTCTTGTGGGTACAGTATTGTGCACAGAATGCTACCCTCTGAAATCTCATCGTAGTCACTGACTCTGTAAAAGCTTCTTAGAGAAAATCTTGTCTAAAGAATAAGCAATAGAACAGGGACTTCAAATTCCCAAGGACTTGTGTTTCTCAAATTATTCAACATTTGGATTTAGTTTAATCTCTCAACAAATATCGATTGTCTACTATATGCTCAGCTCTTAGAAAATGCAGTGAATAAAACATTAGAAGATCCATTGTCACAGAGCATACATTCCAGACAGAGGAGTTGGACAATAATAGACAAGAATATAACATATGTTAGTGGTATTGAACACTAACAAAAATAAGGCAGAGAGAGGCAGGGAAAGTGATGGGGAAGGGCCTGCTGTTTTAGTTTGGGTGGTTAGGGAAGGACAGGTAAACTGAGACCTGAAGGAGGAAGGAGATATCTAGGTAGAGAGCACTGCCATACACTTAGTTGCAATCCCCTAACAACTCACCCCAACCAATAAGGGGGTGCGGGGTATGGAGCATGTACTTTTTAAATGCAAGTATCAACCCAACCAAGAACCCTGTATCCCTATAAACATTATGATAAATAGCTTAGATAATAGTTGTTAAAAATCAGCTCTTCCATTTTAACTGTAAGAAAATTTTTGCAAGTGAATTTAAAATAAAACGACTTCCATTATTTAAAACTTCAGAATGGCAACCGGCTCTTAGAATGGAAACCAGCTCTTAGAAATGACTAAATGACCTAGTATTCCCTCTTTTTTTTTTTAATGGAGACTTTTGTTCCCCTGCTGAGACCATGTATTATATCTAGTTTCACATCAAAATGAATTTTTGCTGCTAAGTTTGAAAACCGCCTGAAAATAGCAATTAATATTGGAAAAACTGACAGAATCTTAAGTGTAGTGGCATGACTGATGCTGCTATAATTATGTGCCTGAGTGTGTACATGTCTATGTAAACACAGTTTGAAAACACACTTGATATCCGGGATAGTATATCTGTGTATTTTCTTGCAGGTAAGTGAGGGAAAGAGAATGAGAAGGAGAGAGAATTGGTAGAATTCTTATAGTGCTGTTAGGTGGTATAGACGTTTCTAGACTCACAGCTATTTGACCTTGTTTTTCAAATTATTTTTATATTTACCACCTCATTTGATTCTTATGACTTGCTGCGGTGGTGGTCAGGGGGAAGCCAGGGCCAGCTTTGTTCTTCCTTTGATAGATGAGAAAATGCAGTGGATATACTAGGATGACTTGAATTTCCTATCTGCAAAATGACATTAGACTAACATCAAAGCTCAACAGCTCTATGACTCTTCTGATTTTGCTGAAGTGACACAGCTGGTTGATGGTGAAGACTCCCTTTATGTCCACAATGCTTTCTGCCACACAGTTCTTCCTGGTAGTCTTCAGCCCCTTCACTGCATGTTTATTTACCTGTAAAATGTAATGTCTCCTATACAAAGTTGTTGGGAAAACTGTTGAAGGGATTAAAGGAAAGATTGAAGCACCTGGCACAGTGGCAACTATTATTATTGTTGTCATCACCGGTACTAATAAGGAGGCAATGTAGTATAGAGGAGAGAGCATGGGCTTTGGAGTCAGGTAAGTTTCCAATTGTTTATCATTTGGGTCACATTGGCCAATTATTCAACCTTTCTGAGCCTTCTATAAAATGGAGCCTGTAATCCCTACATTGTTGGTGGTTTGAAGACTAAAGGAGACAACATATAGAGAGTACCTCTCCCCTTTCTCAATAAATAGTTGGCAGATGTGAATGATAAACCAACTTTTATAAGAGACAAGGTTATATTTTCATGATGCCTTCAAAACTGGAAGTGACATTTCATCAAGGTGAAATGTAACCTTGAAATTAACAGAAGCATATAGTCATATTTTAAATGAATAGAAAAGAAGATTCCGAAGTTTAGCCATTCTGTGCACATCTAAAGGGGTAAGGAAAAACCCACATGGACCCAGCAGTCAGCAAATGGTCTGTGTGGAATTTCATGTCAGATGGTCTTCTGAAAAATCCTGTATGTATTTTATTCAAGTCCCGTCATTCTCACCATTGCAACAATCTTATAAGGTTGTGCAGTTTACTTAGAAAAGCCTGTTTACCCTCATTATATCGCTTTCGTTGAAAAGCAAACATTTGAGTACTGTGAGGAGTTGCTTTGCTATAATGATGACCATTTGGAAGGATTCAGTGAAGTTGGAAGCCAAGATCCTTGTAGCCTTGGCCCTGACAGTGTGTTCACGAAAAAGGCCAAGGGCAGGACTGAAATGCAAAAATTCTCCATAGAGCTTGTGGTTACTTGTCTCTCTGGAGTATTTCTTGGTTCTGAATTTTCAGGGTACAATAAACTAACATTTATAGGCATCTGTTGCCACATGCTCTGGAGCTATGTTGCTAGCTGCTAAAGAGTCGCATGGTGGGTGGCGCTGCCCTCAACCAGTTACTCTAAAATCTAGTTGCTAGTTGAAACCACTGGACCCAAAAGAGGTATGTATTATACAGAACAACTTTGAATTACAATGTGTTTATTACATGCATTGTTTGAAAAGCATCTGGCCATTTGAATATGAAATATATATTTTTTCTTATTTGATGTATCTCTATCCTTGAAATTATTCTCACTGTGAATGCCCATCTTGTGTAAATGTTTCAAGAACAATTGAGTTTTCTACCTGAGAGCAGTATGTTAAATCTCTGACCAGTGTCTGTTGTGTTTGGTTGCCTTCCAGTTTTAAAATGTGTAAATTTCCTTTTTAATGTTCTAGGGGAAAGCAATGGTATTCGCCCCACGCCGAGGGAATACTTTAAACCAGTTTTGCAATCTAGCTGAAAAAGCTGGTTTTTCTATCCAAAGACATGAAAATTATGATGAACACATTTCAAACTTCCACTCCAAGGTTAGTTTTCTGCTTGTGTTAGATAACACTTTAATCCGCATTGCATTTTGAAGAGATCATGGTCTTTTTGGCAGGTAACCTAAATATTTGATTAAAGTACTTCTTAGGTGTGCTGCTTCTGAGCAGCTATTTGTATCTGATTATTTTGTGTGGTAAAGCCATCTTTTATCTTTGCATGTCTAGAAGGATTTTACAGAACCCATTCCTGTTTACTCCTTTCTCTGAAACAAAGTAATCTTTTCATTTATAAAAGACTAATTTGTAGGATGCAGGGGAGTTGGTATAGAATGAATGATAAACAAGCATTTATATTTTAATGAAAAACCTTAGGCTTTTAAGTAGGTTAAATGCTTAGCTGCACTGAAATAAATAGAAGGTGAATATCTAATTGTATCATGTTGGACTGTAAATCTTTATCTCTGCTTGCTTTATGGCTGGGTCAGTTGGCAGTTTGAGACTGTTAAATCTCATACAGAATTTCACAGTTGTGGAGTTATATGTCAGAGTGAGGAGCTACAAGATTTAGGTCAAAAGCACTTATCTGAGAGTGACTTCTAAGCTTGCTTACATAAAGCAATGTCATCAGCCTTTTTATTATTTATAGGTATATGGCAATATAGGACACTGAGAGGCAGGCATTCCACCGAAAACTTTTTAGGACTCTCACGTTTGCTAATACATGTCACAGCTACTGGCATAACATGTGTGACTTATGTAATTCTGTGCATTACAAAAATCTCCCTTCTCTGAACTAGTCTGACCTTGGCAAGAGATTTTGACTTGTCATGCTTTTGCAAGTTGTGACTGCAGAAAAGTAAAGGCCTGACTTTAATTTTTTCCTGGAAAAATACGAACAGCATTCTTTATGTAGAAGTGTACTGACTTTTGAAAAATTATATGCAATGTGGATCTGATCTTCCCAGCAAGAGAAAGGAAAGCTTCACATTCTGGAAATGGCTTGCTTCCTTGAGTTGCTAGGGCTCCATTTAGCCCCTGGAAAAGAAATGATGCTTTGTGAACTGAAAGGGTTAAATCACTTTCTCTCATTGGTGGAATTGGGCCTTTTGCTAACAATCAAAATAAAAATAGAATGGCATGTTATTCAAATCTTTCCTGACTCTTTAGAATGTTTCCCTTTTTCAACCCCTCCCCCCAGCAAAAGGAATGGCTCTGGGGGCTTTACCTGGTGGGGGAAGGGTCTCTCCTGGCCCCTGAGCTCCTCTTTTATCCAAGGGGATAAATTCAGCCTTCTCTCCAGGGTCAGCCTGGAGCTACAGGGATCAGCTAGTGGCTGCTTCAATGTCATGTCATTCACTTTCCCCACAGAACAACAGATGCTTTTAGTTTCTCAGTCACAGCTCAGGAGAGCAAAAGCGTGGGTTCCTCCACCAGCAGAGAAGTTCAGCATTGGGCTTGATACCCTCCATCTCCTCCCTGTAGAATCTGAAGTGTGTTGGACCGTATGAGGCATTGGAAGGAGTCCTTGGTGGCCACCCTTCCTTTGTCTAGAGCTTTAGATTGTCAGCAGCTAGTGGACAGCAACCTCCCCCTTTTAGTTCCAATGTTGTGCACTACCCTGTTAGGCATGACACTTTCCATAAATCACTAAACGCGCTGCTTACATTTATGTTGATATATTTATATTTATACCCACAGTTAGCACTCCATAAATAACTATGGACTGATTGATTCATCCTACAAAAATAAATTTCCATAAATAAGTGGCTTTCGTTTTTATTTCTTCATAATTGCTTAAAAGTTAAATTTACCCCTGCCCCTTGCAGACATTGGACCAAAAAACAGTTCCCCTGCCCTTTTGATTGTTGTGAGGAGTGAAAGTTTCATTTTGTTTTCAGGAAGTAAACCCTAGGGGAATATTCAGCAGAGTTGGGGTGCTCTAGGGAAATGCTATAAACATGCACCTATGATGTTTATTTTTAATGACGAGAGCAATTGCATCTGATTTGGTGTTATGCTTCCAGCAAAAGAATGCCTCTTGTCCCTCCTGTACCTGAAGCTAGAATGCCCCATGTTCCTGTGTCAGCAGCGGTGTAACCGTGTGCTGACTGGACCGAGCCAGGCCGGATGACCCAACTTCAGCTCGCGCGCGAAGGTCTCCTTTGCAAGAGAAGGATGCCCGGACAGGATCGCGCCCACAGGCCCGGCTCTGAGCCGCGGGATAAACTGGCTGGGGGCAGTGGGGCGGGGGGTGGGGGCGGCCAGAGGGAGAGTGGGGAGCGTCACTGTCCCTTGCCATGTACCAGTGGTCTTCAGTGGGGTGCGGGGACGGCGACCAAAGCCAGCACCCGGTCCCCTTGGGTCCCTGCCTGCCGCCCGCCTGCCCGGGGCTCTGGGGACGCGCAGGGGCCGGCCCGGGCGCCGGGAACCTCTACCCTGGCCGCTTTTGTTTGCGGCGTGCTAATAGCCAGGGCTTAAAAGTTTTCCATCTTGAGCGGCAATCAGCTTTCTTCCTCTCCATCTCTGGCCAAACCCCCATGGTCCCTGGGACGAGCCTGCTCCCAAATGGAGGAGCAGCGTTTTCCTTGAGGCTGCGTGTTATCCTCTTAGCCCTACTGTGTTGGAATAGAGCGTAACCAGCTGGAGGACTGTAAGACGCCTGATAATGCCGCTCTTTTCCGCTGTCCTGTCTTAATCTTGTTACACAAATGGTTGTGAAGAGATTCATGAATTTTAATTTTGCCCTCTGCATTAGTGCCTCACGTCACTCATACACAGCTGCCTTCTATGCTGAGTTTTTCACCCCTCCTCTTACAACAGGGGAAAAAATTAGTTACAATCTTGGCAGTAGTGCAAAGTAAAAAAAAAAAAAAATCCACAGATTTAGGCAGCCACCCATGAAGCTGATTAACAGGCAGTGATCAGGAGGAATGGCTCTGCCTCTTAAACTTTTCACCTCTCATTGTTAACTGTGAAATTTTATTTCCGTTAAAAAGCAAGCCTGTAATCAAAACGGTGCCATTCTGCACTTTTCTGCCAGTGCTTTTGTTAAATTGTGCCCACACCATGCAGCCGGCATATTCAGGAACCAAGCAGCCAAAGGTGTAGTCTGTTTTTAAATTTTGCCTTTCTTTTCTTTCAGGCGACAGGAAGAAAAATAAAACACTTCTCTCTTCCTACCCAACCTCTTGGTCTCCCCCAGGCAGGGAATCAAACACATTGCCCGATGGTGTGGCTCAAAACCTTTAAAGGGTGTTAAGATGGCAAATTGTTCAGCAAGGTAGAGACCTGACTCAGAGATTACAGCAGGCTTGAAATTAGTTGATAAACCACTCTCATTCATGCAAATATTCTTTGAAATATAATTTTACATGCCATAGATTGTGTCTGTGTGTGTTTTTAACTTTTGCAAAACCACCCATGTGTTTATTTTCGTATTTTTGTACTTAGCCATGAAAATAGGCTTGGGCTCGGCTGTGAAGTCAGTACATTGTGTTAAAAGCACGGCCATATTGCACTTCTGCTTATCTATTCAAAATGCCACATTACAAGTGGCTGGTGCTTATAATCTGTGTGGTGTGCTGTTGATAATTGTGGATACTGTAAAGGGTAAACAGTCTGAACTCCACTCCCGCTGCTGCTGCTGCTTGCGCCGTGGCGAGGCTGAGCATGTTACATCCAATTATGAAGTAAAGCATAATGCTACTAATAACAGCTATATAATTTAGTTCAGTCCTCAAAGACCCTGTTTTAACCTATGAAATTGAAAAATTGTTTTATTCACAATTTGCTTTTTGTTCATTTTTTCAAGGTGATTTTTATTTCTTGAAAGTATCATTATTAATTGGGCAAAGAAGTACAGCCTGGGTAAATGGAATTATTCTTAAACCACATAACATTCCTCCATTGAAGCAAGTATTTCCTAATAGCTTTATGTGTGTTTGAGTGCCTCACACACATAACAGTCTGAATTCAGAAGTGATCAAGGCTGGGGTGTAGTGTTACCTTTGAGGATTGTGGGCTCTTCCCCACCTTGGGAAGGGCTCACAGTCATCACGGGGCTGGCCCCTGACCCCTTCTAGCAAGGAAGCCTCTGCTTTGGCCTCCAGAGGTCAGCATAGAATCCAAGTTAAAAGTGATTTCTATCCCATATTTACAGAATTATTTATCCCACATATTACCTCAGGGACTTTATAAAGAGCTCATTTGAGTCTGTATATTAGTGCATTGTGAGTGAGTAGGTCAGCTGACACACACACTGAGTAATCAACTTTCCCTTATCCCCAATCCCTGAGGAAGAATTTACCAAGCCTGGCCCCTTCTTCTCTGTAAAATATTTCAGTGACTTCCTTCTATTACTAGGGCAACTGACAACAAAGGTATTTACAGTTGGATAGGTCCCTGTTAGTGGGTTTGGCTTGGGAAGTTTGTGTTTGTGAAGCCATTTTCTTGGCCTTTTTTTTTTTTTTCATGAAAGAGTGTGTTTAGTATTAACACTGTTGATATTTTGGTGGCAACAAAAATCCATGAAGATCTTTCTAAAGAGACAATCATCTGCAAACATAACCAATTCTATCTAATAAAACAGAATAAAGTCACTTCAGTGATTGTCCCACCATCAGATCTTAGGAGAATGAATTAGAAAGTGAAGGTTCTGCTGCCTTTCTGTTCCCCAGGTGGAAAGGAAAAGCAAGCTCCTTTCTCTTGTCCTTGATAGTGAGGGCATGTCACAGTTTGGGAGTATGATTTAGAAGAAATATGCATTTTGAAACGATTCAAGTTTCCACCAGACCTATTAATCCAGGACAGTGTCATGTTGGAGCCGTTCATTTAGCTTGGGTGGGGGATGGGGTGGGTTGTCTGGTTTGAAACAGTAAAGAAATTGGATTCATGTATCGCTTAAAAAGATACTTATTTCTGATACTCATAAATTAAAAAATGAATTACCAATTGGCTCAGAAAATACCAGCTTCAAAAATATTAATTTTGTCTTTATAAACAACAAATTATTATTGGCTAGAATATGTACAAATATGACTATCAAAACTATTCTAGCCAGATAAGGAAAGATATACTTTAGATTTGAGAATTCTGATCAGATTTTAAAATCTATCATGGAAAGGCCCTGGGAACTTCACCTGAGTAGTATTGGAGCTTGCTGCTCTAATTGTTGGAATATGTTTCTCTCCTCAGAGAAGAGCATTTTTTAATTACTTAGCATTAATATTAAAACCCTTAAGAAGCAGCTGCAGCATCTTTGAAATGTCTCAGGCCCCACAAGCCTCTCCCTTATGCCCAGGTGTTTCCACAGTCTCCAAACAGTGATCTGAAAGGTCTGCCTGCTTGGTTCCTAGGGCCCTGGCAGGGGGCAAAGAGGGCCGGGAGCAGAAACTTTTAAGCCAAGTGGCTGGCCTGGCGAAGATGAACCAGACCCCTGCTCTGCCTTCGCTGGAGTGCCTCACAGTTCATGAGTGGCTATTTATGAAAAAACACCCTATCCACGCCCCGCCCCCCCACACACAAAAGATTCCCATTTTGATGAGAGATATTGTCATGTCAGTGCCACTGAGTACTACTTTGATTTGCTTTTGTGTGGGTGTGATTTCTTCTTCCAGAACAATATATTTAAGTAAGAAGTCTTTATTATATTCAACGTTAAAAGCGACTGGTAAAAAAGTCTTAATCTGAGTCTCCTTACCTTTTTTTCTTCTATTATTGTTTTCAGTTGAAAAAGGAAAACAAGGATATATATGAAGAAAACCTTCATTACCCACTTCTGCTTATTTTAACCAAAAGTGGATAGCAAATTAAACTGCTCAAGAGATGAAGAAAATATCAAGTGCACAGGGAATATTTTACAAAAACAGAAATCTGTATCAGGCATAATATTCAGCAAGCCGTTGGCTCCCCGAGACTTGCAAGCCACCAGGACTTGGGCCCCCACCACCTTTGCGACATTCCACGTCTGGATTATGGAGTCCACCTGTCCTCACTCACATTATTCCCCAGCCATCCTGGATGACTCTTTTTTCAGTATGCTTGTTGCCTTTTATGCACCAAACCTTTGTTTATCTTCAAATATCTGTAAACAGCTTGTCTGAGATTTGAATCGGATTTGTGAGCAACCTAAATATTTTTGCATCTAATTGAGACAGAATTTCTTTTGATGATTCCCACCTCTCTTTTAAAAAAATATCTTGTTTTTTGTTCCATTTTGGGTGGCGATAGTTTTTAATCTGTAAACAGCAAACATCGGGATTCTATCCTGGTTAATAAAAATAAAGCATATCTTTCCAATCTCCCTCAAATTAATTGTATTTACTCTGCCACCTCTTTTTCTGTCTCCTTTGCTCATTCTCTTTCTCCTTTTAAACAGGATGTTTTTTCCCTATAGACGTATAAGAAATGACTACATCAGCCCAAAGCCTCATAAACTGACCGTTTGTCCTCTGGACACAATAGCATGGCCAGCCCTCTGCTCCTCCTCTCCAATTATGTGTGATTAGTCTCAATGTGTTGTGTCAAGAAGGAGGAGTGTGCTGAGTGCTTATTATCTGTTTAGGTACAAGAAGAGCACATTTAGGCTCTGACTATGAATGAAAAGTGAGCCTTTATCCGAGCTCAAATCTAACTGCTGCGGTTCTCCAGGCTTCTTTCAAAATATGTCCTTTCCAGAAAAATTTTGGGGAAAAGGTTGATAAACTAGATTGCAACCAGAAGGAGTTTTTAAAAACTCAATCACAAAATTATCTTATTTAAAGTAAGCCTACATTGTTATATACTGTGATTCAAATGTATAGTAAACATTTAATAGATGCTACCTAGGATTAAGAGAGAATGACTTTTCTGCAGGGAACCCAAGCATATCCTTGCCTAGTGCATCCATGAGATGCTCTAATGCCTTTTGTGGAAATTCAGACGTTTATCTGTAAGGAATCATCTGTGCCCACTTTAGCAGTAATGTCATTAGTAGGTTAGCTATACATCCTCATATCTTTATTGGAGGCAAGGGATGTATTTAGTGTGATACAATTAAAGTGATAGGTGGGAGGCTGAGGACAAACCCTTTTGCATGTTAAACAAACTTAACTGTCATAAAAACAGCGACTCAGATGTCTTCTCTGCTCCCTTCTATCATCAAACAAAATTTTCACCATCAGTTTGCATGTCCTTGTATTCACCACTTTTTCTGCTCCATTAGAGCACCTAGATGGATCTCGGAAGGCATAGGTCAAGTCGCAGTTAGATCATACATTTCTTTCTCACAAAAACTTGAATTGCAATGCCAAGTGATGGGCTAACATCACAATAACAGCAATTTATTCCTCTTTGGATAAAACAGCAGTCTATTCTCAGTGCTAGATAAAGACCAGGGCAATGCAAACCAGCCATTTAGCTGAGTAGTTCAGCTAGTGGCAGCTCTCCTTTGGTGACTGTATAGGTTGCACACTGGCTTCATATTTTGTTTAAAAATTAGAACTTGGAATGTTTTAAAAGGCAACACAGATAGTTCCATTTGTATTGGTGAAAATACAGCAGAAATTATTTCTTCTGTAAAACCTGCAACTAAATCTGCCAGACAAAGAAAACCCATCCCTGTAGTAGCACCTAAGATGGTCTATTCTTTCTTTTTTCTTTTTAAAATATAGAACGGCAGAACCATGAGAATATTTCCACTTTTCCTCAAGAAAATACGTGAATTGGCAAGAATTCAATTTGCATTTGAGCATTGTGGGTGTGGAAATCCAGTGTTTATTTCTCTGAGAGAAATTGTATTTTAAAAAGTAAACCAGTAATGAATTTTTTTTAGTACATGAGAATAGTATGTACAGTTACCTAAACTCGAGACAGGATGTAAGAACTGAGCTGTTCCTACCAAGAGATACCTAGTAAAGATAAGTGCTTATTGTGTGATTAAAACCTAGAGAATCGCCCATAAAATATGAAAGGTTTTATAGATCTCCTCTTTATGAAATCTCACCAGGAAATATCTCTAGTCCAGGCTCTTTGGAAGTTTGTGAGAAACTAATGTTGTATATTATTGAATAATTTAAAAGTGTTTTTTATTTTCTCAAGTTTTAATGATGTCTCAGTATTGAGAAGGGGAGATATAGCTGCTTTAGAAAGCTTATCCACTTACATTTCTTTTGAACTTTATTATTTCTATGCATCGGTATTGGGTGGTATAATAGCAATTGAAATGCTTCATTCCATAATTGTCTATTATGTAATTATGCATGTGTTTGTTTCAAAAAGAAGCCTGTCTGCTTAGGAAATCGTAAGAATTATTATGATATTCCTTTTCCCCCTGTACCTGTATCTTCATGATTTATTTTCTTTTGTCATAGTAAGTAGATTTAGCTGGACCTAAGAATGTTTCTAATATTGCCCATGGTCAGTTCTAATGCAGTGATATGAACAGGCACATACAAGTTGGTTATAAGAAATATATTTTATTTTATAGCAAGACATATGTCGTGAATTGGGATAAGAGTGCTAGAAAAGACTACCTAAGAGTTTGATGCTATTTTGTATAAATTGCGTATTTTGTTGGCTTTTTGACTGAGCATGAAAATGTAACTTCCATTAGGGAAGGGTAATTTAGGTGCTCAGTATTCAGCAGAAAACTTGTCGGGGCCATAAAAGCTTTTCTGGCTGGTTCCTCGGGTGTTTTCAGAGACAAGCTGCCCGCCCCTTGCTGATTTTCCCTTTGGCTTCAGTATGAGCTGAATTTACCACTGCATACCTGTTGAATCAATTTGGGGGATCCAGCAGTTAACTGAGTGAATGGAAGGATTAGTGGCCCTCTGGAGCCCTATTGCAACAGCCAGGTGTCTGTCCTAAACTAGTTAACTGCTTTTGACAGTTGAAGAACCTGGTTTTAATACCATAGGCAGGAGGTTGTTGTGTTTTTTTTTTCTTCTCTTCATTACCCTAAGGATTAGACTTTTGTTTGTTGTTATTGTTGTTGTTGTTTAATAGGAATGGACTGTCGCCTTCCCTTAACCCAGCTTCCATGAAGTTTATCTTTGCTCTTAGTCAGAATTTGACTTGATTCCAATCTATGCCAAACAATTTGGTGGTAGTGTCCAGCAGGACCCTTTCCTTGGACTCTGGGGGTGGGGAAAGAGCAGGATGCCCACAGGGTAATCAAAGTATATGTAGATACATAAAGATACACACACACATACACACACACACACACACACACACACACACACACACACACACGGAAGATTAAGCTGTTTAGACCCTAGATCTGGGCTCCAGTTTCCAGCCTCCACTCCAGATCAAAACCCGAGTTCCGACTGGACGAAATATCATAATCATGCCGATTGTATCCCATTGAGGAAAGTCAGACTAGGTCTCCTTAGAAACTGAATTTAGACAGAGGGCAAATATGTTTTCCTGAGCAGACTATTTCCAAATTAGGAAAGAGCCTGTTGGTGTTTAACAAACCATTAAGCCTGAAATGCCACTTTTAATTCTCAGATTTCGTTTTACTCAGAGAGCTTACTGCCCAGGCTGTAGCTAAATGCTCACTGCGTCTTCTACCCTGGAAGTCTGTGTATTTGGAGTCTAGATTTTGCCTTTTTTGTCCCCCTGACTTTTCAATTAATACATTTTTTTAATAGATAAAACAGATCACACTGTGACTTTTAAAATGTCAACAAGCTTGTGAACAGAAATGTAATAAAATGGCTAATAGGAGATTCAATAGTTAATAGATGGCCTGAAGTGTGAGCAAATACAGTAGCTGCATATTGGAAACTGTGCAAGTGAAGATGGCTTTAGTATTGCAAACTGAGGAAGAAAATTGTTTTTAATTAGCACCTTCATAAGAACTGCTGATTAATACTGTTTTGTTTGGTGAAAAGCTTTCAGCTGAGTAATTTGTACAGCCATTACAACAGTTTTGTTAGAGCGGGACTCCTGTTGTTAAACACAAACAGCAGATGATAATGGTAGAAGATGAGTTTGTCATGTAACAATTTACCTTATTGAAAAAAGCTTTATATAAAACCCAATACAGTAGGTACCAGCAGAAATCACATATTTTAAATCCTTCCAAAATTGCAGTGTGCCGTGCTTGTGTTTCTTTTTTTTTTTTTTTCAGGGACTAGAAGCAGATTTTATATCATTTATAAAATTATATACACAATGTAAAGGTGGTGTGGCATGGACAGACCACTTTCTCAGCAGCGTTTTACATCGGAGCAGTAAAGTGGCTGTGTATTCAAACACTTTCTAACTACACAAAGCAGGTTGGAAAATGGAATCCTAATTAAATAATGTAACTCAGATGTAAATTTACATTGAAACTGGATGTAGGGAAATAAGAATTGGTATTTCTGCCTTAGGTGGGTTTATCGCACATAGGATCTTTTAAAATATCCCTTTTTCTCAAGGAAGTTTAATTAACCTGTCTTTTTTTTTTTTTTCTTTTTCTGGAGGTGTATTAGCTGACCAGGGAAAAGAGTGGCTCATTCAGTAAGGCCTGACCAGGCAACAAGAGGCTGATTTCAGTGAACTCCCATCAAATGGACATTGCGCTAGCCAGAAGCATGGGAACTTTTTTTCTTTTTAAATAAAATGCAATAGTAAAGCATATTTGCATTAAAATATTACACAAACCAAGGCTGGTAAGAACTGTAAATTATTGGAGTGGCGTAATAGAGCAAGAGATTTTTTTTTTTAGACAGGCCTTCGGGGTAATAACAAGGGTTGAGGCTCACGACAGTGCCAAATAAGCTTTAGACAGCATAATAGTCTGCAAAGAAAGCCACAGAGCACTAATGTGAAGGAAGAGCTGTCCACCACATGCAGCAAAAATCACCAAAGGTCATTTTATGGTAGCAATTGTGACATAAAATTGGTGGTCATGCTACATGTCTAATACTCAGCACAGCTTTATAAATGATGGGCCCCTAGCGATGGCTGTCATTAAGTGCTTTCATCATAATAAACTTTAAACTGTTGGCTTTATGAATCGCCAGCTAGCTTCAGCTGTTCGTTGGTTGGAGCTTGCAGTGCCTTAAGTGTGACAAGACCTATTAGGAATTGCAACCATGTTTCAAGCGTACTTGGCTTCCCCACTCCTGGGGTGATTGCTGCCTATTAAACCGCGTCTGGGAAGATTTTCCTCCAGCAATCTCTGATCAAGAGCTTTTTTGGGCTTTGACCTGCATTTCCTTCAAGACTTTCTCTAAGGAGTTTTATAAGAGCAAAACTCCAGAGGATTTATAGCCACTTCTGATTAATACCTTTCCAGTTTTTCTAGCAACTCTCCCACTGCTGCATAGAGAAAAGCTTTCATTGTTCCTGAGGTGCTTATTTGTGACCTTTTCTCTGCTTCCTGATTCCCTCTAACGTGTGCTCTCAGTGAAATCCTCGGGGTGGAACGAAGACAGTCGGAGAAGTTGTTACAGCTGGAGAGACAGAGGGAAAGAGGGAGGCTTTTATATTTTTAAAGAATTCCACCCCGAGCAGCCTGGCCCCGCCCATTTAAATGCCCGCTGTGACGTCACCCGCCGCCTGCGGTACCCAATGCATCCTTAATAAGCCCTCGGTGTAAATTGAGTCGACACATAAAGATTTCATGATTCCAATTACACTTTCATTAACCTTTAGTATAGGAAGTCTTTTACTTTCAGTAAATCTTAACGCTTTCTTGCCGTCTGTCCTACTGATGTGAATAATAGATGTTTGGGGAAATCACTCTTTAAAAACCCAGGGTATTTACTTTACAAGGACTAAACACATATTCAGGCTCACTTAGCAAGAACTTTAATTACTTGTTGCTTTTTCTAACTTGGAGTTACCCTCACCCCACCCCCAGTTTTCTTCTGCTTGACTCAGATGTTTTCAATGTCTAAATCTCTGTCTTAATACTCGTATGAGTCTTTCTTTTAAGCTAAGTAACGCCCTAAAGATAGTTAAAGGCATGTCTCAGGTGTGGACCATTACACAATTAAATTAGCAAACCTCCGAGGGATCGGATTAGAACTCAGCAGGGAACACCTGCGGATTCGAGGGCAGAGCCGAGTTCCTGAAGGGCAGGGCTCTCGCCATTGAATAGCGAGGGTCTGCCCTCTTGGTAGTCTCCGTCGCAAACTTGTTTTACCAGATACAGTATTCCAGGCTAAACTATTTTTTTTTCCCCTGGGAGTAGGGTTCTGTGGCTGTCAGAGTGCACAGGAAAACCATCAGCGAATGTGTCAAGCCGAAGGGAAAACAGGAGTTGGAGGGCTTGTGGCTTTTCACAAAGGCATCCGCCCTTCCCTCCCTGCGAACCAGCCAAGGGTGGACAAGTGTATTTTGAGGCTGCTGCCCAGGTGCAAGGGGTGGGGGCGGGGCGGCTGCAGAATGCCCCTGAACAAAGGCGCCTCCAGGGGCTTGAGCCGAAGTCACCTGCTGCCTCCAGGGCAGATTAAGGAGGACTGGAGTGGGCATCTGTAGGAAATGGTGCTGTTCTTTGGGAAATCAATTCGTCCCACCCTTAATAGGGCATTTTGCCTTTCCTCTTTGGGAGTCCCAAGAAGGTGCTTCCAAGGTCCCTCAGAATCAGTTATTAACCCGCGCCTGTTTGAAGAGACGGCACCTTTCCCTCCTCCCGAGAATCCGTCTGCTCTCTGCAACGTCTCATTTCCTTTCTCTCTTTCCTTTGGGCTCTCTCGCCCCCCTCTACCCGGGCTTCTTTCATAATTAGGCTAGAAGAGGAACTTTCCCCCACTCCCTTACTTTGAGATTTCTTTTTTCCCAGTGACCTGGGCTGCACTTTGCCCCCACTCCCTGCCTGCCAATCTCTTCAGGGTTAGGGCCTCTCTCTCCATTCTTGCAGTCTCCCCCTCCTTGAGAGCTCCGGGAGGCCCAGCCTCCCAGAATCGGATCTCCTTCCAACACTGCAGCCCCCTGCGGAGGAAGGAAGAGGCCTCCTCAGAATGAATGGCTGGTAAGGAGGTTTTTAATTTGTCTGGAGCTACAAGAAAAAGGCGTCCCTCGCCCACGCCCACCTCGTTTGGAAGCCCCTCTGCTTTCCCGGTGGGCTCTGTCACTTCACCACTCTAGGCCAGGTCCGCAGGGAACATTTGGAAGAGAGATCTGAAAATACTGGTTTGTCGTGTGAGCCTGGCCTACCCAATCTGGAATAAGGCCTTCGCTTTGTAAATTGTTGTTGTTTTTTTTTTCTTTGCAATCTACCAATGTGAGAAATTTGGAACTTCAGCCTGTTTCTGTCAGATAGGATGGGAAAGTGAGCTCATTCATCCATCCATTGCCTCTGTTTGCAGTCTGCTTTCTGCTGGCCGGGCTCTCCTTGAGCTTGGGGGAATGTCACCATGCTGTTCCCAATACAGAAGACAGTACATTTAAAAGCTTTGCCCACCTGACCTATGGTTTCACCTCCAGGTGCATTAGCTTTCATTTCCTTTCACGGGATTTATTTTTAGGAACAGAGGCCAGAGCCCTGCCTGGCCTATGTTTTGAGTGGAAGTCTCCTCTACCTCTCTTATACATATAAGAAGCATCTCATGATGCCAGGAGAGTGGAGAATGAGGCAGCTCCTGAGCTGTCCAAGGTCTTTCCTCTCTCCACTGGCTACTCCTGGTCAGCCCACTTCAGGCCCTGTAAGATGACCTGGGCTGGGTGACATAGGTCTCAGGGTCTCCAGCATGCATTCCTAGGCTCTTTATGTTTTTCCCTAAGGAGATATTCGCCCCTCATTTTAGCCTCCTTCCCCCAACCCCAACAGACTAGATAAACCATAGGGTGGTTATGATCTTCTCAATATGAATATGATACTGAAGGGGTTTAACTGACTGTCCCTTATGGTAGATTGGGGGAAAAAATGACAACAATATTTTGCAGCTCCTTTCTTCAAGAAATGGAGTCTGTTTTTCTTCCCTTTGATTCTGAACTTGACTTACTCTGGCCAATGAGACATTAGTAAACATGAGTATAAGCAGAGGTTTGAAAATCACTTTGCACATTGGGGTTTGCTCTCTTTCAATGCTTTTGGAAACCTGTCTATTCATCCCCATTATTCCAGCCATGTAAATGAAGTCATCCAGGACCAAACATCGTGTCTAACATTTTGAAAATACAAAAACAGGATGCAGGTTCTGCAGGCTTCACTCACCCTTCCTAAAACCAGCCTATTACCAAGACAAATCACTCAGGCTCCTAGGAAAGGACACAAGAGAAAATGGGCTGCAGGAGAAAGTACAATAGACCGAGTAACTAGATTCTAGCCTAGGCAAACTACTTAATCTCTCTGGACATTAGTTTTCTCCTCTTTGAACTAGATAATTTAATTATCTAGTATGCCAGTGCATTTATAAAATAATTGTTAATTGTAATAAATTCTATGAAAACCATAGAGAGTCCTTTTGGTAGAGAATTATTACTTCAGGGCCCGACTTCAGACAGGATGGTTGAAGAAAGCCTCTCTGACGTGGGGGCTCTCAGTTGTGAGAAAGAGTGATCATGCAAAGAGATGATGGCAAGGTGAAGAGCTTTGGCAGAGGGGATGCAGAAGGCAGGCTCTAAGGTGGGCTGAGCTTGTTGCCTGGAGGAACAAAGGAGGCCAGTGTAGCTGGGGCCTTGTGAGGAGAGACATGAGATGGTGAGGGCCAGACTGTACAGGATTTAGTGAGTTTGGATTTTATTCGAAGTCTAATGAGCAGCCATTGAAGGGTTTGGAGTAGTGAAAATAACATAATCAGATGTACATTTTCAAAAGATTGATCTGAACACTGGATGAAGATTAGTTTAGCGGAAGGAGAGAGTCCCGTTAGGAGGCTCCTGTACGCAGTGGTCCTGCTCAAAGAAAATGGCAGTGTGGACCGTGGACGCAGTGACAGTGAGGAGCAGCCTGATTCACAGTGGGTGTCTGACATAGAATTAAGAAGATTTGCTGGTGGCTTCCACATTAAATTTAGGTGAAGACCTGAAAGTCTGAGCCTACTGCTTTGGGAATGCACGCCCTTTCGCCCCAGGCATCTGCCTCACCCTACCTGTAGGGCCTGGGATATGTAGAGGTGTGGGAGGACAGACCACAGAGAGGACGGAACCTCCACCTGCTTCCACTTTCAGCTTCATGACCTGAAGCTTTACAGGCACCTGGGAATGGGTCCTCACGTTCTGGTGCCTTCTTGGTCACCAGATTGGCCCCACTTAACATCCTTTTACACTCTCAGAGAGAGAAGTGGCAGTGGCTAGATTGGACCAGGCTATAGGATGAGAAGCCTATTTCTGTTTTCGTGGATATAACCCCCAGGATATACCAGTTTATTCCTACCATTTTTCTAGGCATCCAGTACTCTTGGGAGTGAGTACTCAGGTAAGACCCAAAGAAGTTAGAGACTGACTGGCTTCTGTCCTGGTCATGAGGCCCCACTGAGCTTGATAGATGCAGAGCAAGTAATCCCCTATGTAGCAAGATTTAAAGAACACAAGAAAGATCTGGGGTGGGAAAAATTGTGTCATTGATACTGAAATCCCACCAACAACTTCTTCCCCTTAGCTCAAGGCAGGGGTTACTGTTAAAGTGAGGCTCATCTTGGAAGAGGTGATACTCTCATGGTCTTTGATGTGAAAGATCTGGGACTAGGCTTTAATGGGGATAGAGAAACGAAGTGGGAGGGGGATGAAGAGAGGACACTGAGAACCCAGAGGAAGTTAAGGGGCCCCAAGACCTGGGGAGAGGAGCAGATATGGGTGAATCCAAATGTCAAAGGTGACTGTCAGCTTCACAATGTTACCTGGGCCCAGCAAGGTGTCCTAATTCAACAGTGCATGTATTTGACTGTGTATCCTCCGATGCATAGGAATTTGAGGATGAGGCAAGTGGGGTCCCTGCCCCACAGTACTTATAAACTTGTAAGGGGGACATAGGATGTCCTCAAATAAAATACATACATGTAAAAGAACTGGCAAAGGGTTGTTAGCGATCAACAGAAGGAACGATTACATTCTGAAAGATAAAGGCAGAATTTGTATTAGGCCTTGAAAGGGCCTACCAGGGGCATGGAGCTCATGAAGATTTCAGGAAATGTTTGACTTGGCAGCGATGAGGGGTTACTGAGGTAAAGATTCATTCACTTACTCATCTCACAGACACTTATCAAAGCCTAACAGGAGCCAGGCACTCAGAGGAGACTAGTGAACCAGATTCCCTCACAGGGAAGAGGGAGAAAGGCAATCTACATGTACACAAATAAGACTGGTTTGAATCAGGATTGATGCGGTAAAGACAAAACAAATTGGTATTTCAGAAAGTGGCTGGGCCTCCTTCAGAGACAAGGTCAAGGACATTGTCTTAGAGGAGGTAGAGTCTTAGTTGAAACCTAAGAGAAAGCCAACCTTTGAAGATGGAAAGGAAGAGCATTCCAGGCAGAAGCAACAGCACGTGCAAGGGGCCTGAGGTAGGAGCAAACCTGCAGACATGGTGGGGTGAGGCCATAAAAGGGAAGGAATTTTATTTCAATGGGGAGTGATTGGAAGATCTTAGGAGGAAGAGTGGTATGGTCTTGATTTCTCTATTTAGAAGCTGGCTATGAGAATGGGAGGTAAAAGAGAGGAAGTAGGAGGTCTCGTGAGAAGCTATTATAGTCATTTAGTCAGGAGGTGACAGGTAAGGGGAGAACACGGAGACAGCCGAGGGCTGGAAAGTGAAGAAGAAGCATCTATCTCACCCAGAGGGCTGGACTTCATCTGGCCAGTGGGGGCCACTGGGACATGCTGACCTGATGAGACCTTTACAAGTATCTGGAGTAAAAATGTTACTGTAGTAGTGGATACAGACATGGAGGCATAGTCTTAGGTCCATCTTTGGTGCATGTGCCAGGTGCAGGACCTTACCTAGGGTTCTATGCCACGGGCATGGCCCTTCCAATGGGCCCTGAGAGCCCGAGGGCCAGTGTCTCATTCACTGAGACATCCTGGCACCAGCTTGTAGTGGATGATGCACAGGAAGGCCAGAGGAAGGAGACTGGACAAGAGCTTGGCCAGGACATCTCTCTGGCTCCATCTCTGCCCTCTTTCCTAAGTTGAATTTGGGAATTGGCAGAAATGTCACATACCTCTAAAAGTTGTCTTCAGAGATCACATTTCCTCTAGTCATGGGACTGTTTAAATAACAGAAACTCTGACTGAAGATGGGAAGGAACCTAAGGGAAATAGCAGTAGCTCACATTCATTGAGCATTTATTATGTGCCAGGCATTGTGCTAGGTGCTCTGACATTGTGGTTGTTAGTATCGCCCTTATTATGGATGAGGAGGTTGAGGCTCTGAGAAGTGAAAGGACTTGCCCAAGGATAGGGCAGCTGGCTGGCCAACCATTTCTGCTGAGGAAACAATGTACCCAGATGTACCCGGCCACTCTGCCGTGACGCCCTTGCCCACAGGAAAGGTCTACCTAGAAAGAAGACATATAGGTTCATTTGAATGAAAAAGGAAAGAAGGGTGGCATCACCAGTGCTTTGTTGTTAGATGGGTAAGGTTGTCAACACAAATCAACAGTTGAGAGCCATGTCTGAGCAGAGAGCCCTCAGCCAAGCAGCTGTGATGCACACAATTTGGCCAGATGCCACATTGTCCACTCCACCAGATGCAGGCACATCTGGGCCCAAACCACAGAAAGACTGGGGGGTCAGCCACCTGTCATAAGCTATGTGCCAGTCTTGCTTTCCCGGCCTTCCCCACTCCCCTCTTCACCCCCACACAGAACCTGCCTAGGAAGTAACTTCCTTTGGACTTTCGGCTCTGGCCTCCAGGATCCTATGTGGTAGCTGATGGTTGGGTGGTCCTGGTTACCAAGCTCTAAAATTGCCTTAACTGCTTCCTTTGCCTTGGGACTTGACAGCTAAACTTGGAAAGGACTTTGGAAACTTGTTTAGAATTTCTCAGGTGGTATCAGTGGACTCAGCAGCTGCTCCCCAAAAAAGTCACTTACGGCCGGCTCACTTGGGCTGGGATTAGGCTCAAGGGCCACCAGGTCAGCAATGCTAGCAACATTCTTTCTCTGTGTTCTCTTCCTGTCTTCATTAGCAAGGTAGAAACCAAGTTTTTGACAGAGAAATCAAGTGTGTGGGTGTGACAGTTCACCCCCTTACAGTGTGATTAAGCTGCTTCTGATCATCTCTGCTTTAGATAAAGACTGTGAAAAATAGGAAATACAAAAGAGACGAGGAAATAGAGCCAGCACATAAACTCAGTAGGATCGATTACCATCTCTGGGAGGACTGAACAAAAGATGGGTCTGCCCCAGGAAACAAGAGGTGAAAAAGAGACCAAGAATCAGCTGACATGCTGTATGTAGGGACAAGAACACTATACAGATGATCCATAGAGAAATTATTCTTGGGTTATTTTGACTCTGAGTGCAGAGGAGCCCACACACAATTCTGTCTCTCAGGTGCCTGTTGCCTCCTCGCTGCCTGGTTGCCACATAGAGGAGGAAGATGCAGAAAATTCCATTCCCTTGCAGTGCATTTGACATCATTACAGCCATTTTTTTTTTTAAATCAAGCATATTTAGACATTTTTGTTTTAAAGATTCTCTTGGAAGAAGCAAAGAAGAAGGAACTTGGGCGAAGGTTGAGGCAGTGCATGATTGTTAGAGGACCTGGGGGCTCCGTCCTGAGTCATGAGTCACTTTGGGAGGGGGTAGCTCTCATCCCAAAACTCTGTGTTGCTTGCAAGGTACACAACAGGCAGATTTTAGTTGATCTGATCAGCAGTCACCTCCTGGAATTTTCTTTTTTTATGTTACAATTAAACAACATTCTCTGTTGTCAACTGAATATTAAAGATTTAGATTGTTCCACCTTTGATGTTGGCAGCAACAGCTGCTAACCTGACATCAGCAACTCGGGAACCTTCCTCAGGTTTGCTGCACAGTCTCCAGAAAGGGGCTGAAGGGGGAAGTGTTTACTCAGTTCCTTGCATCCCAAATTAAATATTCAAATTGGGTTTGTTCTGAGGCATTGTTAAGGTTTGAGCTTTAATTTAATGGAAATGGCATTGTCCCCTGAATAAAGGTTTCATTAGGCCAACCTGCAAACTTTTTCTTTTATCCTCTGGAAGAGACAATCTGGGTGACAGCCTACCCATCATAATCCCCCGCTTCAGATTTATGGTGACAAAAGACTCCTAATACAGAAAATGTTCGGGGGGAGGAGAAACACTTCCCAAACAAGGGGTCTCTCCCTGCCAGGCCAGGTAACAAAGGGTCAGGAAGAATTCGGTGGGGCCTCCTGGCCACCTGCCAGTTAAGCCCTCGGTCAGTAGATTAACTTCGGCTCTGACAGTGTTTAGAAAGGCAAGTTACGTGGCAGAGCAAACAAAATTCAGACTGTGCTTTACACATGGTAATCCCAAATTTAATAAGACCTTCACCACTGGGAAGCCAGAGCAGAAAAGATAGCTGAGGTGTGGGGCTCTATTGTTCCCAGCCAGGGATGTCGCCTTCGGTTCTGGGCAGCCTCTGGACCACCCCCTGGGGTCTGTGGCTTCAGCTAAGCAAGTTACTCCTGGCCCCTTGAGTGAGTCTGTGATTTTCCCTCCTTCCAGGTTTCAAGGGACTAGTCCAGAGATGGTTTACACTTTGTTCCAAACAAAGCCCCGGTGAAAGGTGAGGGTAGTTCGAAGGACATATGAGCCTCAACCACTGTGGGCTGCACCAGAATCCACCTCCTTGACCATTGGGCTCCAATGGTAGGAGCTGAGGCTTCAGACAAGAGGCTGTGGGAAGCCTGTGATTCAGGCCTTGGGCAATGCTGACAAGGGCCTAGATGTCTGTGCCCAGTCAGATATCAGACCTCTGAGGTGAGGTATCTGTGGGGTTGCACTATGGGTATATATGAATTATTTCTTAGCTGAAGGAATGTTTCTTCTGTGACCATCTTTATGATCATTCATTCACTCAAAAAATATTTATTGAGCATCTGCTACATGCCAGCACCATGCTCAAGTGCTTAGGACATCAAAGTGAGCAAAAAACAGATATGGTCTTGTTCCACAAATACTGTAAATTAAGAAGAATGCTGTAGAGGAGAGAAAAATTGTTCCACGGGCCCATGCAAGAGAGGAACTTGACAGAGCTGGAGGAACAGGGAAGGCTTTTCTGAGGAAATGGAGCTGGATCTGAGATCTGAAGGGTACATAAGGGCTAATCCAGTCTGGAGATTGGAACAGATGGCACGAAGGATGAAGGAGAGCCCACTGGGTGTTGTAGAGCCTCCCAGCCCCTGAGGTGAGGGGAACATGGTATGTCTAAGGAAGAGCCACACTCCTTCTATCCCCTGGGGACCACAGACCTGGTCAGGAAGATATTTGGGGAAACCAGGCCTAATTTATGTGTACTATGGGAAGAATGAGGGCCACAAGACACTGGAAATCTTCAAGCAACACTTTCTGGAGGAGACCTTAAACCCTACATTGACCTCCTGGCTGAGGGAGCCAAGCTGCTCAAAGATGGAGCAATTGAAATCGTGAAAAAATTAAAACAATAACATTTTCTGAATCTCCTTAGAGTTCAAGAAGGTAAACCCAGGATACATATTTGCCCCTCATCCTTCTAAAATCTTGCTAAAATAAAGTTTTAGAAATCCAAAAAGACATAAATCCATAAAATTAAAAAGAGAAGGAGGATGCCACTACCAAATAAGAGATGTAAACAAATTTCTGGACTATGTCAAGTGCAGGGAGCAATTATTAGTGGAGCCAGCTGAAGGAAGCCACACACAGAATGCTCTGTGAGGGGCAACAGAAGATATGGGAGCCAGTAACCCAGAAACCCTCAGAAAGGTTCAGGGAAACCCAGTCAAGCAAAGTATGTATACAAGTGCACAGGGAATCCACACCATCGTTAGTTCTTTCTGTCCAACCTCAAATAATAACCAAGGAGGCGTACGGGGAGAATGAGGAGAACCAGCAGCATGAAGAAAATATATAAGCCAAAGAATCTCACTCGTGGAGAAACAGAATTCAGAAAAGAGAAGATCAATTTAATTTTTTTAGAATTCTCAGACAAGGTTGGGAAGATAATACATTCTAAAAATGAGGTTTCAAGAACAGGAATGAGCTTTTGGAAATAAAATATTCAATAGAAAAACTGAAATTTGATGAAATCTCATAAAGCATTGAGTAGAAAGACAGAAAAAAAGAAAATATGAGAGAAAAAAGACAGAAATAATCCGATATTTAAAAGGAATCTAAGACGAAAAAACAAAGGAGAGAGAATTATCAAAGAAAGTACAGAAGAAAATGTTCCAGGGCTGAAGAAAAACTAGTCCTAACATCAGAAGGGCCACTGAATTTCTAGCACAATGACTGAAAAAGACGCATTCTGACCAAATTTCAAAGCACTAGTTATAAAGAATAGATTGTAAAAGGCTCCAAAGAGAAAGAGCAGGTATCCTACAAATGAATGGCAGGAAGAACGGTGTCAGACTTCTCCTCTGCAACAGTAGATGCCAGAAGATAATGGTGTCTTCAAATTTTTTCAGTTTATAATCCTATATGAAAACTGTCAGGTGAGGGACAACAAGGGTTTTCAGACAAATAAGTATATAAAGTTTATCTCCAGTGTGTCCTTTCTTAGAAAGTTACTTGAGGCTATCCTTTAGTAAAACTAGGACATAAGATGGAAGAAAGAGGAAAGCTGGGATGTAACCTCTGAGAACAACGAGAAGTCTTGAGATGGCAGTTGTGTAGCAGCCTGGACAGCAACTAGCCCATACCCACATCGGAGCAGGATCACAGATGACTCCAAGAAAGAGGGGAAGGCAGTTTTCAACAGATTATATAATATAAATAATATATTTAAAATAAGAATATAATAGCAAGTAATGCAAGGGAAAAAAGGCAACTCAAAACTAGGGGTGGTGGTGGTGGATGGAATTGGTTAAAAAAAAAGTCAAGATCTGAATACGAAGCAAGCTAAAAGTGACACAATACAAAGCTAATGAAAAAGTACAAGGAATGAGAATTCACATGACTTGGCACTGGAAACATTGTCCTTAGAGATGCTCAGGGATGACAACACTGACCCAAAGAGCAGGATGTATAAACCTAATATTTTTACTATTAAATGAAAATTGCATAATAAGAACAATGAAATAAATATGAGCAGTTGCCTATTTTAAGAGTCAACCTTTAGGTAAAGGTTGAAAGACTAGGTTGTGTAGCAGAAAAGATTATAAATGTTAACATCATTAATGTCAAAGTGTGAGCATAGTGGCAGAAGGTGGGACATGGAAAGGGAAAATTGAGGAAAGGAGAGGATATTAGTGATATCTCAGCTTAGAAGACAGTCAGGAGGCACTATTGACAGTTGCTAGATCAAGAAATACGGGTTTAAACATATTGTTAAAGTTACAAGGGCAAACAGTAGAAAAATGCAATGTAATATAAATATTGAATACTGAAATTCTCTCACATCCAGAATTCCACAGATTCTGTCTAACAAGCTGGTAAATGAATAGAGATATAAATATATTAGAGGTATAATGTGAGTAACTTTATCCATTATATGGGGGATCCACCTAAAGTTGCCATATAAAACACATATTATAGAATATTTGAGACATTTATTCATTGTTTATCTGAAATTTAAATTTGATGGTCATCCTGTTCTTTTTTTTCTCTGAATCTGGAAATCCTAAGTCCATCAGAACTAAAAATCGAACATATCATTGAGGTTGCGTCTGAGCAGTGGACTGATGGTGGGAGAAGCTGTGGAATTCCTATCATAAGCAGGTATGTACTATTTGATTTGTAACTATACTTGTGCATTATTTTGATAAGAATAGAAAATATTTCAAATGTGTTCCGTGAGTGTAGTAAATCACCCCCTTATTTGGAATATACAGGAGAAAGCATGTAATTTTATTAATAGGAAATCAGCATTATCCTACTGAATAAATTTTAAGCAAGTATTTAAAGAACGTTGGTTTGAGATTGTCCTATTGCAAATTCATATTGTAAACCTGTCAGACACCTACAGGTCTTGGGTACTTGGACTAAGTATGTGCCAGACGCTGTGGGTCCCTGAGCTCCAGGAACATGGAATTTAGTTGAAAGAGCAGGATATATGTTGTGTGTAGAAGAGCTAACTCTCTAAGAGATTGGCGTCCACTACTAGAAGCCAAATGATTAAAAAAAAAAAAGTGGTGGGTGCTAAACACTACAAGGGCTTGGCTAAGGGAAAAAAACTAAGGGCAAGGCAGGACTGTTGGTAGAGGTTGAACTTAAAGGAGGAGGAGGAAGATTTGGAAAAGGAAGAGGCAGGAATTCTAGTGCCTGCTTTTGAAGTCTCTATTTCAAACTGCATCTTAGCAAAGGAGGATTTCTTTTTTTGTGGGAATTCTACTTCACCATGGCAATGGTTCTCAACCTTAGAAGGACTATTCGATGTATAGGCAAATGTCCAAGGACCCTTTTAAAGTGACATATCAGTTGTAAAAGATGATTGTGGACCATTGCCATGGTCGGAACTGGGCAAACCCTGGCCATAGGTCTCCTAGCCTTGGTAGGCTGAGAGGTTATCCTTCCTTGATAACTAAATGCCAGGTGTTTATCTTGTTTGGATCCTGATTTGCAAAACCATCTGTGAAAGTCCATCTATAAGACAGATGAGGAATTTGAACATCGGCTTAGTATTTGATGATATTAAGAAACTACTGTCAATTTTTTGTGTAACAATGGAACTATGGCTATGTTTTTAAAAGAGCCTTTACCTTTTAGAAATATACTCTGAAATATTTACAGCTGAAATGACATGTTAAGTGGGATTTGCTTCAGTATAATTCAAGATGGGATGGGGGATGGGGAAAGGTGAAACAGTACGGCTATGAATTGATAATGGTTAAGGGTAGATGACAGGAACATTGGCGTGAACCCTACTCTTCCCCTTTAGCATATGCTTGAAATTTTCAATAATAAAATAATTTTTTGCTCTCTCTATAGACAACATAACAATATCTGAGACTTATTTGACATATCTGGTTTATGTTTACATCAAATAACTTGTTTGATCCCAACAACACCCCAGTTGGGCAGTTGGGAAATTTTATTGACAAGTAAAGAGAAAAGGACAAAAGGAGAAATGTTAACTTGGAGAGAGGATCTTCCCTCTTCTCTCACAAGTTTAAGTGGCAGAGGTAAAGCCACCTTACCGTGGCTTGCAAAATATTGTACCTTTTTGAGTGCTCAGTAATAAGTACTCCTAGCACCCACTTTGTTCATTTATTCAATATATAGCTGTCGAGCATCTGTTACTTGTCACAACTTCAGGGGGTGGCAGGGATAGAGAGACCAGGTATTTTTCCCACTTCCAGTTCTTCAGATATTTTCCCCAAATCAGATGAGTGTGTCTTCTTAAATCTCAAAACTCTTTAACTGGAAACTCCCTAAACTCAGTAGAAACCACAGGTGGACAATAACTCCCCCCACCCCCACCCCAACAATACCCAAGAGCTTTCTGGCCTATCCCTGAAGACCAAATCATAGAACAGGGCTCCCGGTGATTCAGATCACTGCAACTCTTGTCGTCTGGGGAAAGAGCCAGTAGAGCAAGGTACCTGTGCTTGGGACCAGAGCATCTTCCCCACGACCTTTGCTGGAGGCCCCCAAAGCAGAGGCCTGAGCACCCTGTAAGCCTGCCACTGTCTTCCATGTGGCAGTACACCACCTTACTCAAGAGCAGCGGCGATCTGACAACCAGCTACCTCACCACTACAGTGACCCCAGCTTCCCCCTTAGCCACTCTCCCTTCCCTAGGACGCTGGCCTCTCTCTTTTCTTGACTAGGTTGCCCTCCCCCACCCCACAAGCACATACCTCTCCGGGTGTTTCTCTTCTGTGGACAGCTTCCTGTCAGCCAGGCATTTTTTGGTTCCTCCTCAACACTCAAACTCATGTCATCCCTGACCTTTCTTCTCCCCATGGGGCCAAAACAACCATTGCTAAAGTCTCTAGGGACAACACCATGAAGCGAACCCACCCGTGATGGAGCGAATGCTGTGGCAGCCAGTTTTCTTATTCTGGCCTTCAGAATAAGGAAGGCCCTTTTTCACCTGCTTTTCTTCAGCCCTCTTATTCACCTTTTCCTGCTTTCTGTGTCTTCCTCAGTCAATACCTCCCCTCTGTCGCTCAGGCCGGCCAATGATTTCAATGCCCTGCCTCCTCAGACCCACTCCAGAAGATCCTCCACTGTCTGAGGGGCTGGCCTCAGAGCCCTCCCCAACTAGGAGACTCTGCCCATCCCCCAGTCAAGGTTATCTCTTCCATCAACTTAGCCTGGGCCAACTCACTGAGTAGAGACAGCCACCTCCATGTCAGTGCCTCCCCACTGTTCATGATTCTCTTCCTGGATTCTGCTTTTTAAATTTGAGGAGGGTTTATTGAGCATTTCTATATGCCAGGGACTCTGCTACATACTTCTGTGCATTATTTCATTTAATCTGCCCAACAAGGAGGTGAGCACTATTATCGTAGGCTAAGAGAGGTTACCTGAGTGGTAGAGCCAATATTTAAACCCAAGTAGTCTGTCTCTCCATAGAGGTCTGAAGCCTGGCTGAAGCTATTAGCAATTGTGTTATAAATAGAATCACCACTGGGCATAAGGAGATCCAAGCTTCTACTTTCAGCTCTGCCATGAAACAAATGTGTGATCATAGGCAAATCATTTAACCTCTCTGAATGTCACTTACGTCATCTTATAAATGTGTGTCGGAGATGTAGGGATAATACAGGTACTCATTCATGAGAGACAATGTAACACATTGATTAAGTATGTGGACTTCAGTGCCAGATTGCCTGCTAGTTCTGCTATTTGTGAATTATGTAACCAAATTACCTTCTGACTCATCTTCATCATCTGTAATATGGGTATGATAATAACAGCACCTATCTCACAGAAGTATGGTGAGGACATATCAAGTACTAGAGCACTGTCTAGTGTATAGTGAGTGACATTAACCATCATTAGTACCCTTTTTATTATTTTAACCAATAGTCTTTTCCATCAAAATTCTATGATTTTAGGATGCCTTGGAACTTTAGCACAATTGTTAATATAGCCAGGATTTTCATGTTTAAAAGTTAGGAAGTAAGGGTTATTATATTTGATAAGAGGAAAAATCTGCCCACTTAGAGAGTAATTCACTCCTTTCTAAACATATGCACATATAGTCTTCATTATGACCTCAAACTTTGGGAACTTGGTCATAAAACTGTACATTTGAAAAGCTCATCTCAGTGATCAATGCATTTGAACACTCGGCAGCTCATTTTGGCCCCACCCCACCCTATGAAGCAGGCAGAATAGGAACTGTGCTCAGAGATAAGGAACTTTCACTCAGCTGTAGTAGGTGACTTGCTCTAGGTCACTCATTAATGGATAGATAGTAGAACCAGCAATGAAACTGAAAGATCCTAATTCCCAGTCTAGAGATCTTTCCAGAAAGAAATATCTTTTTCTGAAAAATGCTTTGTGTTTATATGTATGTTGGGACCCCACAGACCTAAACTTGGTGTGGAATTCTCCAGGTGGCAAAAAGATCTCCTTTCCTGTAAGCAAGGTACAAATCATCTTTATCTAGAATGAAATTTCCCTCTCCACATGATTGTAGGTATCTAAGGTCTCTGCTACTTTACAGGAAGTAAGAAAAATCAAGGGACCTGGGATCACAGAGACCCCAATTCTCATCCCTACTCTGGCTCTTGACTAGCTTTGTGACCTTGGGGAAAATCACTTAAAATTCTCTAAACCCCTCCCGAAACTGGAGTTGAGCATAGCCACTATGTAGGGAAGCTGTCAAGGTTGGCATTAACATGCAGAAGCATCAAGTAGGCATTCAATAAATCGTAGTTTTTGTTTTTAAAAAACCCTTTTGGAGAAAAGTCCAGCATGGCTGACAGACCCAGCTTCTGGTTTCACTTCTGTTTCTCCAGGATGCTGGCTCAAAGAAAGGCAGCAGGCAAAGCAGACAGGTGACTTTAAGTCATGGAACAAATATTCTCACCTTGGGCACCTGCTGTTTTTAATGACTAAAAATTTTCCCTCTGATACAGCCATCATTTAGCAAATACCAGGGCAAGTTATTAATTTAAAAACATGTTCAGCCTATGCTTACAGAAACTGCCATTTCTCCCCTCGGGAATGAGTTTTTAGTTATGTTTTTAAAATTAGCTGGCGCTTGAATTTCATTTTCCATCCAAGCTTCCCTGTTATCTGTAAGGTCACAGAAACACGTAGGCTGCGGACAGTCCAATCCCAGATATTAGGCTCTTGGAATTAAAAGCCGAAATAAGTAAATAAAGAGAGAATGCCCAGGGATTTTTCAGAGCAGAAAGTCGATCCCCAGCGAGCTGCTGGAGCCAGGTTTCCTTCTTAAGTGGCTCTTCCCTTACATTTTGAGGTGAAGGCCCAGGCAGAGGAAGATGAAGAGAAGGAAAAAGGCCTGTGACCTATATCGTCAAGGTCTGTTTCTTTGCTCAGCAACAGGAAAGAATCAGAATGCATTCTGGAGGAAGAAGAAAAAATCCAAGTGCTGATTGTCCCTTTAAGCTATTCCAATCACAGGCTAGCAGTTAAAATAATGCTCACCTACTGCGCTTCCAACTGGGCCATCTACCTTTTTCGCTGGCGGGGTCAGGCCCAGTCAAGCCTGATGAGGCTGCCACTGGCCCCGTGAGCTCTGCGACAGGCCGAGCTACACCTGTTTATCACCAAGTCACTTCATTTCCCTTCCCCTCCTCCCTGCTTGAAAAGGAGCATTAATTAAACCAGTAAACAAGCCGGCTCCCATTCTAAATCAGAGCTGCAGGCAACGGAGAGATAACTTGAGTTCCCGAGAAGAGGGATTTTCAGTTAATTTATGGAATCCACCGTCACTCTCTCTCCTTGGAGCAGCCTGCTCCCCGCTTAACGGGGAAATTGAAGCAGACAGCCTTTGTCTAAACACTTCTTTTGCCCAGAATATCTTAATTTTTCTATTTGAATGTTTAATAAGATTTAGGGTTGCTTCTTTTTTAATTTTCATGGTGCAGACATTTGGGTGTTATCAATCAGATGGTGGCTTCAGGGCGCCTGTCCTCCTGAGGTGTGGAGGGTAGGACCACTTTTTTCAAACTGCCTCTGAAAGCCAGTGAAATAGGAGTCGGGTTGGAGGGGTAAGTTTAGGGGGGCTCTAATCAGGGCGGCCCAGAAAAGCATTGCCAACAGGCACCACTCTTTCCTTTTGTAGGTTCCCCAACACTGTCGGCGCCTGCAGGTGCCTGCTTTCTTTTTCTCCCACCTCCTGGAGCACCCAGGGCAGTGCGCCCAGCCGCGCCCCTACTGCCCCACTCGCGGAGGCCAAAGCCAGGTCTTGAAGGATTCTTCTCTACCTAAGGGTTGGGCCACGGCTCATTTCCGGCTGCTGCTGCGAGAACCCCCACGCTACCTAAATTAATTTCTCCAGGAAAGGGGCTGTGTATGTGTTTTATTCCCCACCGAGATCTGGAATTCCTCAATTTAAGTGAAAATCGCATTGAATTTGTAGTTTTCGTAAGATTACAGATAGCCCACGAAAAAAACCTCCGTAAATCTTTGTCATTTCCTATGTAAACCTTTGTAAAAAAACAAAAACAAAAAAAAAAACATACACACATAGGAATGTCTTATACATATTTTAAGCCAGCTTGCTTTTGCGGGTGGCATATCCAGTAATCATGTTGACAAATTAATAGCAGAGAATTAGTTGTACATTAAAGATTTAAATTATATTATGCGGCACATTGTCATAAAATGATATAAAACAATAGGAAAATAAATGTAAATTAATTCAAGTTACTGACATGTGGAACACCAGACTGACAACTGTACACTCAACGATTTGCTCTGCCGCAGCGGTGCAGCACGCAACACCGACGTCCCTGCCCAAAGCAGGTGCAGGGCTCGCGCAGGGCTGCAGGAGGCGCTTCCTCCGCGGGCCCGGCATGCCAAGGGTTAAGTGGCGCCAGCCCTCCTCTGGCTCCCTCCCCACTGTGCTGATTTTCAGGCCCATAGAGCGGCCCCAGAAAGTTTTCAATTCTTCGAGGCTGGAGCATTTCAGGGCCTGAGCTCCTTAGAAAGCTTCAGGGCCCCGAGGGCCGCCTTGCGGGGAGGGGGCAGCCTGCCTAGTCCCGGACACGCTAATTACAAGGATTCGGTTTCCCTGGTCTGAAGGAATGCATTACCTGCAGCAAAGGAGGGACTGCCTCTCAGGAAGGCCCCAAGAGGAAGCTGAATGCCCCAGTGAATTCCAGCCCCATCCCTAGGTTTATACCCACAACCGCAGCCCATGCTGAGAGACTAATCGCTTGGCCATTGTCAGGGCTGTTGTCCAATCAGCCCCTGAATAGCAAAACTTCACAATGCGGAGTATGAATTAGAGGGGAACAAATGTGGATGCAGACTTTTTTTGCAACAATACCTAACTGAGCCTTTCAGACAGGACAACGGATGCACAAAAGCTCGACGGAAATTGGAGTAACTTTTGGAGGCCCTTGTAGCTCCCGTCAATAAGCGTTAGCTCCATAATGGCGGTATGGGCCTCTCCCCCCCCACACACCCCCCTTTTCTGTGAGATGGATCAATTGTTCACAGGGTGGGGAGAAATTGTCATAAAAATTGGGCATTTTTGTTGTCCTTGTCTTGGAACGGTGGCTCTCTGTTGAACACGGTCAAATGGATTTGTCTCCTTTTTATGTGAATTGTAGATTTGGTCATTATTTAGCCCATCGTAAAGTACTGACAATGTTCCCTCCTTCTTTCTGCCCACCCCCAAAGGAACAGAATAGCTTCTTGAGCTATACAGATGTCAGATCTCTGTTTTAAAATTTAGCTTTGTTTACCCAACAGAATGGAATTCATTACTGTGTAAAAGTGGTTCCATTTTCTGATCTTTTTATTCAAAATGTTGAGAGTATCAAAAAGCTCATTTGAAGGTCACAGGTTTATGTATCTATTCTCTTAAGTGTTTTAGAAATTCATATAGAGGACACAAAAGGTGGAAAATGTGAAAACATACTGTTCATTGTTTATCCTAACCTTGCCATGGTTATTAGATAAATGAGTGTGTGTTGGGGGGGGGGGGGAAATGGCATTAAAAGCCATTGTGAACTGGGAATTTTTTTCCCCCTGAAGACTGTTAATTTTAGCCCTTGATCTGTAAAGGTCAATTTCTAATTCTTTTTACTGTGCAGTTTATATAACTTCTGCATTTCAAGTCTATAAAAAGCTTTTGCAGACTTTTCATAATGTAAGTAGCAATTTATTTCATTACGGTTTGAATTTTTTATGTAATTCCTATGGACATTTTGATGAAATTGTCAAGCTTAAAAGCTGTAGTGCTTTTCATTTGGGGGGTGTGTGGATTTCTTTTTTTTTTTTTTTTGCTCCGATCCATTCTTGCTGGATAATTTAAAATTAGTAAGATTAATCAGTTCAGTGATTTAAAAGACCACACTTTGGTTGGAACAAGGTCTGAGGCAAAATCATTTCTATTTTTTTATTAGTAAATGATTTAAAAGGTCTTTTCAACTAGTTATCTGAAGCCGATATTTAACTGTTACTTATTCCACTAATTTCTATCTTTTGTTAAAAGAAGTTTCCAGCCTAAATCTCCTCGCTCTGTCCCATGCTAATTGCAGCTTACATTATATAAATGGCTTTGTAAAGAAAACTATAACTCCGAGCCTTGAAAGTTGCGTGTTTCTATTTGCTCAAACTTGATGTACTTGTTTGGAGAGGGTCATTGCAGGGAAAGCTGTGTAGCCTGTAAGAATGTCCTGGATAACAAGCTTAAACAGAACCTTTTGTTGTGCTTAGTATTCTCAGGACTCCAAAATGAGGCCTCCTTTTTCTAACTGCAGGCTGAAGTGGTTCATTACTGCTGTTTCCTCCGCCAGGCCAGGGCTCAGCCATTCCCACTACTGAAGGTCTGTAACTTCCTTAAAAAGGAAGAAGGAAAACATGGCCCAGAAAGGTCTTGTTAGCACTTCCTATGTGAAATTAGCAGCTTTCTAAAAGGTACAACTCCAATTACCTCACATTGTGGAGGCGAGCACAAACTCAACAATACGCACAGCCTAGCAAGTGACATTCTGTCTTTCTAGAGTTACTTCCCTAATTAGGAATGAAGAAGCTCTATTCTGCTGAGTGCATCTATTTACAGTGGCCACAATGCTTTAACTTGAGCATCCTTCTCAAAGACCAGTGTTAAAAAACACAAGTGCTCTTTTCGCTGAGCAGGCTATGGTGAGGCGACACATTCCTAACGGTTACGCCCTCAGGAGAAAAAAAAAAGTGTAGCCGCTTTGGCAGGATTGTTAACACTTCAGGATTCATTTTCCACAATAACGCCCCTGCCCAGAGAGCTCTGGGAATTACAGTGGACAATGGGGAGGCATTCTTAGGAGGGTCTAATGATGGAATAAAAAGAAAAATATTTATTGCTTTTGACAGTTCCACAAGGGGCAAAAATCTTTGTCATGGCTAAAGTTTCCCTGGCTGGTAGAGGAAGGCGGCTCGTGGGGACTCAAACGGTTCCGCTTCCTTTGTTAGGAGGCTGCGTACCATGGCCACGCTGAGAAATTAAAGATTAAGTTCATTAAGGTAAGGTAATTGTGTGGAGGCATTGTTGCTGATACAGGTGGGGTGATGGAGGCTGGGGTAAGAAGCCCATTTACGTGGAAGGATGACCCATTAAACTGGCTTAACAGACATGCAACACAAATATGTTTATTATTTGCCTGATGGCTGACCTATGCTTTCACTGTTTCATTAGTCAACAGGCCCCTGAGGAGGGCCACGACTCCCTGCTGGGAACCAGGTGGAAGAGAAGGCAAAGCTGTTTCTGGAAAGGAACGATCAAGTCCTCTCCCTCCAAGGCTCGGCTCCCCATCTAAATTCCCTTCTGTCCCCATCCACATCTCCATCCCCTTCTGACAAGCCTAGCCCTCCCTGGATAATGCTTTGGGTCTTTCTGGATGCTGACAGGAGATGTTTGTACAGAAGAACTCATTGGAATGAGAAGAACTCATTCTCTCAGTAGAATCTGGTGATTGAGTATTAATCAGGGAGTTTATCAAACACTTTCTTTCCTCTTGTTATTCACCTCTCCAGAAACTATTTTGGCGATCTGGCTTGCCTATCTTTCCTTCTTCTCAAAAAAACAAACCAAACATGACACTCCCCGCCCCCCAATCCTACACACACAGATACACATTCTCTGTTTTGTTACTGCAAACTGTCTTTGTTGGGAAGAACTCCTCCCTTACTCGGAGACCCACAAATACTGAGAACTGTCTAAAGAAAAAAGCTGTAAGGTAGTACGGTGGAATTCTTGTGAGCATGGGTTTTTTGCGGTTTGTTGGAAGGGAGAAGGTGGAGAGGGAGGTGAAAATGGCTGAGAATGTGTCCTGTGCAGTGTTCAAGAAAACCATCGCCACACAAGCCTCCCATTCTCCCTGCATCTTAGGCAGAAGGAGAAAGGTCTTTCTTTAGTTTTGGTGGGGTCGGTAGTTCTATTTCTGGTGAGGATGTGGTGAGGAGCTGAGAAATGCAGTTAGAGCTGGAGATGTCTTTGATAACAGATATCCTGAAAGAGAAGCCTTGTTTATTTGCATGCTAGGGTCACTTGGTATACAAAACTCACCAGCTTTCCTTTCTTTCCCTTCCTGCCCTTCCTCCAGCCCCCCTCTGAGGAAAATAAACAGTGTTATAATGATTTTTGTAAATAGAATTCTTTTTAAAGCCACCTGATCATGGTGAGGCATTCTGAGAAGACCCTAGGATTTAGTGTTGGTGCATGAAAAAAAAGACAATTTTAGAGAAGTTTAAAAAAATGTATATGTATATATATTTAAATATATATGTACACACAGTCACATGATGAGATTTTTCAGGAGTTAAGAATAAACATGTTTTGATTCTATTATGTTGCCTTATTTCTTCTTGTTATTTTCTTTTAAAAGAAAGGTTACATTAGATTGTTGATTTTCTTTAGCCTGCCAGACATCTATAATGTAGAGTGAAATGGAGAGTCTTTTAGTTATTTTCATAGATTAGATCAGAAAAGTTTTTGAATAAAACATTTTCAGTATAATGTGTTTATCAGTTTGGGCAGAACTTGAAATAACTCAGAAGCAAGTAAGCAACATTTACCAAACTTCTGGGTATTTTTCTCCTCTTGTGCTTATGTCAGGGTTTCTTTTTATTTATTTCTATAAAGTGTCTTTTGTCCTTGAGAATGTTGAATAGACTTCTTTCAAAAGTTATCAGAGACCGGTCTGATAAATCAGATGAGAAATTAGGAACATCTGAGTTATTTTCTAAGATGGGTTAATGAAGAGATGAGGATTTGCATTTTCTTTTAAAGACCTAATGAGCAAGCAAAACAGATGAGGGAGGAAGGCTCAGAGGCTGTCACATTGTGATTTATCAGAAGGCAGAAAGGAAAATTTGATACAAACAAGAGTCCAGGCTAGGGCTTACATGAAATGCGTTAACTTTCTCAGCACAAGTGTGTAATCACTGGCCTTTTTCAAATAAAAATATAGCTTGAAAACCTTGTATAATGTCCTCAGCACCTTAACGTTTATCTCCATAAACGGTCCTTTAACAGAAAAGAAACATTGTTGTGTCAATAATCACAGAGGAAAATGCTGCTTCCTAAAGTAGTGGAAATCATTCATATTTCCAACTCTACTGAACTGAGATTGTTAAACCTTTCACATAAGAGGCTTTTTCTTTACTGCTTAAAAAAAAAAAATCCTGTCATCACATTGTCATCTAAAGAGTGAAGAGTCATTTTGGAAATTATTGGTAAGTTCCAGGTTCTTAGAACAATCACCTTGACTTTGGAACTGTGATTAAAGTTGGTGAAAGGATGGGTGTGTAGAAATGGTGCTACATTTCTCAGAGGTTCTTCTAAATTTTCTTGGATGGGGAAGAAGCCCAAAGCTTCTCTACTTTGGCGAGTTGGAGCTTCATCTTTTCCTTCACAGGGTGATGAGGGCCAGGAGGGCAGCAACCAGGAGCAGCCAAGGGAAAGTTCTGAAAAATCCTATAATTACATCTCACTAAGCCACAGGTACTTTAAATATTCCAGGCTATTTGCATCACACTTTCTAGAAATTCTGTTGAAACTTTAAAATTTTAATTATTTAATAATGATGTTTTAAAAACTTCCTACTCATGAAGAATGTTTATGAGCTCTTTTGTATTTCATATTTGATATAAAGCTGAGAATGTACTGTGTTGAATTTTAATGAAAGCTATTCAGTTTCTATTCCCTCGTCTGAATTTTTTTTATTAAGCAAAAATAATATACTATAAAATTAACCACGTTAACACATACAATTCAGTGGCATTTACTACATTCACAATGTTGTGCCTGTAGTTTATTTTTTTGTTATAATTTCTCCCAGTTGTAGAATCTCCAAGTTTTTTTAGAAGACTTATTAAATACTGATATTCAGTCAACAAACATTTATTGAGCAAATTGTTTCAAGAGTGGTACTGGGCTAAGCATTGCTGAGGGTTATAAAGATGAAAAGGGACTGTATGCCCTCAAGACTTTTTTTTTTTTTTATCTAGTAAAAGTAAAACTTTTGCTGTAGGCATCAATAACTTTAGTCAGAAATACTTAATTAATTTTATTAATAAACTTTATTAAGCCCCACAGAGTTTTATCATCCTACAACACCGTGGTATTGCTGTCTGTTTTCCAACATTAGCCAGTATAATTAGACTATAAAGGTTGAGATTATGTACTATACTGTTTTTTCTCAGTGGTTTCATTTTCTCTGATATGTTCCAAACTTTTCAAAACTTGGAATGCTTTGTTCAGCATGTTCACTTTGATGGATGTTTATGTTGTATAGGTCTTTTATTTCAACGTGACATTCTCTGTGTAACTTTCCAACAAATCTGAGCTTATGTGGCTGTGAAAGGATAGGGAGGAGGCTCTTCAGGAATATAAATTGCTTGACTTTGCTGGAAAAACTAAGCATATTTCTATGGGGACTTGATGGCAAATGGTGACTGTAAGGCAAATAGTTCAGCACCCTACATGGGTAATAATCAGGGCAATGGAACCAAGAATGTACATAGCCTAAACTAGATAGTGAAGATTACGATTGTTTAATATATATGTGTGTGTGTGTGTGTGTGTGTATATATATATATATATATATATATATATATATATATATATATATATATATATATATATATATAAAGAAAGTGCAATCTATCTGTTAAAACTATCTTTTTCTTAAAAAATATTTCTCCTTCAAATAAAACCTATATTTTGATGTTAACGATGATAGTAATGATGGTAGTGGTAGTTTGGAAGTGAGAGAGTTGGCACAGAGGAAATGTGACAAAAAACTTGGTTCAATACAGCTTTGGAGAGTCTTCTTTGTCCTAGCATGTAGGAAAAAGATAACTAACCAATAAGTATTTATTGAGTTAGCAAAGGTTATGCATAGTTTCATTTGCGGAGAAAGACCATAGTCAAAACAGCAGTTTTTGGCGTTAATTTGTTGTGGGTTCCAGCTTAGTTCTGCTACTTTCTAGTTGTGTGTCTTTTGGGAAGTTACTGGATTCCCTGCTCTGTTGGGACAGTAATAGCCGCCTTGCAGGATCCCCTGCGCGGATCAGCGGTAGTGCGGTGCTCAGTCATATCCTACATGCTCAACGAATCGGTACTTGCCAAGACAAATGCTGGTCCTGCTTGCCATGCCTGTCAAACAGAGGAGAAAATCTGATTCTATCAGGGGAAACAAAGTATCTTTGGTGTGAGCTTTAGAAATCATAAGGCATCAAATTAATTTATCATAGTGTGTGTGACATCTGGGGAGATAATATTTAAAGCTATTTGTGGAGGGAGGAAAGCTTCAGGATTAGTATTTTGAGTTGGAATGTCTAGAATCTGTAGCTTTGACTGTTGAATACCGTCTTTTGCTGCCACTGAAAGCTTACAAACATCACCTGAAAAATTATTTCAATTTGTCATCAGACTGGAACCATCAATTTATACCTGAAATGTGTCAAAATGTTGGGTGTTTCTATAATGATAAAAAATGATTGGAATTGCCATCCATGTTTAATTAAAATGTTAATCTACTGTCATCTTATATGATCTCAATTTATAGAGAATTTTCTATTTGCTTTTAATATGTTTTATTATTAAATGAAAACCCTGCTGTTTAGCCAATGCCTGATGCTAACTGAAGGAAGAAGTGAAAACTTGCTAGGGGTGAGAAGTGATCCCTTCATCGAGAGAATGCCTCTTGTAGTTGAAGGAATGATTGCAGCAGAGCCAGAAAGACTACCCTGTCTCTAAAATCTTCCCCAGCTTGCTCCCTGATGTTCAAAATCTTTTAACAATCTATCCAACTGAAATGCAAATGATTTTGGAAAACACTAAAATTCAAATTAATAAAAAGATATAAAATGTCGGATAGTCGTTTTCTGAGGATGAGGGTGAAAGGCTTGAGGGGTACAACATGGGAAGAAGGAAATGTACCCTCAATGAGGGTATTTATAATTTTGCTGAAATTGACCCTGAATCAAGGAAAACCAGATTTCCTCTGGCAGAGCAAGAACGGGAGAAGAGAGTAGAGTGAGAGGATGGAGCCTGAAACATTGACCTTAGGAACTGGTGTTATCTCTGCTTTCTTGCCTAGAGGACGAGTGGGTACAAGAGCAGTCTCTGTTCAGGTCCAAGAACAGATCCCAGGGTCTGCACTCTGGGTCCTTGGAAAGGACTTGGAATAGCTACAAGGGTCCCTACTTGGTATGGCTGCTATCTTTGATTGAATTCAACCTGTCCTGCCTGGGTTATTTGCTCAACCAATCTTCCCATGTGACTCTTCCAAGACTTAAGGAACATCTTCATAAGATTTCTTTTCCTCCATCTCCAGTCAGGTTACCTTGGCCCAAAATACCTCCACCTGACCTGTGTCAATGCAGCTCTGTCTCTTCCTCCCCATCCATTGGTCAGCTTATGGCTGCCCTTCCCCAGCCAGTGATGAGCTGCTCCTCTGACTCCTTCAGCTCCTGATCTTCTGGATGCACCTTCCCCAGTAATATGTATTCTCCCTTCCTGCTCAGTGCTTCCTGGGATGGTGGCTCCATAAAAGATGTGTTTCACTGACATCCCACCTCAGGTTTTGCCCAGCACCACTCTGTGAAACCTCAATGATTTCTTCCCTGGCTTGCAAGACAGCTCTATAGCAGGCGATGTTAAAGCATCTCAACCTCATGCCTGGACTTCCCCTGTGGGAGCTGCTGGCCCTGAGATGCTGAGGGAGCCTGCCCTTCCTGCACTTACTGTCTACTATTGCTTAAAGATTTTTCGTCTATCTCTCCCAGCAAACTCTGCTCAAGGAATACCTCCTCTGTGATTCTTTCCCTTACCTTTCTAGGTTTCTGGGAATAATAATTTTTTTTTTAATAGTGAGAAAAATTTAAATACTGTAAGATTTACCATTTTAACCATTTTTAAGTATACAGTTCAGTGGCATTAAGTACATTCTCAGTGTTATGTAACCATTACCACTATCTCCAAAACTTTTTCATCATCCCAGACAGAAGCCATATACCCATCAAACAGGAACTCCTTCTTCTCCTAATGCCTCAGAACCTCTGTTCTACTTTCTATCTCTATGAAGTTAATTATTCTAGGTACCTCATCTAAGTGAAATCATATAGTATCTGTCCTTTTGTGCCTGGCTTACTTCACTTAGTATATTTTCAAGATTCATCTATGTTGTAATCTGTATCAGAATTTCATACCTTTTAAAGACTGAATAATATTCCATTGTATGCATGTGTCACATTTTGTGTATTAATTCATCCATAGAGGACATTTGGGTTGTTTCCACCTTTTGGCCATTGTGAATAACACATTGGTATACAGGTGTCTGAGTGTTGCTTTCAATTCTTCTGGGTATATAGCTAGAAGCAGAATTGCTGGATCATATGGTAATTCTATGTTTAACTTTTTGAGCACCTGCCAAACAATAATCACTTTTATGACACTATGGTTTACCAAATGCTGGCTGTTTCATTAGCTTCTCAGAGCAAGCCTTTGAGACAAATACTGTTATTAACATCACCTTTATTCAGGTGAAAACAAAGCTCAGAGAGGTTTAGTAGCTTGATGAGAGTCATTTGACACATTGATGGGGACTTGGCCTCAAAATAAAATTGTGTGACTATGTGCTCATCAGCTTTCTGATGCTGTGTGGCACCCCTCCAGTGTTCCCTCATTGCTTTACCCTCACTGCTAGAATCATCTTTGAGTCACCATGATTCTGTACATGTCTTAACACACTTTCCAGACTGTCAACCTCAAGGACAGGGGCTGAGTTGTGACTATCTTTGTCTCTCCCATACTGTGCAGAGTCTGATACATAAGAGGGCCTCAATAAATGTCATTTGAATGAATGAATAAATGAATGAATGAATGGGTTTTTGATGGTGAGGAACATAAAAAGAGGGAGGTGTTCCACAACAGAAAAATGGCCAAGAGGGCCTCATGGTTCCTCCCTGTTCTACCTCAGACACACAGGCAGAACTGATATCTCTGTATTGGAAGTGACCTCTGCTCCTTCATTCTTCTGAAATATTATTTCTTGCTCTAATTTCCCCGGCCATGGATGTTCCTGCTTATGACATGTTCCACATTCTATTTTGATGGCCACTTTGCTCCTCTGCTTCCCCTGCTGGACTGTATCTTCCCTGAGGTCAGGCATTAAGTCTATTAGCCCAGCACCGAACATAATGCCAGGCACAGAACAGGTGCTTGGTAAAGAGCAGGTGCTTAAAGAATTTTGCAGTGGCTTGTCTTTATTTATCCATGCATTGCTGGAAGTGGCTTGTCTTTATTTATCCATGCATTGCTGGAAGGTCAGAGAAAATACAAGAAGCCTAGTTAAATTTGAATTTCAAATAAACAGTAATTTTTTAGTATAAACATGTATTATACTCAAGAAAAGTATTTGTTATTTGTCTGAAATTCAAATTTAACTGGGTGTTCTAAATTTTTATTTGCTAAATTGGCAACCGTAGTTACTAGGTAATTCTTATTCCTTACTGTCACATTACCAACATCCTCAGAAGTGCTGAGAAGAGAGTCAGAAACTGGTTTTCCAGAACCGAATTGCTAACTAACTATCTTTTAATCTTAAAAATGTAAATGGGAGCGTGGCATTTTCTTCCTAAATGGAAAATAACCCTACACCTGCAACAATTTTTAATTCCTATTTGAAACTGTAGTTTCTGTAATTTGCAATTTCTCTTCCCAGAAAACTCTGCTTTCAAATCAAAATATTTCATTGTCCGTGCTGACTTTGATTAATCCTGACACCCAAGCCATTCACTCCAGGGATCTATCTGCCTGTGATCATTTGGAATATTCCCCCAAAGGATGACACATAGGGGTCCCTCTGCTCACTAGCAGGCCAACCATTCTGATTTGTGGATTTTATTACCCTCATATTTCTAAAGATTCTTCTGGGCTTGACTATTCTATAATCCAGAACTTCCTGCCTGAGACTTAATTAGGAACCTGACTCGGTTTCCCCATAAGCCTGTTTTTAATTGTGGCACTGGCAGGAGATGCTCTCTAATCTCCCCTAGGGTCTTTAAGAGTTCACCTGAGTGGGAGCCCTGGGATCAGTTTCTTTTACCGGATGAACCTCAGACTTCCTGGAATAAAGGAGTGGCTGGGACACCAGGTGGAGAGCCACCTACCTCACTGTCTCTTTGACCAGGATGGTGTCTGTGGGGCTGGGAAGATAGGGGGTTGGGGGCTAAGCCAAACTGAGCTGGAAGCAGGGACTGGCAGAGAGGACCAAGAGAAGAAATGAGAAGCTTTCATTTGGTGTTTACTTGTGTGGTTATCCTCCTAAGTACTAAATTATATATAAAACCCCCTGCTGATTTTCTAACTCACCTAATTTAATATTGCCAGGATGCAATTACTTATGCATCTGTTGATTTGGTGATTTTTTTTTAACGTTAGCTTTTCAGACATAGAAGCAGCTGGGCTGATGAAAAGCCACAAAGTTGGAGGAGGGGAAGGACAGGGGCCAGGAAGTGGTAGCAGCTCACCCAGGCATTGTGAATAGCAGCCCCTGTGAATGGAGTGACCAGAAGCATAGATATGGTGATGCAATATCTATGGGGCTGCCGAGCAACTCAAGGACACTCTCAAAAGTTTGGAGTTTTATCCAGATGATGATGAGGTGTGAAGAGGGCAGAGAGGTCACACAACCCAGGATGTCCAAGTGACTTAACATCCAAACTTGGTGTCTTGATTTAGGAAGTTTTAGGGCTAAGGGATCGAAAACTCTGTGTCTTTCCAGGACCATAATTTTCCTTACGCTCACAGTGTAGGTAGAAGTCTCCATTACTGGCTGGCCAAGACGAGGGAGACTGCAGGAACTGGGCTTCCAGCATTTAGCATACTTAGGAAAACAGATATCTTCTAAAATCACATTGAGATAGGTACAAAGCAAACAAGGCAGAGGACGCCTGTCCAGAGACATTTGTGAAGTCAGGGAGGCTGGAATTTACAGTGAGGTCATACAGGTTGAGCTATTCTTTGAAAGCTCTGCTCCTCTCTGGAATAGGAGATGGAATTTGCCTCAGAATCTAAAATCCCAGTTTTACTTTGGTATTACTCACTTAAGGGGACCTGGTGGGAACTGGTTGACATGGGACCAGGAAGTCCAGGGGAAATCAGCCTGCCCTGTGGGACTTGGCACAAAATCCCCAAACTTCCCAAACACTAGGGCTCAAGCTGAAACAGAACAACACCCCAAGGGGATTTTGTCACCTGGTGCCCCTTCCCATCCTATCTCTGAAGAAAGGATTCTATGGGGTATAGTAGTCCTAGGCTGTATTTTAAAATACGTGAATGAAAAAAAATAATTTTGCTATCAGGAGGTACCCAAGAGGAGGCCCATGGAGATTTATTTCTTCATCAGATTATAGCTATTTACGGGATTATATAGAAGAGTTAACATGTGAGTTGCCCTCTGGCCACCCCATCAACAAGGAAGGGGGTAAGAGAGGAGATGCAGGTTAGGGTTCATGAGGACTATTAAGCTACATAGCCCTTGTCCCATCACAAAGGACCTTCTGGTGGTCACAGAGAAACCATCTAGAGACGTCAGAAGGCCCAGAGAATGGACCAGATCCCAACCACTCAGAAGCCTGAATCCAAAAGACATTAACTATCCCCTTAACTATCCCATTAACGCCTTCTTAAAGAATAATCACATCTCCAAAACCAGGCCTCTAGGCCAAGTTCTTTCTTCATAGCCTCTGCTCTAGGAAAGATGTTTGTAATTTCCCACACCCTGTTTTTCACATTTTTAACTTACTGTAAATTATTTAAAAATTCATATTCAAAGAGAAGGCCCTCCATTGATGCCTTTGACTAAAACATGGGAGTGAAATTCTTAGAAGCTGCTAGAAACAAAGTTAGTTAGGCAGAGCATGCATGCTCTCAATATGACTAGAAAAGGTTCGTGACAGGAATCCTGGGTGAGGGGTAAAATGTTGAGGGTGTGGGTGGAGGAGTAGTGTTATAGGTGTGAAACTACAGCAATCCCTCTGGTTGTCATGGAAATGACACTCAGATGTTTAGCCGTGGGAGGGCCACGGTGGGAGGCCTGATACCCTTTCTAGGAGAGAGCAACAATGAGCCAAGGACAGGTATATGTGGGTGAAGAGTCTGGTTTGGAGCTTCTGGGAGTTCAGCCCCTTCTTTGTGAGCTGGGAGACATTCTGTGGGTGGGAGACATTCAAAGAAAGGATGGAGAATGGGTGAGAGTACGAGGGGGTAGAGACTCTCAGGTGTTCAATGCTGGTGCTACCTGCATAAAGAAAGCCTTTTAACGCCTGAAGTCTTTCAACCTGGGGTAGGAGGAAGCTGCCAGAGGAGGACAAACTCCAGAAAGAGCTGATTCAGGCTAGAATTCTCTGTTGAGTGTGATATTCAAGCCGGGTTGGTGGACTAGATGGTTACAGAGCTGATACATTTTGAGGAGTACCAAAAGAACTTCTCTTCTCAAATAGCCCTCCAGCACTGATCAGAAGGCCTGACATCTACCATTTGAGTTTCTGCCTTTGGCTTAAGTATCTCCGCCTTGGGCTCTTCCATTGCATGTTCTCCTAGGAGGGGTTACACGTTGGGTCCCTTGACCTCAGCATGGACTAATTTATCAAATGTTTTGGCAGAACTAGAGCAGCACAAAGCTTTAGGAAACCTGGATTAGAGAAAGGATGCTGGGAGAAGAGAGATGGAGAAATGAGAGGTGGAATGCTCCAAAAGCAAACTCTCTGACCCTTTCAATTTTTCCACCTGCCTGTCACATCTTGATAGGCAGCTTTTCCCACCAGCTCCTACCTCTCCTTGTTACCACCAAACCGGAGAGCTGAATATCTAAGAAGATTGAAAGGCAGATGTTCTGAAAGGAGGCAGTTGCTGCATGGGACATGTTTGCTTCAAGATCCCAGCCATTAGGAGATGAAGAAAGATCTGCTCTGCTGCCTTTTCCAGATGCTGCTGCTTGTGTCTCCTTGTGCTGGACCTGAAATGCATGGCATATGGGATTGCCATATTGAACATGGGACACCAGTTAGACTGAGATTTCAGAAGAAGAGCAAGTGATTCTGTAGTGTAAACATGTCCCACATATTACATGAAACATAATTACAGATATTCATTGTTGATCTGTATTCAAATTTGAATAGGTGTTCTATATTGTTATTTGCTAAATTTGAGCAGCTGAGATTCCAGGGTCCTACCTTTTCTTCCTTCAATGCAGAGCTTCCAAAAGGATCAACATTGGTTTTTATGCCCCTCTCTCTTCCTCTTCATTTCCTCTTTTCCCTCCCTTCATTCCTCCTCCCTCTTTCTTCTATTTCTCTCTCTCTCTCTCTCTCTCTCTCTCTCTCTCTCTCTCTCTCTCTCTCTCTCTTCAATTACAAAAGTTTGAGTCAGACACACCTGGTTGCATTCCTGTTCCATTATTTACTGGCTGCATGATCCTTCCTCTTTGAAATTCAAGGCCCTCAAGTGAAATGGGGATGATAGTGAGTCCTCATGAAGCCACTGCCAGGATTAATGAGGTAATGTATTGGAAGGACCAAGGACAGCACCTGTCATCGTAAAATTGGCAAATGGCTTTTGAGCTGTCAGCTTTCCCTTTACACTTAGGTGTTTATGTACCCAGGAGCTATCTGTTTTCTTTGCCACTCCAACCCAAGTATGCATGCCGGCAGCCCTTCTGGTGAAGAAGAGTCCTCTCATGCAACAGCATTTGTGAGCAATGGAGACTTTGCCTAAGAGAGAGAATTTAAACTACCCACTTCACAACCAACCAGACCTTTGAGGCTTTTCTTTCCTCCAATGTCACTCTTTGAGGATTGTTGCTTTTTTAATCTTCTCCTTTCCATACGTGGTGCACAGCCTGTTTCCCCTCACTCTCAGTGGTGCTGCAAATCTGGCACTTTGTCATATGTAGCGAATTAGCAGCCATCTTTTGCTCTTGAGTGTTCCTTTCCTGCCTTACCTTCCTTTCCATATTGTCTAATACAATATTTCCTCCAAGCAGATACAGTGTAACTTTGGGGAACATGATTTTATGCTTATCTTACTCTGCGTGATAGGGCCAGGGACTCCACATATATCATACTCGTTTACGTGAATTCCTCATAGCAACTCTACGATATAGGTACTGTCAATACTGCTGCTCATAGATGAGGAAACTGGCACTACCAAGGTTTATGTAACCACCCAGAATATGTAAACAAACCTATAAATCAATAAGGAAATGATAAACAATACAATAGAAAAATAGGCAACAGATATCGATGGCCAATTCAAAATGCAACTTGGAAAAGAAACATTTGAGAAAATTTACCACCTCTTAAGGAATTTCAAACTAAAACAAAAATAACATATCTGTCTTTACATTCACCAGTTTGGCCAAATTGGCCAAATAGCTGATAAGTCTAACAACATTAACTGTTAACAAGAATGTGGGGAAATGGAGGTAGTACCAATAGGAATGTAAATGGGTAGAATAATTCTGAAGAGCAATTTGACAACACCTAATAAAGTTGAAAACACACACTTTGTGCCACAACAATTCCGCATCTTGGTGTCTAGCCTGCAGTAATGCTCATATAGTGCTCAGGGAAGTGTGTGCAGGATGAACACTGTAGCCAGCACTGTTTGTAACAGGAGAAAAGTGGAAACAACTCACCAGGCTCCGGGGCAAGGGTTGGCAGACTGCCCCATGGGCCAAATCTGGCCTGCTACCTGCTTTTGCAGAATGAGAGCTGAAAATAGTTTTTACATTTTTTAAATGGTTGAAAAAAATCAAAAGAAGAATAATATTTTGAGACACATTAAAAACTACTATTAAACACTTATATTCATATAAACACTTGCATATGGATATTAACAGCAGTTTTATTCACAATCGCCAAAATTTGGAAGCAACCAACATGTCTTTCAGTAGGTGAATAGGTAAATAAACTGGTACATTCAAACAATGGAACATTATTCAGCACTAAAAAGAAATGAACTATCAAGCCATGAAAAGACATCAAGGAAACTTAAATGCATGTTACCAGTTGAAAGAAGCCAATCTGAAAAAGCTACATACTGTATAATTCCAACTCTGTGGCATTCTGAAAAAGGCAAAACTATAGAGAAAGTAAAAAGATCAGTGGTTGCCAGGGGTTGGGGTGGAAAGTAGCGGGGAAACAGAGCTTGGAGATTGTCAGGGCAGTGAAAATACTTTGTATGATACTATAATGATGGACACATTGTCCAAACCTATAGGTTGTACAACAGCAAGAGTGAGCCCTAATGTAAACTATGGATTCTGGGTGATTATGATGTATCGATATAGCTTTATCAATTTTAACAAATGAACCACTCTGGTGGGGTTGTTGGTAATAGGAGAGGCTGTGCATGGGTGGGGACAAAAGGTATACAGGAAATCTCATACCTATTTCTCAATTTTACTGTGACTCTTAAACTGCTCTAAAAAATTAAAATCTTAATTTAAAAAATTATATGAATTTTTTTTAATTGGAGCACAGCCATACTCATACTGTTTATGGCTGCTTTTCCTGTACAATGATAGAGTTAAATCATTGCAAAAAGCCATGTGGCCTAAAATATTTACTATCTGACCTTTTACAGAAAATGATTGCTGACCCCTGCTCTAGGAGTTGGAGAAACATTGACTCACTCAGATCCTGTCCATTTTAAAAATCAGATTGTTTTTTATTGTTGAGTTGTATTTTGGATATTAGCCTCTTGTTGGAAGTATCATTTGCAAATATGTTTTCTCATTTGGTTGGTAGCTATTTTGTTTTGTTGGTGGTTTCTTTTGCTATGCAGAAGCTTTTTAGTTTGATGTAGTCCCATTCATTTATTTTTGCTTTGTTTGCCTTGCCTTTGGAGTCCAATTCACAAAAACACCACTGAGACTAATGTCAAGAAGCTTAGTGTCTATATTTTCTTTTTTGTATTTTATTGTTTCAGGTCTTATTTTCAAGGCTTTAATTTATTTTGAGTTCATTTTTGTGTATGGTATAAGATAGTCTAGTGTTATTCTTTTGCACACAGCTGTCCAGTTTTCCCAAAACCATTTATTGAAAAGACTTTCCTTTCTCTATTGTATATTCTTGGCTCCTTTGTCATAAATTAGTTTCTGTATATGTGTAGGTTTATTTCTGGGCTCATAATTCTGTTCCACTGGTCTGTGTGTCTTATTTTTCTGCCAATGCCATACTGTTTTGATTACTATAGCTTTGTCATATAGTCTGAAATTGGGGTGTGTGTGATGCCTCTGACTTTGTTCTTTTTTTTTTTTCCTCAAGATTTCTCTGGCTATTTGGGATCTTTAGTGATTCCATACAAATTTGAGAACTTTTGTTCTATTTCTGTGAAAAAATGCCATTGTGATTTTAATAGGGATTGTATTGAATCTGTACTTTGTTTTAGATGATATTGATATTCAGATGAAAAAGAACAGATACCTTATGATTTTACTCATATGTGAAATATAAAACAAAAAAGTAACAAACATACTAACAAGGCAAAACAAAAACTCCTAGATACAGGCAACAAAATGGTGGTTACCAGAGGAGAAAGGGGTGGGAGAGAGTGAATTGAATAAAGGAGGTCAGATATATGGTAGTGAAAGGAAACTAGACTTTTGATGGTGAGCACATAATAGAAGATACAGATATCTAATTATAGTGTTGTATACATGCAATTTATATAATGCTATTAACCAATGTGACCTCAATACATTTAAAAACCAAACAAAGCAAAACAAGACAATGAATTGCTCTCTCTCAGAGCAGAATGGCATACAGCAGTGCCATGAGCATTAACAAAGGTAAATCTCATAATATAATATTGTGTGGGGGAAAAAGGAATTTGTAAAAGAATCCATAAAATATGGTACCCATCAAGTAAAACTTTAAGTAACATATATTATTATAGCATATATTATTTACAGACACTTACATAAGTAGTAAAAAAATTTTTTAAGTGAACTAGAATAATAAACACCAACTTCAGACACTGGTTACCCTTTTTTTAAAATTTTGTAATTACAGTTGACATATAATATTAGTTTCAGGTGTACAACATAGTGATTAGACATTTATATAACTTACAAAATGATCACCCCAATAAGTCTAGTACCCATCTGACATCATATACAATCATTGCAATATTATTGACTATATTCCTGATATTGAACCTCACATCTCATGACTGTTTTTATAACTGACAATTTATACATCCTAATCCCTTTCCCCTTTTCACTCATCCCCCAAACCCCTCCCATATGGCAAGGATACTGGTTTTCTTTGGAGAGGAAAGAAGGGGGAGCAATAGTATAGAGAGGATAGTGTTAGCTAATTGTTAACATTTCATTTCTGTTTTTAAAAAAGGGTGATATGAAGTAAATATTATGCAATGTTTATGTCTTTAATTCTAGTGGTAAATACACCTGTTATATATAAATGCTATATATTTCCCTGAAATGTTTCATAATTAAACTAAGGTACTTCAGGAAAAGAAAAGAAAGATTAAATAACTCACTCAAGGTTACCCAGCTAGAAAGAGATTTGAAGAGGTTCGATTTGAACTCGGTCCATTTGACCCCAGAGATATAATCTTAACCAAACACTCTATGTCTCTTTTAATTTACTGACAGAAATGTTTGATAAATGCCTTTTTCTCTCCATCTCTCTTAGAGTAGGGGTGAGTCCCTTGGCAAAACCGCATCAGTCAGTTTGGCTCAGCTATCCAGCTCCTGGGTCCTGTCAATTCTTATTTCTCCAGGAGTTCAGTGACACCCGTGGGGTCCATCAGGAAGCAGATCAGAATTCTTGGCAAAAGGAGCGTGAGGAGATGCCTAAATGTAGCCTTGGCATGCCAACATGTCTGGTACACAGACAGTGGCCTAGGGTCATGTGGAGGGCATGGGATCTATGCAAATCTTTTTAGATTTTGTGCAGTCACCCAAGAAGTTTCCAGAATTTTGTTTACTGAGTCCTCATTGAATGAGAATATTCTTTCCTTCCTTCTCATCTCTTAAAATGGCACCCACTAAACATTCTATCATTTTTCCCCTCTCAAAATAGTGGGGAACCAAATGGGAAATGGGGTCTTCTGTAGATGCAAGCAGACCTTGAGCACAGTGTACACAGTGGAACACCCCACTCCCTACTCAACCCAGAGGAGTGAGGCCCAGGGCAAAAGTCAGGTTTTTACTCCAGACCCTCTCTTTCCCCAACTCCCATGTTCCTCTCACCTCCAGAAATGCCTTCTTTTTTGTCTGCTTTGTCTGTCCTACCCACCTATTAAGACCCATTTTAAAGCCCTCCTCTTCCAGGAAGTCTGCCCAAATCCCCAGGCCACCATGGCTCCTCACCTCAGCACTCCTCCAGTATTTGTTATCCAGTGCTCTCATGGGTTCCCGTGGCATCGTTTTGTTAGTTACCCTTTCATCTCTATTAGTTTGATCTGTGAGTTACCTGAATTCAGGGTCTGTGCCTCTTCTGAGCTTTCCCATGATACCTAACACAGTTAGCATTTAATAAGTGGTAATGAATTAGTCAATGAATGAATGACAAATGAAGTATGTTTGAAGAAGCTCCTGGAATGTTGTTCCCAAGGAAAAAGAGAGCGCTCTAAACTAAGGCCAATGAAATGCTGCCTTGTCCCTCCACCCTAGTCCTAGTCTGGCTTTGGGGAGACCTCAGACACCCTCAGCAAGAGATGCGGGGGGGCAGTTTGCCTGGTCACTGGCCTCAGAAGGCAGGGAAGAAAGAGGGAGGCACGGTGCCCAGAACAGATGTTGATGGAGTTGGTGCAGGGGTCGCTGGGTGGAGGAGGGGGAGAGCATGGCATTGGCCTCCTTCATTCTATTTTTGTTTATTTTTCTGTTTGTGCCCAATTACCTCAGACAACACCCCACACTGGTTAAAAAATGTGAAAATAGCTGAAGAAGAAATAAAGCAAAAGAGAAAAACAAGGAAAAGAGGGTAAACAAAGAGAGAATTCACCTTTCATTTGCCTGCAAAGTCCTCAGTTGGGGAATGAAGTTAAGACACAAAAGCTTTGCAACAACAACATTGTGGGGGAAGGCACAAGAGGGAAGCTGAACAGCCATTAAAGCAATTAAGAAAAGATTAAGGTCGCTTGTGGTGGAGAGAGAGAGAGACCCATTAATCAATAGGCCAGAAATCACAGCAGGCTACAAAATTATAAGTCTAGGAAAACTGGAGAACACACAGGCTCACCTCAACCAAGATGCCTGAGTAACTTGAAAGCAGAAACATTATATTCATTTCTTAGGCTTGGGGAAAAATACTACTTAGAGGAACCCCTTCCTTTTAATTAGCTAATGGGGCATCCTGAGGTAAGCGTGAGGGCTACACTGATTTCATGGCAAATTCTCAAACATCATGGTCTAAAGAAAATTTTATAAGAATGATTGATACCAATGCTACTGGGATGGCGAAAACATCATAGGAGAAAATTACGTGATAATTTTAATAAAGTTCCTAAAACTCCCTGAAGGAGGTGATATTAATGTTCACAAATATTTGCTACCCTTTTCTTGGAAGACCTCCATCCCTGCCCCATGGACCTCAGTCTGTCTGTATGACTTACTTTGGCCAGTGAAACGTGTCACTTCCCAGCAGAAGTTTAGAGCCAGCACACAATTTTCCATGTGCTTTTTTTCCCCTTTGCAACAACCACCCTGCAGTGTTCTAGGCTGAGGCTGTTTCCTTCTTCTGGGTCCCTAAGTGAAGCCAAGGTGGGAAAAAGAATATACTGACTGGCAGAGCAAGAAATAAAATTTGTTGTTGGATGCTCACTACTGAAAAATGGGAGGTGTGTATGTTTGTTACACAGCCTGTTCGGATGGATACATTTCCTTGCAACATGTCACTGCTGCATGGAACCTTCATTGGCACTGTACTTCTTACAGGATAAATCTCAGACTCTTGATCCCAACTTGAAGCCTTTCCCTGACTTCCTTCCATCATAGAGTCCACCATTCTTCTCATGTGCCCTACAGTTTGCCTGACTTTTTTCCTTTCTTCACATATTCCTCTTGGGCAGGTTTTGGAGAAGAAGGTCTCTTGGATTAATAGCTTTGAATTTCTCAGGCCTTTGTTCTCCCTGATACCTCCTTTGTGAAGCCATTCCCCATCACCTCCAACCCAAAGCCATCTCTGAACTGCTTTATCTTGTGATTCATACCTTTCAAAAAATAGTTATTTTTATTTAACAAACATTATATATGTATATAATATATATAATATATATTATATCACACACACACACACACACACACACACACACACACACACATTTGACCCCTCAAACAATGCAGAGGTTATGGATGCTGACCCGCCGTGCAGTTGAAAATCCATGTATAACTTTGACCCCCTCCTTCCACAAAAAAAAAGCTTAACTACGAAGAGCCTGCTGTTGACTGGAAGTCTTACCAATAAGATAAACAGTTGATTAACACATGTATTGTATATTATACATATTGATTTCAAGGAAGAGTGTCTAGCATAATGGTCTAAAGGAAAAGTTGTAATGATGCTTGATGCCAATGTTACTGAGATGGACAGAACATCGCAAAGGAAAACTACATGATAATATTAAGAAGGTTCCTAAAACTCCCTGGGAGAATTGATATTATTGTTCACAAATATTTGCTGTCAGAATACAGAATATACACTGTATTTTTACAATAAGGTAAGCTAGAGAAAAGAAAATGTTATTAAGATAACCATAAGGAACAGGAAATACATTTACAGTATTTTTAAAGATTGCCTGTAAGTGGACCTATGCAGTTCAAACCCGTGTTGTTCAACAGTTGACTGTGCAGTACTTGCTAAATGTCAAGTACTATATTCATAGCTTTTAAAATATTAGCACATTTAATTCTCACACAATCCATTATTCCCATTTTAGAGATGAAGAAATAGAGGCAAAAGAAGTTAAGTAAATTCATGGAGTTAGTAGCAAGTGCAGAGTGAGGATTTAAACCCAGGCAGTTGGGCTTCCTGCTTTCAGCCTCTACAGCCCACTGTCCCACATCCTCCTGTACCATCTTGCATGTGGCCTGATTATCTTCCCGGCAAGATTATAGAGCCTGGAAGGCAGGGGCCCTTTCTAGACCTCTTCTGTCTTTTCTAACACTTAGCCCGTAGTTAGCCCACTAGCTCTCTCCTGGGACAGGTTAGTTGATTTAAAATCTAATGAATCACTTCATTTCATCCATTTTTTTGCCTCCATGTAGAATAAAAGCCAAGCCATCTCAGAGAAGACAGTTTCCCTCGGATGTCTACATTATCAGGGAGGCTTCCTCATATTTAGCTTAAGTTTCTCCTGCTGCCATCATTGGCTTGTTTTCCTTTGTTTTAGGTGTCCATGAAGATACATGGCAGATGACCAGCTCTTACTTAGAATAATAATAATACTAGAAGATCATTAATGTATTAATTCCTTTCTTATTTTAATTCTGCTTTGTTCCAAAAAGGATATATGCTGGCTAATAAGGAGCTATAAAATATAACAGAAAATACACATTTGGGACCCAGAGTGAGAAAGGATCACCAAAGTATATTATTAAATTTAAAAAGCACATTACAAAATAATGCATTAGTGTGAACCATTTATAAAACGCATACAAAAAGAGTCCACCCAAAAATTTCTATAAGCACATAAATATTTATCAAATTTTTTAAAAGAAAGATCTGAACTGAATTTAAGAGAGTGGTTACAGCTAGGGTTGGGGGCTAGGAAGTTGTCTTAGAGGGGGACAATGGACATTTCAATTTTATGTGTAAGATTTTACTGACTTAAAGCAAACATAACAAAATCTTAACAGTTGTCAATTTTATATAGCAGGTATCAGGTAGAGTATTATAGTATGTGCTTTTTAGAATATTAAGTTTCTCAAGTTAAAAAAAAAGAGGGAAAGAAATAGAAAAAGATCTGGAAGAAAACCTCAAAGTTGTATTTACTCGCTCTAGGGAACAACTAATTTACTTCTGAGCTCTCTAAAGGCCAATATAAAAAGAACCAAGCCAGTTATGTAATTCACAGTACCATGAGTGTCCCAGGTGAAAATTTATCCAGGCTTGGGAGGAGCCCAGAACCTGGTACTGAGAACCCCAGAAGCACTGCTGGCTCCAGAGTGTCTGCAGGGTGGTGGGGGTTGGGAATGTGTGTGAGAGTATGAGAGTTCTGGGGAGGGAGCTATTTGTTACAAATCTGCATTTGTATAGTTCTTTACCTAAACTTGTCCTCCTAAGAATGATTCAAGTGGGGACCACCCCTGGTCCCGCTGCTGTGGGATGTAATGAACTGCCTCCTCCTGACAGCCTTGCCACTGGCCAATGGCTAGTTTTTTTAAGTGGCATCACAGTAAGACCCAATTCACAAAGCAGTTTTGCAAGGAGCCTCACTGCTGTAGGGCAGGCCCCCCAGTCTCTGCCAACCTGGCGTGGCCCCGGGGTTAGTTTTCGAGTCTCTGGAAGAGTAAAGGAGCCATACACCCTTAAAGCAAAGAAATGCAAACTATTCCTGCCCTTTGCCGAGCCTATGACAAATACAGGGAGGAGGCAAATTGGGATTGTGTTGCCTGAGAGAGTCACCAGTGTCTTCTTTTTGTGAGCTGGGAGCAGTTTTGGCAGTTCCCTTTTGGAAGCTGAGGAGACCAGGGACTGCCTCTCTAGCCGGCCATCTCACCTCCTCTGGAGGTGAGTCCAGGGCAACTCACTGTCTGCCAGATTTTTCCTCAGAAAGCATTTAGAGTTGGCTCTAGCACACAAACACAGTGATACAGGCACCCAGGGCCAACTCTAGGTGGTGTGCCCAACAGTGTAGCCAAAAAAAAAAAAAAAAATTGTTTAAGGCAGGTGTAACCAGATATCCACCCCCGCCCCCAGCCCCACCCTGTCTCTGGCCCTGCCAAAAAAAAATTTGAGACTGTTTGCCTGGACTGCTCACACTTCCTGGTGTGTCCCCTGGATGCACTGCTTGGGAAATGAACTCCACTGTAACCCCATGAAGTGTGAAGCAGACATTTTACAATGGGTTAATGTGACTTTCAGAAGAGTTTTTCTCTTTCCCTTCCTTCAGGCAATAATTAGCAAAGAGAACCAATTGTCCGTTTAGGCCTCTCCAGAACTGGTTACTCCCTAAATAGCAAGGGATCTGGAGTCAGAATTCAGCCCCATCACTTAATAGGAAGTGTATTACTTCAATTTGCTAAGCTTCTGCTTCCTTATCTTTAAAGTGGAGATAATATTAATAATGTACTTGCTTCGTTGAATTGTGAGGAAAATGCATCACTGTGCCTGTGCTTATAATAATAGTTACTATAAAACTAATGATAATAGTTAGTTACTATTATCATTATTTGTGTGGGTGGTAGTGGCATGTCTACTTATACATTCTTTTTCCTGCCTTCCATCCTCCAGACAAATCTCAATTCCTTTGTAATTTGACCCTCCAGTGCTCAAAATGCATTAATTGATCTGATACCGAGGCAATACCAGCTCACACATATTATTCTTGAATTTGGGCCTCGAGACAGTTTCCTGGGTCAGACTGTTTGGGAGATTCTGGAGTGTGTATCATTGAGTGGAGGTGGGGTGTCAGCCCCAGAACCCTCAGCCTTGCAGCTGCCCTCTGGAAGGGCATCCTCTTCTTTCTCCCTCTCCCCCCTCCCACTGCCATCTCTAAGGGAGAGTGAAAATTGGGATTCAGCTAATCCTGAAGGCTAGGCCTTGAGAAATGTTCTCTCAGCTCTTGCTTTGGGAAAAGGGCCTGTGAGCTGAGAAGGGCTGGTTGTTGGATTGGTCAAGTGTGTGGAACAAGACAGTAGTTTCTGAGGAGATAAGAGAGACTCATGGGTTTCTATAACGAGGAAAAAGAAAAGGCCTGCTGGCCATTGCAGAGATAGTGCCCAGGGACCATCATTAAGCTCCATCCTCACACAGCTGGTCTGTCCTCATTAGCATGCTGCCACTGAGGGCCACTGGGAGCCACACTGTATGGATTATCCAGAGCTGAGAGTAATCCCAAAATTCACAGAGCACAGGCTCCAAGAATAAAAGAGATTGGAAACTGGGTGGGTAGGGAAAAGCGGTGCTGACTACCAGACAAGCAAATAATATTCACGTTTTAGTGCAAAGACTCTCAAACTTTTCACTCCCAAAAATTATTGATGACCCCAAAGAACTTTGTTTATATGGGTTATAGCTGTTGATATTTATTGCATTAGAAATTAAAACAGAAATGTTTAAACTATTTCTTAATTTAGTTTTAAAATCACCAGAATAAGCCCATTAAATGTTAACATAAATAGCATATTTTTTAATGAAAAATAGTTATATTTTCCAAAAGGGAAACAATTAATGAGAAGAGTGAAATTGTTTCACATTTTTTCAAATCCCTTTAGTGTCTGGATTAATAGAAAATAGCTGGATTCTCGTATCTGCTTCTGCATTCAGTCGTCTGTAATATCACACATCATGTAGCTTCTGGAAAATGCTGAGAGAATGAGAGTGAAAATGGCAAATAATATTTTAGTATTATTTTGAAAGTAATTTTGACCTCAGACCCTGTGGAAGGCTGCCGGGGTCCCCAGGAATTTCCGAGCCACACTTTGAGAACTGGAGCCACACTTGGTGAACGCTGGAAATAACCCTTCAAAAATGACAGAAGCTTCTTTTAACTTTGTAGCATCTCCCCTCTTTACTCTTTCCCTAACTTTGGTCTGCATCTTAATGTTTTCATGTATGTAAAACCCTACTATGTGCCTGGCACTGTGTGAAATACTAGGGACACAAAGAAAAAAAGGCCAAAGGCCTCTACTCAAAGGAGTGGCAGGCTGAGGTAAGGTGGATTCACAACTACCTCAGGTGTGAGAGAAACTCTATGTCACCCTAGGCTCAGAGGATGCGGCACTCAGCCTACAAGTGAAGGGAAACAAGGGCCCCTTCCCAGGTGGACCAAGAGAGACACGCGTGATACAGTTAAAGAGCCCATCGGTGCTGCCTGTGAAGTGCTGTGTAGGCTGAAGTAATCAAAGAAGTCTTCATGGAGGAGACAGAATTAAGGGCCTAATATGGTCTTCCCGGGCCAGGGCTGAGCTGGTAAACTCAGTGAGAGAGATAAAGGAGACTGGCCTGATCGTTTGAAGGTGGTGGGAGAGGAAGCACAGGTGAGGTCAAGGAGAACAAGAGGATGGGGATCGAAAATGGAGCTCATGTATTTGGGACCCCAGCATGAGCCTGGCCACTTTCTCCAGCGTGAGAACTCAGGGCTATTGCATATCAGCAGAGCCTCTACTGGGACCTCCTAACATTTCCCTAAATGCCCTGCCATTAAAATCTGTTCTGTGAGGACTCTTAGGGTTAGGGACCCCAGCATGCGGTTGGGGCCCTCAGCCCTTGGTTTAGGAATCCACATGCAGGGAGGGGGATGGGCTGCCTGAGGCTTTCTTACCTTTTTCTCTGACTCAGTTTTCACACTTCCATGGCAGGCACTCAGGCTTCTGGGTTCTTCATCCAAGGCCAGTATTCTTTTACTGTACAAGTACCTTCCCTGGATGGCTATGAAAATAAGAAAAAGAAAGGCAAGAAGGCCAGAAGGCAAAAAAAGGAAGGAGGAAAAAAAAAGAAAGAAGGAAGGAAGGGAGGAAGGAAGAATGGAGAAAGGGAAAGAGGGAAGGAAGGAAGGAAAAGGAAATTTAAAGACAAAAAAGCAAGGCAGTGGGACAAGAATCATCTTTAAGTCCTTTCTGGCTCTGTCATTTAGCGAATCTTGTTTAAAGTGTGCTAAATGCCAGCGCAGTGCTCTGACAAAGCTCTTGGTCCTCATGTCCTAAGTGTAGAGGAGGCAGCTCCCCCATCCTGCCTCCCTGCCACTCTTCCCCTGCATTACTCTACAGAAGAACAGAGACTCGAGAGATGCTGCTGGCCCTACAGCATTTGCTGAAGATGTAGCTGGGAGAAGCTTGAAAACTTCTCTTTAACGAAAAAAGAACCAGAAAATGAGAACCTTCCTTACCCTGGTGAGACTGTGTTATTTCTCTTTTCTGCTGCTTCATCCTTGCGTCCCAGTGAGTCAGGCAAGGACCCCAGGTGGAGAGAAGAACCCATATCAACCCCTTTACATCTCCTGGTACAAGGTACAGGGGCACCTATTATCAAATGAGTAGTCAGTGGTACATAAAGGAGCAAAATCATATTTTATATGTAAGAGTAATCGGATCAGGCAAATGCGAGGATGTGGGAGATTAATGAATTAGGAACCAAACAGGAGTAGAGGGAGAGCCTCAGAAGGCTGGAATGAAGCTGATTGAAGATCCATTCCCCATAAATCAACCGTCTTCCCTGTGGAGACTCAAGTCTGTGTGGACCATAATATGCAGATTGGCGAGAAAGCTATCCTCATCACAAGCTGGAAGGAGACTCTGTGTTTTGTGGAGCTAGATAAGAAAGAGCAGCATAAAGGGAGAAATAGATCAACGGAACAGTGGGGGCCATTTGCTTTTCTACCTCGTTCCGTTTTCTCCAGGTTCTGTGGTTTCTGATTAGCTCTGCGGCTTGCTGGGTGATTTAACAGATTTTTTTTTTTTCTAAACTTACTGACAAGGAAGCTCCAAACTTCCAATAAGCCTTCTGCAGAAAGCCAACTGGGACCCAAGGAGGGAGCCACAAGGGTGTGCGTGAAAGCACAGCTCTCTGAGGAAGCTGCAAAAATTCACGTGTTAGTAATTCTCTTTTCAAATGCCTCCTGCTGCAGCCCGGTCAGCCCTGTTAGCCCTGACAGCAATAGGACGTTGGCCAGAGGAGCAAGACAGGGTGCAACCCAGTGGGGAGGCCCGAGGAATGGTCTGAACTTGGTCTTTGTCAGGAGCCCACACTCTTTGGGTAGGGCCAGGCCACGTCTGGGGTTGCCTATGGCCCCAGGCCCCAGTGTCGGGAGGGCTCATTATTGTGCCCATCAGCTGCTTTTACAAAGGAGACTTGGGTCTAGGAGAGAGCCATGACTTGCTAGGGATGGAGCTGATCCTCCATCCACACCCACCTTCTCCCAAATGTGTGATTCTTCAGCTGCTATTCTGTGGGAGCAGAGATGATGCCAAATGTTGCCATGAGTGTGGGGAATATGGGCCTTCTCATACCCTGCTGTAGCAGTGTACATTGGTAATCTTTAGGGAGAAGGGTTTAATTTGGCAGTATGCAATAAAGTTATAAGCAAATATATATGCTTTAGGCCAGTGATTGCATTTCTAGGAATGTACTGACAGGACATAACTAAATGGTGTTCAGAAGTGAGCTTACTTATTGCACTGCTGTTTATAACAGCATCAGAGCACTGGGGAAACCCTAATCATCCTCTGATGGGGTTGGTTAATAAATGAGGGTACAGCCATGTTTGGGCTATACGACCATTCAAAACAATGCTATGGGCTCAGATATGTTACCCCAGATATATATTCACAATATATTGTTAGATTTTAAATGGCAGGTTACAAAACCACATTGCATAATATGATTCATATTTTTTGTAGATAAACATCACACGTATGCATGAAAACAGTCTAAAAGGATATATATAAAAATGTTAACAGTGGCCATCTAGTGTGTTGGGTTTCAAGTGGTTGTTTTCTTTTTGCATATTTGTATTTTCTATATCTGATATAATGAGTAATATATACTCGTGCACATTTTTTAAAGGGTTAGGTGGGGAAAACTGTGCGTGTGGGTGCCGGGGAGCCAACAAAGGGCCTACTACTGGCCAGGTTCTAGCTCAGCTGTTTCTCATTGTCCAGTGCGGCAAAGAAGGGCTGACTCCACTTTCCTGAAGGATTACTGAGAGGCACAACCTCATCGCACAGCAGAGGCAGTTCAGGGAGAGGGTCTGGCCCTATTCTAGGAGCTCTGAGGATATATTCAGTGTCTCAGAGCCCCCTGGTCTTTTCTCTAGAAAGGGAGAAAGCCCACCAAGGCACAGGCTCTGTAACCCCTTGCCCCACTGCCCTCAGGGGAAGCCTTCCCCGGTTCTCATCGCGCTGCCAGGTAGTGGGTAGGGTGATCTGAGAACAGCAGGTGGGTAAAAGAGAATAAATTGCAAAACCTAAATTTGCCTGATGTTACAGTAGAGAAAGTCTGATGAAGCTGATAAGCATTAAATTTTTTTTGACTACAAAAACAAAACATTTTTATCTCAGGGTCTGTCTTTTAACTTCTTCATTCCTCAATCAAGGAATACCGAAGACAGAAGTCTCTAAGGCATCCCACCTTTTAATTTGTGAAAATTTAGGTAGCATGCAGGATAGAATCACTGGTGAAACACATTAATAGTTACTGTCCACATACGTTGTACATTCAGATTCTAAATCTCCTGAGCATACTGGAGTAAATGTCTCCCTCTCTCTCTCCCCATTTTATTGAGATATAATTGACATATCACATTGTATTAGTTTTAGGTGACAACATAATGATTTTAATATATGTGTATATTGTGAAATGATGACCACAATAAGTTTAGTTAACATCCATCACCTCTCATACTTGCAATTTTTTTTCCTGTGATGAGAACTACTCTCTACATATAAGTGAGATTATATGGTATTTGTCTTTTTCTGTCTGACCCTGTCTGAGATTCAGATGGATTGATCATCAGCTCAAGGATCAGTAGCCAATTGTAAAACAAAATAAAGCTTTATGAGTCCCTGGGCCAATATCTGCTATCCCCAAAGCAGGGCTCTGACAAAGCAGGGGCAAAGAACATGGCTTAGGCTTCAGGTGAAAGTGGCAACTGCTGTTCTTTTCCTCCAAATCACTATCTATTTTATCCACAGAACTTAAATATGCAGTGCTAGGAAAGGCCAATTTGAAGTACATTTGTAGAGAAAAAAGAGAGACAAAATGGTAAATGTGTCAGTGTCTCCAGTGCCCCACAGATGCTACCCAGATCCCACAGCCACGCTGATGCAAGGCAGGAAGTAAAAGAAAAAGTGGGCAAAGGGTTGCAAAGCATTCATCACCCTTTTATGTAGAGTGACCATTAGGCTCTAAGAGCCTCCCCTCCTCTTGCAAAAAGAGAACCTATACAGGGGAGCATAAATGTTTCCCCAACACCCAGGTGAGTGGAGAAGAGGGCTGAGAGAAATTTCTGTCCTCCCTACAGACGGAGGCAGAAACAGACAAAGCAATGCCACCCCTGATGGAAAGTAAGGGCTGAAGGTTGGCCTTGAGACATGACCTCATTCACCTCCACCTTGGGTCCAGACCATCCCTAATCTCAGAGAGACCTTCTGAGAGTCTCCTTCCTGCCTCTGATCAGCACAGCCTCTTCTCTCCATCTCCCTAGATTGACGCCTCTGTGCAACAGGACCTCTAACATCATTCTCTTGGGAAGCCCTCAACCCACTTGAGGCCTCTCTTGATGAAGGTAATGGTCCTTGGTGGTTAATTTTGTCCCTCTTCCGGAAGTGCTGATAAAAAATAGTGAGGAGATCAGACAGGAGAGGAGGGGTTGGGCCAGAGATCTGAACTTTTGTTCCCAAAAGACAGTCTTAAACCCCAAAGTTAAGTTTTATAAATTCCTTGTCCACTCTCTCCATTAGACAATGAAGCAACAGAGAAAATTAAATAAGGACCCCTAATATCAACCATAGAGTTTCCTCATATTTCAGAATATGGCCTGAGTTATGAAATGACTATAGATTACATATTTGGGTGTTTTGTCCACTTTTCTCAGAACCAAGTTCTGCCCACAGACCCTCTGTGGAGGTTTAGATAGCCATGACTTTTCATATGTTATCCTCCTCCCCCTCTAGCTGCAACTGATTGGCCCAAGGATAGACACCTGACTTAAGAGAAGCTGATATATACTAGTTAACTCGGCCAATCAGGTTCTTTCTTGCATATGCAAACTAAGAGTATTTGGGAGTGGGCATTTGAGATCATGGCCATGTAGAATGGGAGTTGAAATCAATGCCAGACAAACCCAAGTACATGTCAGCCAGGACTTGAGAGGGGAGAGGGTGGCCAGGAAAAGCAGAGCGAGATGGTCTGCAAAAAGAATAAAGCACAATGGGAGAGAGAAGCTAAGGATAAGGAAAAATACAAAAGGACAGAAGGAGAATAGAAAGAGGAAAAGACAAGTGCAGAAAGACAGAAAGAAAAAGAGGGAATGGGGAATCTTTTTGACTCCCTGTGGCTTCCTCATTACCAGCTTCAGTTCCCAAGAGGCCTGAATTTATTTCTACAAGATGCTTCCATATCCTTTTAGCAATCATCCCTTTCTTTACGTTTCTGATTCTTGCAGCCTTTGTGCTCTGATGCAAACCATGGCACTGGCCATTGCAGCAGGATGGGGCAGTGTGAGAGGGCTGGAATCTGCCACTGGCTGTGCCCCATTGGGTGGAACAGGTACTTAAGGGAGAGAGCTGGTGCAGAGAGTAGACAAAATCAGGAGCAGTTTACACATAGAAGTCTGGGCAGACACGAAATTGGCATCAGAAAAAAAGAATTGGCAGAGAACTGGGTCCCTGGGCTGAGACACAAGAAAGGGCAGGAAGGGAGAAAAGGGGATTGGCTGAGTTGAAGCAGCTTCTAGCCCTGGAAACACTGGACAGAGACTCACGCAAATGGATATAACCAGAACCGGGGTCAAGACAGGCCAAGATCTTGGGCCTTCTTCTTTAAAGATAGGAAAAGAACATCTTTAAAACAAAATAATAAATAATACCTTGTAAGTGTTTCCCAAAGCCCCACACATTCTGAGTCTTTATATAAGGGGCAGCTATTGCCAAACTATTTCTTGCAAGCTTTGGAGGACTCTGACTCCACAATGCCTAGGACTTCTACCTAACTCCACAAATCTCTTATCCTATTGATGGTAGATTCTCACTTGCAGTAGTTATGTTCTGTAAAGTCTGAACACTGAATAATAGATACTGAACCATTTTTTCCAAGGGAAATAATGGGATTAGGTTCCTATAAGCCTCTGTTCACAATTTTCATCAATGAGTCAATGTATATAACTTTGTTTTTGTGTGTTTCTGTTTAAAGATATTTTATTTACTATATATTGGTGATTCTTTAAGATAGAACTCACAGCCAGCAGCACTCTAACTCAGGCCTGAGCAAAGCTCATTTTCTCCACAAGGTGTATCACAGTCTTCTTGTACTTGAGAACCCATACTACATGGGTGTTGTCATTGTTTATGGGTGCTCCTCCCCAAAATGATGAGAGTTCTTCGGAGTAAGAGAATACTATTACTTATTAATTTTTGTAGCTGTAGTGCCTCACATAGTACCTGGCTCCTAATAGACATTTCATAAATATCTGATAGATGAATCACAGAATCAGGGCCTACCTGAGCTAATAGCAACTGTGGACGTTCTCTGACTCTCTGCAAGTTTACCTGCGTTGATTAGACATGGTCCTATTCGAGGCTAAGCTTTCAGGAAGGAATTCAGCTGAAGAGAGAGGCATGAACCCCAGGCAAGGCCTAGAAGCATTCATCATGGCAAACAAGTAAGCACAGGTAACCCTTAACTTTCAGTGGAGGAGCTCCCATGGCCACTCACACCAGGGGCCTTGTTCTACTCATCTTTGCATGCTCCGTATCCAGAACATTGCTAGGGACATAGGAGCAGAGTAAGTATTTGTCCAGTGAACACATGACTGAAGACATGAATGAATTACAGGCCCAGTTCAAGGCCTCTGATCACTTTGACCACATAGACCTCTTCCTCCTCAACTCCCAAAGCCCTTCCTGCTTTGGCTGTGTAGTTGACAGCTACAGTTCCACATCACGTTTATCTCTTAAAGTGACTGAACTCTCAGGTGCTGGTCTTGGCCTTCCCCCATAGGCTTGCTAATTCCTTTTAGGCAGCGTGGACCCTCTACAACATTCAACAAATGTGTATTAAATGCATTAGTCAGTTTGTATAAATTGCAAAGTACCTAATGGGAACACTTTCCAGGTGCTGTGGGTCATTCAGACGAAAGACATGACTCCTTCTTGCAGGAGCTTGTACAATAAATGAATGAGAGATTGAATAAAAGAATGACAGAAACCAGAAGGCAGGAACCCCCCACCTTTTCAACTACTCCAGGGCTCAGGAAAGATAGGTGTTTGGGGATCCAGAGGAGAGCTAGTAGCCAGAGATGAAGAACTGCCAACATGCTTGGGAGATGGGTTCATCCAGGCTGCCTGGTATATCTGGGAAAAAAACAAACCTGACTTCAGGATGCATCAGTTGGGTGAATTTGCTTTTAGTGCACGCTTCCCAGCCCCCAGAAAGTCTCTTCCTTTTGTGTTTGATATGTTTGTTCTTGTTATAGTAAGAGCTTTCCTTCCCATCTAAGAAACATTTCAGTCCCTTCTTGATCAGGTTGGTTGTCTCTAATTTTTCTTTCTTAAAATATCAACCTTTCACACCAGCATTCATCTTCCTCCCCTGTCTCCAAAGGAAAACCCACTGAGTCAGTTGGGTACAAGCATCTGGCATACTTTTAACCCTCCCCTTCCTCTCCCTCTCCTTTCTCCTCCCCTGGAAGGGCTCCTGCAGCCCTAGCAGAAATATGAAAGTCATTTTAGCATATCGAGTGGTCCAAATATTTAAATATCTATGATATAGAAAGCGTGGAGAACATTAAAACCCATTTCTCCTTGCTGATTGTGACAGAAGAAATATACACGTTCCCTGCTCTCCCGCACAGTTGCAAAACTGCTGGCCTAATCATATTGCCTATGTAAAGTACCTCTCCCCGCTCCTCTAGTCTGGCTTTAGGTTGCATTTACTGTAAACAAAGATGTATTGGGGGGGGGGGCAGTTGGATTGAGTTTATTGTTTATGTAAATCTCTTAGAATGTGACATAGCAAGATAGCTTCCTATGTTGTGTTGATCCACATTTTAGGCCAACAGCCAAAGTATTTTATCTTTTCCTTCATTATAGTGATCTTCCAATTAGCCGTGGTCTGTAATACCCTGATTTTGGTGGCAGTGGTTTGGACAGGATTGTTTGATAGTTCTGCTCGAGAGGCAAAATAAGGGGCCTTATTATAGAAGTGCAGAGGTTGTGCAGGAGCTGAGTTCTGTTGCAAAGTTTGCCGATAAGGGGAAAACCGGCCCTTAAGCGTCCATTCTGTTCTGTATATTAACACTTCTAATCTGCACTGCTGATAAAACTGCAAGCCATTTGCCTTTGGAGGAATTAGTTCTGCCTCACTTGTGTAACCAGGCAATGGTGATTAACCTTTAAACTGTCCAATATTCCCAGCAGCCTCCTGCTCCAGATTAGAAACTATTTAGTTATGACCAACTAAATTAACAACACTCCCTCCTCTGAAGAATGAGATTTGGAAGGTGGATGCATTTTAAGGTGGAATTGTGTTTTGAATCGGTGATCCATCCTTCTAAGGTGCTTATTTTCTCGTTGTTAAAGTCCAGGCTGCTACACTGGGGGCTGAAGACACAGCTGGGAGCTGGGGAGGCAGGAGATAGGGGAGAAGGACCAGTTGTCCCGGTTAGGTTTTCAAATCCGAGGTTTCATGGGCACAAAGGAAACCTGTATTTGGTTTAGATTTCCTTCCTTGTTATCATCCCAGGCTAAAAGGGGACTTTAGCTCTTCTGCTAGATCCAAGTCAGGCTCTCAGTAGGATTGAACAGTTGTTCCTAATGGAAAGATTAAGGAATAAATAAAGTAGTTCCCTTACCACCCTACTCCCAATTTCTTCCTGGAGCTGAATGTCAGAAAAAGCTGCTAACTAACTTTCGTGTTCCAGAGACTGGATCTGCCCACCACAGGTGGGTGTACCCGACTGAACTGCAGTCAATTAGCAGTTCCGCTTCAGCCCTCTTCTCTCTATCTGTCCATTTCAGAAGTGTCATCTATCAGTGGAAACATACTCTGGCTGGTGAGGGCCAGGCAATTATGTAATCGTGTCATGCTTTAAACGCCTAAATTGTCCTCCCTGGACAACAGATAAAATGGAATGACAGCCCTCACTGCCAACACCCCACTACTGCCCAATCTTGGTAGCAACCCTTTCTGTTTTACTAGTTTCATATTCGCTGCCTCCTTAAAAACTGCTAATCTAGATACTGCATTAGCAGGATGTCAGTCAAGCCGCAGTCCATAGCGAAGCCTTCTTCATATACCAATTTAAATCATTCATGGTCTTTTCTTTGGCATTATTCAAAAGATCATAATAATTTTCTTGTGCCCACAGCACAAAAAAATCAATTATTTCCCCACAAAGACTTGAAAGTACTTAGCGAGTACGGCAAGAAAAGCTGAGGGTGATATCAAATTGAAATTGCACTCATTACATACAACACAATTAGTTGCCACTAGCCTGGCCGGGCTTTAATTCTGAATGGCATATCTTTATTATTACAGAAACAAGCATGCAAATGGCATTGTTCAGGATTTGCCGAAATCAATAGGATATAGTGCTGTGTGTTTGGTGGCCACTGTCACTCACGCTGCTGTGGATGCGAGATAATGTGTGTGTTTGAATTAATGAAGGGAGCAGGCAACATCATAAGTGACACCCAAATAAAAGAAATGGGTACATGATATTTGTAATTATTCTACTTGTGTTTTTGTTGTAAATACTTGTGCTTTTTGTTTTTTAATCAAAGGATTAATTGCATTTTAATAAGGCATTATGATTTGCAGAGCTTTAGTTAATTAAAACTTGTAGTATATAATTATGAAGTGATGCTGAGATTTTCTAAAGATCACCCATATGTTTAGAATATGTATAATTTTTCTGTTAAGCAGTTGCAATCTCTCTCCCTTCTACCAGCCTTTCTCCTTGGCCCCTCCCCCACCAATAGAAGATATGGAAGACTTATGTGAAATGTTGGTGAATTGATCATTCCAGGTGGATTTCTCCAAGTGGCCACAAGAACCCAATTTAAGTTATTGCACAAATTAAAATGACTCTGAAGCAGTACTCATGTGATAAACTGTGGCAGAAAACTTTCTTGTCGACACTTGCTTTCCATTTAATCCTCCTGAGATAGAGTGCTATAGAGGTTTGGGGAGCTGATGTGAGTTTTAGAGTGCAAACACTGAGATTTCAAATCTGGGGGAGGTGGTGCCATTGAGAGTTAGACCCTGGTTGGATCTCTGGGGCCAGGTCCAAATCCCCATGGAGTCACTGAGCCCTGGCCTTGTCCTCTATGACACAGAAGAACTAGTTTGGGAGGGGAGGGGATGCCGAAAGTCAAGGGAGTTTGGAATTCACAAGTGTTAACACATTAGTAATTCACAGTGGAATCCAGCCCAAAGACTTGTAATCGTGTTTCCTGTAGGTGTGTATTGTGTGAAGTCTGATGGATTAATTGCTAGATAGATGGAATAGAGCTAAGGTAAAACATTATTAAAAAGTTTTAAAATCTTAATGTAACATTTTGAAGTTTGCTTTGGGGAATTTTTTCATTTCAATCTCCTAGCTTTCCATTCTCCCTGGGATCAGGAGTCTGAGCTGTCTTTGCAGAAAGAGGGATCCACTTGCTGAGAGCCTAGGATGCTCTTCATTAAGAACATCACAGGTGGCCCTGTGATGGTGGGTGGATGCAGGAGCTGGTGGCTGGGCTGAGTACAGCCAGCGATATGAGATGAGCTGACTTCAAAAGGCTGGACTCCGGTTACTCTTTGGGAAACTGTGTTGGTTGGGCACCCGAGAGCTAATTTTTCTCTAAAGACTCAAACACTACAGTGAAAAGTATCACGATTTCCCACTTCCTGCAAGGCGCATGAGGGAGGATGAAGTAGAAGGGAGGAAGATCTTGCCCTGTTCGTGCCCCACACCTGGTTTTCCAGGAGACCCACAATAGTGCTCCAAGCAGGGTGGCCCAAAGCTGATTTAAAAATCTAATAATATTAGGTTGGTCATGTCTTCCTATTTTAACTCTAAAAACCTTGAGCTTGAAAAGGTGGTTCATTCAAAGCTTGCTAAAATATTTGCACAGCAGCACAATGGTGTGTGATGGAAAATAAACTCTAGTAGCTTGCTTCATCCTATCAGCCTCGGCCTGCAGCAGAGAAAGAATGAGGGAAGGTCAGTCAATTATGTGTGGTAATCACCGTAAGCATATTATCTGAGACACAGATGTCTTCTATGACCCCACACGACATGGCTATTAACCTCCAAGCAATATAAAAATGGAGTGGGCTTGGGGGGAGGAATGGAGGTAAACCAGACATTCAGTCTAGCCTTGTCCACAGGCTCAGGAAAAAAAAAAAAAAGTTGTAGACACGAAGACTATTTCCAGGAGCCCAGCCAACACTCTGACCCCTGCTCACCTCGGCCGGAGCCTTGCACCCCTCCTTTCTAGAGACCTTTCTGTAGGCCTAGTCATGTGCGTAAGTACTTGCCTCATCTGAAAATGAGACTGACAAATTGACTCGGGAGATAGCTTGGACACACAATGGTCCTGGAATGCTACTTTCTCTTCATCAGAGAAAAGAAGAGAGGGAAAAGCAATTTGGGTGTTTGTTTGTGCTTTTGAATAAGTTCACCTCCAGTCTTCAATGTCAGTAGGCATGGAGGACAATGGAGTCACTCAGGCATGTTGGGGGCTCAAGTAGGTTACACAGGAGACACAGACTGATGGAAGTCAAGGTTGTTATACCTCAGGGGCTTTTACCTCTAAATGTAGCCCTGATTCTGGTATCTCCAGGGAGAAGTTCATTCCAGAGCCTAGCACGAGGCCGGGCACAAGAGTAACGTTCCACGAAAACCATTTTGGGTTGTTAATTGGTCCAGGATGCACACACATGTAGTAAGCACCTGCCTTGTAAAATATCCTGGACCAGGGACTCAGGATTCAAAAATATACAAACTAGTTCCTGCCCTCCAGGAGCTTATAGTCTGTTAGTGTTTCACTCATTTCAACAAATGCTGAGGTAGGCCTACAGAAAGGACCGATGTAGAAATAAAGAAAAGACTTAGGAATTTTCCTAGAGGAAGCAATATGTGAGGTGGGATATGTAAGCTGATAATAACTGTCTTTTGGAGGAACTTACCAGGAGCAGGGCACTGTCCCAGGCGCTTCCCTTGCCTATTGTCTTAATCTCCATAAGCAGCATTGGACCCCTCATGAACTTGAGGCATAGAAGGGGAAGGCTACTTGTTCCAGGTCTCACACCTGGTTAGTAGTAGAGCTGAGATTAGAATTTGGACCCAACTAATTTCCAGCTTTACTTAAAAGGAGGATTCTTTGCCTGTCAAGCAAGAGGAACATTTCCCATGAAGGGAGAAGTATAAACAAGGGCTCTAGGTGCAGCCAGGAAATGCAGGGACAGCTGTGTCTGGGAGCAGGTAGGAGGCACATGGCCAGGAAGCCAGGCAGACGAAGTCCAGGGCCTGGTGCCCATGCCACAGAGTTTGGCTTCATCCTGTCAGCAATGGAAGGACATTATGATCAGATGTGTATTTCTGAAAGATTTTTCTTAAGAGTTGCAGGGCACATGAATTAGAGAGGCTGAAGTCCAGGTATAGAGTGGTGATGCAGATACAGAACAGCGATGTAGAGGAATGAATGAAATCTCCTGAGTGTTAGGGAGGGAGCAGGAGGACTTGGCAGATGAAGAGATCTAGTGATGAGGGAAAGGAAAAAGCCTAGACTACCTCAGTGCCTCATAACAACCCCTTACATATCTTATGGTTCGACACTACTTTTGTCCCTCTTTTACAATAAAGACATTTAGTTTTGAAAAGATTGTCACTTTCCTAAGTCAAGCAGATCATGTTTTGTCCTAGCCAGGTTTTGAACCCAGTCTCTGGCTCTGTAGCCAAGACTCTTACCCACTGCAGTCCACTGTGTATGTGCCTGCGGCAGGGGTCGGGTGGAGCAGCCAATTACTCCTTTAGGACACTTTAATCTAGGTTCACCTCTTCCATGTATCTTCTCCCTTCTTTCCATGCCCTAAACGCTCTCTAATGAAAAAGATTTAGTAGAGTATTATGAAAGTTGCAGTGTTAACCCCAGTTACTTTTATATTTTAAAGCTGTTATAAGAAGGTGATTGTATCAAATGAGCTACGGAAGAGATAGTGTTACAATATATAGATTTTAAAAACTTAAAACAGCTTGTTCTAACAGGTATTCATGAGACATTTCAATGAGTGTGACACAATTATGGTGAGCATGACTAATAAATGATCTTATTAAGTGTTATTGTACAAAGTCATAGCGGTTCTTTTTAGCATCCTCTCTCACCCCCACTCCCCAATCTTTCTAACAAAGCCCATTTTCTTCAGGCTTCACCTTACTCTTTGTGGCCTTCTGCTTCAGGGGAAGCTGGTTCTGGTCCCAGCTTCAAAGGGCTGATTGGTCCAAGATGGTCATTACAGACCTGTTAGGCAGGGGCAGCTGATGTAATTCTGGTTGATGACACATGGGTACGTGTGCTGGGATACTTCTGGGAAATGTTTCTTCTCTCCTAAGGAAAACTTCCTCCCCAGGAAGGAACGGTCTCTGCTCTCTATAAATTGTCATGTCTAAATGTGATGTGTATAACTGCAGCAACCATATGGTGACCACGAGTAGAGCCAGATATGCACCCAGAAATGGCAGGGCAGAGAGAGGAAATGGCTCTGGGTCCTTGATGATGTCACCAAGCCACTGATAACGCACTATGGAGTTGCCTTACCTCAGCACTTTGTGTGTTGTGTGACAATTTTAAATTTCCTTATTGAAAAAGTCACTTTTTCTTTTTGAAAAAATGTAGCAAAATATACATAACATAAAATTTACCATTTTAAAGTATACAGTTCAGTGGCATTAAGTACCATCACATTGTTGTACAGCCATCACCACCATCCATCTCCTGAACTTTTATCTTCTCCAAGTGAAATTCTATACCCATTAAACATTCAGACCTCATTCTCTGCTCCTCCAGCCCACTGGCAGCCCCATTCTACTTTCTGTCTCTATGAATTTGACAACTGTAGGAACTGCATATAAGTAGAATCATATGGCATATATCCTTTTGTGACTGACTAGCTTATTTTACTTAGCATAATGTCCTCAAGTTAGAAAGCCATCAAACCTAGGTTTAATTTTTGTCTTGCCATAACCGATTCTTAAGTGTGATGCTTAAGAGCATGGACTGTAGAGCCCAAATCCCTGATTTTAAATCCTTGCTGTACTACTTACTAGCTGTGTGGCCTTAGAAAATTTGCTTACCTCTCTGTGTTTCAATTTTCCCAGCTGTAAATTGTAGATAATAATATTATCTCCTGCATTGAGTTATTGGAGGACTAAATAAGTTGTTATATATAAAGTACTTTAAAGAGTACCTGGCACACAATAATTCTTATCATTACTATTGTCATATTATTGTTATTATTAGCTATGAGCAGACAGCAGTTTTGACAGCTTTCTCTGAATGCCATACGTGAGTTTCTCCTACACTCAGCCAGTCATCAGTAAACAGATGATCTGGAATGGTTCCCCTGCTACTGTTGCTCAGCCTAGAATGAAGGTTCTGGATCCCCTCCAGTCCTTCTTAGTCTTTCTCTTGCTTGGGTCTTCCTGCTCCCATCTGAGCATCATATTCAGCTTCCTCTTGTTCCCTGCTCAATTCTGGAAGGACCAACTCCCGGGTTCAAGGACCCAAAAGTGAAGTGGCAGCTCATGCTATGGGCCTAAAGACTAGGCGTGAGCAGTCAGACAGCCAAATCACCCCTACAAGAATCCTGGGCTTGAGGAGGGAGGTACCTGAGGGATGGTGTATGACCCTGGGTGGCATGAATGAGAAAGAATAAAGTAAGACTGGACCCTTGATTCACTGTGTGGGAATCTGAGGAAATCAGGTGCAGTGAGGTTCTGGGAGATAAACCGAAGGAAGGACCAGCAGGCACAGAAAGCTCCAAAGACCAGAACACAGACCCAGACACACTTGCTTTGCCCCCAGCAATTCTGGAGAAGGAGTCCAGCAGCTCCTACTCTCAACCCCACTGCTATCTTTATAGAGGAGCTTTTGATGTGACGGAAGAAGGAAGAGAGAATAAGATCACCTGAAAGGATAGAGGGTAGTAGTCAAAAAAGCAACTCTGGAGATAGAGACAGGTGTGTGTGTGCATGTGCGTGTGTAATCTGCCTTAATTTTTCCATCTGCATCAAGAGGTTAAGAAAAATGCCTGTCCTTCTTATAGTATAAAAATCTTGCCAAGAACAAATGAAATGCATAGTTGATAACAGTATTATATATTGACTATAGTTGATTATAATTGAAAAAAGAACAAATGAAATAATTCATCGAAAAATGCTTCAAAAAGAATAAAGCCTGCAAGGTAAATTGTTATTAGTGTGCCTTTTCAAGATGTTGTTTAGACCAACCTCGTGGGGGCAGAATAAAATTTGCACTTTGTGGTGTATTGAGGACATAATCTTGGATGCTGCCAGTGGAGGAGGTCCAAAAAAGGCATTTCAGGAGACCCAGATGCCAATTCCACACTATCTTTCTTACAGAAATGCTCATGACTGCGGGGTAGGCCCTTGAAAACCTCAGGAAACCCAGTTGGACAGAAGGGAAAACAGACTCTGATTTTTACTAGTGGAAGGAGAGCTAAGAAGGGATGAGTGCCACTACAAGCAGGAAGGCTGCCTGATAAACTGTATATTTGGTGGAGGGACAAGAAGGAGATAAAAGATTTTTTTAAAAAATGTAATAGAAAATTTGCTTACACTTCTTGGAATGGTAATTAAATTTATTTATAGTTATGGAAAATTTGGGGAAGGGAGGAAAAGCAATTTAAATGCAGAGTTTTCACAGGGCAACTGCAAATGGCTTGCTTTAACGCTGCCTCCGAAGGTTAACAGGATGGCAAGGAGGTCGGACTGAAGTGCATATGATAAGTGACAAGTGTTAACATGGCAAATCATGTATTTAAAATTACTCTGAGCTTTATCAAATGTTTCCTCTCAAAAATAAACTATCCTGGAGGGAAAGGTTAACTGAGAAAAGAGTATTACTCTAATGTTTCTCTGATGACTTGGGGGAAGGGAAGAGGATTCTGTAATGTAGGAGAAGTGGTGATAAATGTAAATAGGTTGTTATGTTATTAACAGTAAAGAAACAAAAATATTCCACACTTGTACTGCACTTGGAAGAAAGGCAAGTAAATGTTTCTTCTCTTCCTGTCAACCCTGTCTCCATGAGACAAGCAGCTTCCCAGTCCACCCATGGAGTAGAAAGGAGACACACGGTAGATGAGATATTACTGATAGAATAACAGCCAATGCCTCTAGAGCTATAACTATCCATGGTCAGCTTTGGCTGTTAAGAGGGATCCATAGCACAATGAAGGAAACTATCAACAAAATGAAAAGGCAACCTATGGAATGAGAGAAGATATTTGCAAATCATGTATCCAATAAAGGGTTAATATCCAAAGTACACAAAGAATTCACACAACTTAATATCAATTAAAAATGGGACTTAAAGAGGCATTTTTCTATGGAAGACATGCAGATAGCCAACAGGCACATGAAAAGATAATTGACATCACTAATCATCAGGGAAATGTAAATCAAAACAACAATGAGATGTCACCTCACACCTGTCAGAATGGTTATTATCAAAAAGACAAAAAAAAATAACAAATGCTGGCAAGGATGTAAAGAAAAGGTTTCCTTTTCTTTACACTGTTGGTAGGAATGTTAAGTGGTGAAGCCACTATGGAAAACAGTATGGAGATTCCTCAGAAAAATCAAAATAAAAACTACCAAACTATTCAACAATTCTACTTCTGGGTATTTATCCAAAGAAAATGAAAACACTAATTCCAAGAGATGTGTGCACCCCTATAGGCAAGATACGGAAGCACACTAGGTGTCCACTGGATGAACCTAGAGGGTATTATTTTAAGTGAAGTAAGTCAGACAGATAAAGACAAATCCCGTATGACTTTACTTATATGTGACATCTAAAATACAAAACTGAAACAGACTCATAGATACAGGAAACAAACTGGTGGTTACCAGAGAAGGCAGAGGTAGGCCCTGGGGAGGGTGAAATAGATGAAGGGGACTGAGAGGTACCAACTTCTAGTTACAAGATAAATAAGTCGGCGGCGGGGATGGTGGAGATGTAATGTACAGCATAGAGAGTATAGTCAATATTGTAATAACTTTGCATGGTGTCAGATGGTAACTAGATTTATCATGGGGATCATTTCATAATGTATGTAAATTTTGAATCACTATGATGTATTCCTGAAACTAATAGGATATTATATGTCAATTAAAAAAAAAAAAAGAGGAATCCATGAGATTCTCTGAAATCCCCCACCTACCACTCCCCTTACCTGTTCTCCAGTTTCTCACAGGACTTCTCTCTGACCCTGCCTGGTTGACATGCAGTGCTATAGAACAATCTCCAAGATTTCTGTAGCATATAGATTGTATGCTATGCCATTAGGATATATAGCATACTATTGTAAGTGGAAAAAGCAAAGTGCATTACATTCAACATCATGAAGAATCTTAAAAAATATAATATTAAGCAAAATAAAAATAAAAACAAGTCACAAAAGAATATATACAATATGATTTTGTGAATATAAAGTTTAAAAACAGGTAAAGCTAAGCTTTATTGTTTAGAGATGCATTCAGAGGAGGCAACCTGTAGAGAAAAACAAGGAAATGAATATATCAAAAGTCAAGATAATAGTTCCTCTGCAGGGAGGGAGGGGATGGATGGTTAAGAAGAGGCAGACATGAGCCTCTGGTTGCTGGCATGTTCTATTTCTTAATATGAGTGGTGGTTACACAGATGTACACTTTATAATTATTAACTCTACATATATGTCTTTTGCATTTTCTATGTGCATGTAATTGTCTCCCAATAATATATATATTTTGTAAAAGCCAGGTGCAGAACTATATGTATAGTTTGATACTATTCATTTTCAAAAATAAGTTGTACATATATACAAGGCAAATACTTATCAAAATAGCTATTCATATGAGACAAAACATAATTTAAGGCAAATACGTAAATGGAAATAAAGTGAAACATTTCATAAGGAAAATAACAAAAAATAGTTATTATGATGAAATTGTATGTGCCTAATAAAATAGTCTCAAAATTTATAGAGTAAAAACTGACATAATTGTAAGAAAAATTTTTACATAAAAGATTTCAGGAGATTTTAGTATATCTCTATCAGATTAGAATGTTAAGCAGAAAATAGACAGAACATATAAATAATAATATTGGATGGTGAAAGAAGACATAACTATAGATGTGGTAGAAACTTTTAAATCTTAAAGTATAGACAACTTGATGCCATTAGGTTTGAAAATTTAGATAAATGTATAATTAGCAAAACTGACTTTAGGAAATTTGCTAACTTTAAGGGACCTGTAATCATTATTAAATAAATTAAATCAGTACTTACGTTCATCATCAAAACAAACTGTTCCAGAGAACAGAAAGTTAGAAAAAGCTAACTAACTTGTTGTACATAGCTAGTTTAAACTTGGCAATAAACCTGGAGAAGGATAGTAGGATAACATAAAATAATAGAGATAGGAAGAAAAGAAGGAAGGAAGGAAGGAAGGAAGGAAGGAAGGAAGGAAGGAAGGAAGGAAGGAAGAAAGGAGGGAAGGAAGGAAGGAAGGAAGGAAGGAATAGAAATTCACATGGTAATATTACTTATGAACATATATGTAAAACTTATGAACATAGAAGTGTTTAAAAGCATGAATATGTCTTGACCAAGTAGGGTTTATCCCAGGGATGTATCACTCAATAGCAGAAGATATATCAATGTAAGTGACCACTTATCAGATTAAAAGAGAAAAAACTTCTGATCATCTCAGCAGGTGCAGAAAACATTTGATAAAATCCAATACTTCTTCATAAATAAAATAAAATAAGATAAAATAAAATAAAATAAATAAAATAAAATAAATAAAATAAAATAAAATTTTAAAAAAAGTGTTTATCTAACTAGAGATAGAAAGCACCTGTTTTAATCTAATAAGAGTATCACTTAAAAATCTACCATAACATCTTACTTAATATTTGAAGTTTAGAGAATTTCCTTTGATATCTAGAAAAAGACATGGATGGCTTCTTTTGCTCCTCTTACATAAAATTATACTGGAGGTCCCAGGGAACACAATAACAAAAACAATATATATGAGAAAAGATCAAATTTATGCATGAATATATCTAAGACTATCTTTAAAATATTCAGGAGCATATTTCTCATAAATTTACTTCTGGAAAATTAAAAATTTCTTCAAATGCTGCTATGAAAAATACAATTTATATATATATGTATATTCTCTATAAAATTTATTTGACAAGAGTCTCAAGAAAAATGAAATATTTTAATATATTTAAGAATATATGATTTAATATAGTCAAATGTCTATTTCTTAAAATTTTTAATAAATTAAGAAATATAAGTTTAGCACATTGAATATTAGGTAGATTGACTTAAAAATTGGCTTTCACAGATGAAAGACTACATACTGTATGGTTTTATTTATATGATATATCTACAAAAGGCCAATTTATACAGACAAAGAACAGATAAGTTGTTGCCTAGGGCTAAGGTTGTGGTGAGTATGAGTGGTGATTAATTACAAAAGGGCATGAAACCATGGGGTAATGGAAATGTTCTTAAATGGAATTGTGGTGAATGCACAACTCTATAAATTTACTAAAATCATTGAATCGTACACTTACATTCAGTGAATTTTATAGTATGTAAATTATAACTCAATGAAGCTATTAAAAATGGAAAAATAGCTTTCAGTAAATTGATTGCTGGCATATTAACCTAGAACTATTATTATAAAAATATAGTAATTAAAACAGTATGGCCTTGGTATGGAAGAAGATGGAAAGAACAATAGAATAAAATAGAAAGCTCGGAAATACATTCGGATATATATAGGATCTTGATATTATAGAAGTAGCAATGAAAAATAAATGTGGAAAGAATGGACTATTTAATAATTGATGTTGTACCACTTGGCTAACCATATAAAATAAAATAATATTTGATATCTATATTACATCATGCACAAAATTAATTCCAGTTCTATTAAAGAGCTAAATATAAAAAATTAAGCTTTAGATTTTTAGTTTCTGGTCCACTATATAAGGAGCTTATAATCTTCACACCACTCTAACAGTAAGTATGAAGCTGAACAAACTGAAAAACCAACAACTCTTTTTAAATCTGTCACAGAAGTCAGGACTAAGTGCAAACTGCTGCCCACTGAACCTGAGACAGATGGATGTAGAGAATCACATCTTGGAGCAGAAACCTCTGTGGAAACCGGTACCAAGGTAGGAAAACCGAAACTGTGATTGCTAAATTGCTGGAAGCTAAGTGTAGACAACCTAAGAGATAGAATCTCCAGGGAGACCCAGTCACAGTGGTGCCTCACACTTTTGTGAGTGTTACTTCCAGGAATATTGGAAAAAATTCCTCTGATCCTTCCAGTACAAGAAGGAGAAAAGAAATTATTTTGAAATACACCAAATATACCAAATACACCAAAGCATTTTGTACTTCTTAATAAGTCCTGCCATCAGAATAAGTTTTACCAGAGCCTAACCTACCTGGAGGAAGGGAAATACCCAACTCCAGCTCACTCTAGACTTTCATGTAGAAGACGAGAAATATGCAGTTAGCCCCTTCTTTTCATCTTTTCTCACCTACGGGTTTGGGGGATTCTGAGGAGCGCTGGTGAAGTTCACAGTCCAGGGGAACAGGCTCACCAATAGACTGAGACCTAATCATAGGACTATGGGATACTTACTCTTCCCCTCAATACCCTACCATTACATTGTCAAAGTCTTATTACCACAGTTCATTTTCCAATGTGCCATGTCTACCTTTTAATAACAACAGAAAAGCATTCAAAAAAGTAAAAACCACAATTTGAAGATACTGAACAAGCATCAGAACCAGAGTCAGATATGGCAGGAATGTTGAAATTATCAGACCAGAAATTTTTTTAAATTATGATTAATATGCTAAAGATTTTAATGGAAAAAGTAGACAACATGCAAGAACAGATGCATAATGATGATTAATGTACACAAACAGATGGAAATTCTAAGAAAGAATCAAGAAGAAATGCTAGAGGTCAAAAACACTTTGGTAGAAATGAATAATGCTAGTAAGGAGCTCATTAGTAGACTGGACATGGCTGAGCAAAGAATCTCTGCTTTTGAATATATAACAACAAAAATTTCCAAACTGAAAAGGAAAAAAGACTGGGAACAAAAAGAACAGACTGAGAATTGTAGGACAATTACAAAATATGTAACATATACGTAATGTGACTATCAGAAGAGATAATAAAGAGAAAAAGGAACAGAAGCAATATTTGAAGCAATTATGACTGAAAATTTCCCAAATTAATGTCAGATACTGAACCACAGATCCAGGAAGCTCAGATAGCAGGCAGGATAAATGTCCAAGAAACTACATGTAGGCATACCATATTCAAACTTAAGAGAATCAATGATTTAAAAAAAAATCCTGAAGGAAGCCCATGGAGAAAAAAATACGTTACCTATAGAGGAGCAAAGATATGAATTATATCTGACTTCTCAGAAACCATGCAAGCAAGAAAAGAGTAGAGTAAAATATTTAAAGTATTGAAGAAAAAAACCACCAACCCAGAATCCTGTACTCTGCAACATTATTCTTCATAAGTAAAAGAGAAATAGACTTTCTCAGGCAAAAATTGAGGGAATTTGTTGCCAGTAAACCTGTCTTGAAAAAAATGTTAAAAGTTCTTCAGAGAAAAAGAAAATTAAATAGTTCAGAAAATCAGATCTACATAAAGAAAGGGAGAACACTGGAAAATGAATAAGCAAAGATAAAATTAAAAAATATTTTTTGAATTCTTAATTTATCTAACAGACAATTTATTCAAAATAATAATAGCAACAGTGGATTTCATTATATTTTTGCATATATACTTATGTACATATATATAAGTGAAATGAATGACAGCAATATGAGTGATACAAGGAACAAGAGGGAGAAATTAGGAATATTTTGTTATTTTAAGGTACTAGGACTAACCATGAAGTGGAATAGTGTTGTTTGAAAGCAGATTTGGATTATTTGTAAATGTACATTGAAGACTCTAGGGCACCACTAAAAAAAAGTTAAAAAGAAAGTATAATTGATATGCTAAGAAAGGAGAGAAAACAAAATTATATAAAATGCTCAATTAAAACCACAAAAGGCAGAAAACGTGTGGAAGACAAAAATAGGAGCAAAGAACAAGGGAAAAAATAGAAAGCAGTAACAGGTATGGTAGATATTAATTCAACTATATCAATAAGCAACTTAAACATCAATGGTCTAAATATACCAATTAAAAGACAGAGATTATCAGAGTAGATTAAAAAACAAGACCTAACTATATGTTGTCTATAATAAATGACTATATGTTGTCTGTCCACTTTAAATATAAAGACACATACGGATTAAAAGTAAAAGGATGAAGAAAGATATACCAAGTTAACATTAATAAAAAAAAGTGGGAGTCATTGTCTTAATTTCAGACAGAGCAGACTTCAGAGCAAGGAAAGTTATCAGGAATAAAGACAGACATTACATAATGAAGGGTCACTACTTCAAGAAGAGATAATAATCTTTATTGTGCATTCACTTAACAGTGAAGCATCAAAATACACAAGGAAGAAGCTGATAGAAATGCACGAAGGAATAGATACATTCACTATTTTAGCTGGAAACTTTAACATCCCTCTATCAGAAATGGACAGATCTGGCAAGCAGAAAATCAGTAAGGGCTTGAACTCAACAGCACCATTAATCAACTAGATATAATTGACATCTATACACTACTTCATCCAACAAAAGCACATTCATCTTCAGCTCACATGGAACATTCACCAAGACTACATTCTAGGCTACAAAACATATCTTATTGAATATAGAAGAATAAAATTTATAGAATATCTGTCCTCAAACCATAGTAGAATTAAACCAGAAATCAATAACAGAAGGAGGGTGAGGAAATCCCAAAATACTTGGAGATTAAACAACACACTTCCAAGTAACACTTGGGTCAAGGAAAATTCTAAGGGGAAATTTAAAAATATTTATTAAACTAAATGAAAATAAAAATTATCAAAATTTGTGGATGTAGCGAAAGTAGTGCTTAGAGAGGAATCTAAAGCATTGAACACATATATTAGAAAAAAAGAAGTATCTAAAATCAACAGACTTCTACCTTAGAAAGCTACTAAAAGAAGAGCAAATCTAAAGTAGGAAGAAAAAAATAATAAAAATTAGAGCCAAAATAAATGAAATCAAATACAGAAAATCAATAAAGGCAGAGAAACGGGATTTTTAGGGCACTGAAACTATTCCATATGATACTACGATGGTGGATACATGTCATTATTTATTTGTCAAAATCCATAGAATGGACAACACCAAGAGAGAAACTTAATGTAAACTATGGACTTTTCATGATAAAATCTATTAATGTAGGTTTATCGATCGTAACAAATATATTACTCTGGTGCAAGATGTTGTAAGTGTAAGAACAGGGGCTATATGGAAACTATGTGCTCTCTAGTCAATTTTGCTGTGAAACTAAAATTGCTCTAAAAAAACAAAGTTTACTAATTAAAATAAAAGTGAAACTTTAAAAATATTTGAAAAAAATATATAAAAATATATTTATGACCACAAAGTAAGAAATGATTTTTTAAGAAGACAGACAGAGACAGACACACATGAACACATGCAGAAATTATAAAGGAAAAGACTGAAAAAATGTGACATCAAAATGGAAAACTTTGTGGAATGAAAGACAACCATAAACAAAATTAATAGCAAAGCAGTATATTGGGAGAAGATATTTACATCATATATAACAATTGGAAGATAACTATTTAGAAAAGAGAACTACAAACAACCAAATAGAAAAATGCATCATTCATGTAAGAAGAAACCTGAATAGCCTAAAAGGTTCAGCCTCAGTACAATCAAGGAGCGCTAATTAAAGTCACAATGAGAGATCATTTCACACACATAAGATTAGCAGAAAATAAATTCTGATTGTTGAAAAGGATATGGAAAATAGTAACTCTCACACAATGCTGGTGGGATTGCAAATTGGCCCAACCACTTTGAAGATCAACTTGTCAGGAGAGAACTTGGGAGACACAAGACACTTTGACGTTTCTCTCGCTGTTTCTCTCTTTTCTCTGCTTTAGGGGTGCTGTTAGCCATCTCTTTCTTGTAGGACTTTACCAAAAGCAGTAAGAAGTAGTTAACACACCAAGATTTTGAATTTCTTCCTAATTCTACAACCACAATAATCCTGGGGTCTATGTCCCAAGGAAAAATGGGGGACACTTGTTCTGAAACAAGGGTTCCCAACTTCCCAGCCTCCTCGGTCCTACCACCTCCACTCAGCCCATTTCCCGTTTTATAGTCAGATACTTGCAGCACTCACTTCCTGATAAAAAATAAAGGGAAATAATCTTTAAACAAAAACATACACACTTAACAAGTATAAAATGTTAATTGGATACAAACCAAATTTATTATAGTGGTTGCCTACGGTGAGGACGGGACTGGGGAGGGACATAAGAGAATATGTTATCTGTAAAAGTCATTTATTATAAAAAGATCTGAGTAGATGTGATACAATGTTTACCTGCTTTGAATAACATTAGCATTCATTATATTATCCTCTATGCTTTTATTTATTTATTTATTTTAACTTAAGATTTCAAAAAGCTGGTAGGACAGAGTCTCTGACCACGAATGAACACTCAGCGATTAGTCTAGCACAACAGACAAGGAAGTGGCAGCTAAGAAATTCCCAAGGAAAGATATCTCAAAGTCAAGTAAAGGCCGTACTTGGGATCAGAGCATTTTGTGTGCATGGTCAACTTCTGTCTTTCCTCTGCTCTGCCCATCTAAATCCTGTTCACCTTTCCAGGCTCTGAAGAAATCCCACTCCCCCAGGAATCCTTCACTGACTATTCCAGCTCACACCCATCTCTCCCTCTACTCAATTCTCAGAACATCTAAAACCACTGCTCACTGTGCATCACTAATTATTTATTTCAGGCGTTTTAGATAATCCACAGCAGTGAAGGCCAAAGCCCACGAGGGCCACTGCAAAGTCGACAGGGACTGCATGGTAACTGCACAGACTTGATCAGCTGGGGAACACTGAGGAAGGTCTCTGCTTTTGATTGGGCCTGACATTTTACTTACCCTCACCAGTTGTTCCCCAAACCACAAGGCCATTAATGGAAGACAGCCTCAAATGTCACCTGGCTGACAGTGTGCAGCTGGCAGAAACAGGCCCATTTGCCACAATTCAGCAGGTCCAGCTCTCCGCTCGGATGAGGCCCGATCCCCTCCGAACGCATTTTCCTTTTGTGTGATATATGTAAAACACTCCTAATGTGAGGATCCTCAGAGAGAGCTCACACTGCCCGTCTAAGTGTTTTTTAAAGAATCGAGCTCTTACCTTTTAAAATTACGCCGGGGTGGTATTGTTCAAATATGTAAGACTGACTTCTCCAGAAAGCGGCAACAACAGGATACAATGCACTAATTTTACCCCACTTTGACTTAGAAAATATAATCGGTACTTATAAAAATTGTAAATACTAAAGAATCAAGGGAATAAGATTATTCTAAAATAGGGCACTAATACATCAAGCAAAATAGCTTTTGCTAGTCTTAACTGAGGGCCATTATCTATCAGAGAAGATATACCTCTGGCCTTGATAATGTAAAGACACACAAATGACTAAAGAGGCTTGCCAATATTTCTGGGAGGGGGAAGAGCAGAAACCGTCCATAATGAGATAGAAACTTGGAAAGGCTGAGTGATTCAACAGGGTAGATAAACAGCCTCAAGCACACCCAAGAGGGGACAAACCCTGCCTGGTTCAATTACTATAATTTCCATGGAGGCTCCATCCCTCTTCTCCTTAAATGGCTGTGGATATCACACAATTCAGGACTTCCTTATTTATCTATAGGTGGTTGTGTTTAATCATTGCATGAGTCTCCCCAACTAAATATAGCTCCCTCTGGGTAGAACTGTGTGCTATATTTTTCTCCTGTTTCAGCTTCACATCACCCCACTGCCCGCCCACTAAGCCAGCATAGCCTGGCCCACACAGTAGCCTTGAGCCGTAGGGCCAGCTTTCTTCCACTTCCTGTGTCCCTGCCTTAGGTAAAAGGGACTGTGAGACCATAGTTACAGTCACACTGTCTTTCTGAAAGTGTGCAGAGATTAGTAGAAGGCATTTATTTGGGGCACAATTCCCAGGTGGAAAGGTGAGATAGTCTAAACATAAAATATTTCAGCTAGCAAGCACTACTGAACTACCTCTAACATTTAGTGTTTAAAATTTATCAGTTCCATTTACAGGGATCAAAACTTGTGGAGAGTTGAGGGACAAATGTAGGGAGAGAGGTCCCAATCACCTTGCTAGAAAATATACACAGTTTAGAAATGACCAAGCCATGTGTATTATATCCTTTTTCTCTGGTATCCTCGCTTCTTACAGGTCTCCAATCTTTACAAGCTCCCCTGTGGCCACCAAATCCATCGCCCTGCCTCCGAGTATCATCATACTTAAATCATTCCAAGAATATGAGGTGAAGGACCAATTCTGGTGGATATTGATACTTTTGGAGCTTTTTATGTTTTGTGTGATTCTCTGTGGAGGACTAAAAATGAGTAGAGGAAGCTTCCGTTTCATGTTATTATATATACTTATTAGAATGTTCTTTATTTTGGTTCTCTATACCAAATCCAAGCCATTTTCATCTATGGGCATTTGGATACAACCCTAAGGTTTTCATGTTTTCAATTATCATGTGTAAAACATATTTATTGGCTGATTCTGAAAGAAAATCTGAATATCAAAATTAATATTTGCTACAATGTCATATTTTTGTCATTTGTCAATATTAAATTTACTATTCATAAGAATATTATACTTGAAAATAATTTGTAAATTAGATTTTGCTCCTTCTCCAAATTCCTGGGTAAGTATCATCTTGCCAGAAAACAATGATCAATGATGACTAAAATTAGCCAGATAATTAAAAAAAAAAGAAATTTTAAAGTATAAAAAGCTTTTTGTGAAAAATGTTTCCTACTGAAAACACACACACATGTATTTTGTGTGGGTGTGAATGCATTTTAATATATTAGGTATGTTGTGAGGTTGGGCTCTGAGTGAAGATTGTCATTGTCACTGATGGTTTTAGGATGACTAACAATTCTAGTTTGGTCTCTACTAAACATTTCTATCTCGGCTCCCACACAGGACTTAAGTTTCTATTTATTCTGTGTTTATGTAGGTGTCTGTTAAAACAAACAAACAAACAAACACACATATCTATAACATAAACCTTGCTATTTTAACCATTCCATTTACTTTAAAAATAAATACAATATAGCATTATATAGAACATATTCTTTTGGGCACTCAATCATTCCTACTCTGGATTGTTTTTTCACTGGTGTGTTTCTAGTCTTTTATCTAAGATGATAAGCTTCTTGAGGTAGAGAGTAAATAGCTTCTTTTCTTTTATGAGTTACATGGCTAAGAACAGAGCTGAGTAATTGGAACTCAATAAATACCAACTGAGTGAATGAATATGTCAGTAAACAACAGAAATCTTGATGAGACAATTGATTCAAAGCTGTGCCCTGACATACTCATTTTGAAACTATTTTGTATGGGGAAAACCAGGATACCCTATTATTATAATGGAGGTGCTCTGGGTGAGCTGGGACAAAGGAACTGATGACCCCCTCTGCTTCCAAATTTGTGGAAGCCTCCCTAACCTACTCCAGACTGAAGAGAATTTCTTCAGGGTTGAGGGGCTACTGAGAAATACATATGACTCTTTCTGGCTAAAGGGTGATTCTGCTTCTCTAATTTCCATCTGTGTTCCTGTAGTAAAGACTTGACCACAAGTTATAAGATACTCCCTTTCCCAAGATAAGCAATTTTTATCCATTTATCTTTCCCCTTGGCACTCATCCTAAAATTATTAATGGACATTGTACCTCTTCCAGCTCCTTCCCTGGTTCTCACTACCTGTTTATATTCTGGCAGCCATTTATGAGCACAAAGACTGAAACCGAGCCCATGACTTGAAATCAAGTGGCTTGGGTCCAGATCCCAGCTCAGACACCAGCTATGTGGCCTTGGATAAGTTACTTAACTCTTCTAACTCTTGTTTCCTCCTTGTTTCCAAAATGGAGCTGATAACATATAACTCACAAGATATGGGTTAAATAAGATAATGTATTTGAAAACAGCACACAGAGGGTGCTCAATCATGTTTATACATTTTTATGTAACTTAGCCATTGCTTCTGGTTCTGGTTCTCCTGCTTTCCTCTTTCCCTTCCAGTTAGCCATGATTCTTAATGAACACACTATTAATCAGTGGTCATTTCATTAACTGCTGCATATAGTTTTGAAACATTTATTTATACATTTGATCATGTATTTCTTGTCTCCTTATAGGTATAATTTGAGGTGATATTTAGATTTATGTCATATTCCAAAGAACTCCTTGTAGCATCTGTAAGATTGACTTGTCTGACTTGGGAACATGTTGTCCTTGCCTTGTCAATTGTTCTCAACAGAGTCCTCCTTTTCTTTTCTGTGTCAGAAGTAACATAATGTCAGATATGCATGAGCTCCCTGGAGAACAATAAGGGACTTCACACAGCTCAATTTGAGAGAAGACACAAGTGTTGTTGTTATAGGGTGATATTCCCGTGACACTTGCAAGTGGGAAATGAACTGGACACTAGATGAAATGAGGAAATTTTGAAGGGAGAGAAACTTGCTTCCAGAAGGAACAAAACAAAAAGGCCTCCAGCCAAGAAGAATTGAAAAAGGAATTGTATAGATGGGATGTGCAAGGTTAATTAAATATCCACCTCTTATGTCTCCAAACTCCCCAAGACAAGATCTGTTTACTGAAACATTCTTTTTTATTTTTTATTCGAGTGAGAAGGTTAATGACTATATCAGTCCTTGAGATCTCTAGTAGCTTTCTAGAAATTATTAATTCTTTCTTTATTCAGGAAACATCCATTGAGTAATTAATGAATAAAGAAGGTAGATCTTGCTTCACCCAACTAGTCAACCTTGAGGGTGACAAACTGATGCCTTAACGATCAGCTTGGAGGGAAACTCTTTTCTTCTGCTCTTGGCCTCATTTGTTTTCTTCTTCAGATGCTATGGTGAATAATTCAAATTCGACTCTAAATCAATTCAATCCAAAATATTAAGTGAGCATATCTAGTTAGGAAGAACCTAATTCAAATCCAGAACACAAGCTGCAAGAATATTTAAGAAATGCAGTTTTAACTTTTTTAATCTCTCCAAATACCAAGAGTTCATAGGGAAGGTTGGACGAGCCAATACAGAGTACATGGCATATCAGTGTAGCCAGATCTCATGGAGATGATGGGGTTTGAAATAGGCTTTGGAAAATGTATATGGTTTGTTTTAAGAGGAAAACCTTGAGGGAAGAAAATTCCTGGTTGGTGAAAGGAAAAGTGAGCAGGGGATTATAAGAATAGCTTCTCTGGATTGCACTAGAGCAGGTATGCTAAGAAGTTAGTAGGTGGGTAAGAGCTTGGACGGTTTAGAGAAAATTGAACTTAGTTATAGACAAGGGAGTGGAAGAGACATTGAAGGTCATTAAGCAAGGAAAGAAGTTTGAAGAAAGTAAGTTAATGCTGCTATTCCTATTATAATCAGTATATACCTGGTAAAAGGTGATCTACCCTTCAACTTTTCTTCAGTTCTTAAAATCTAGCAGTAGATTACTACTATGATAAGCACTGATATTATTTTGTTGGTTTAATATTTTCAGAATCAATATACAATCCCAGGAAATAAAAAAATACTTTAAAAAGCTGGAAGTAAATTTTTTCTACCCTGGAATTCTATACCTAGCCAATCAGTCAAGCATAAGTTCAGAATGATATTTTCATTCATATAGGAGCTCAGAAAAGTCATCTTGGATGCCAGAAACAAGGAAACTAATACAAGAGAAAAGCTGAAAATCATTGGGATAATCATAAGACTGATCCCAAAACAATAACTGCACAATAGCTTAGGGAACATACTGTCCAGGTTGAACCAGGAGAATAGAGCGCTATGAGATGGAAGTCTCTAGGGAAAAAATAAAATTAATAAAATTCTAATATTATAAACATATTGAGAGAAGAATTACAACATTTAGGGATGAACTAGTGATGATAAGTATATAGCAAACCAAGGAAAAGAGAGAATTTTTAACTTTACCGAAAACAAGGAAAGTAATTATAAGGAATGATATAGAACCATAGAATATATATAGCTCCACAGTAAATAATTACTTTTATAATGATAGTAATGTAAACACTAAACATTGACCTTATCAAAATTATAACTGTTGTGAGCAGAGAAATGTTGGGGAGGGAGCAACTGTGAATTAGGGGGAAGGGGTGTAAGAAAGCCCAAACTTCGTCTTCCTTAGTAGAAAATAAGTGGACGGTGCCTAAAAATGAAAAATGTAAAAATAACAGCAAAAACATGTTGTTTAGATAAATGCAACAAAATAATAGAAGAAGCTGCTAAAAATTTTTCAGCTGGAGAATATGTCACTGGGGAATGTAAAAAGGGATTTGGGAGTAAGTCTTACAGAATTATGTTTTTTCACTTTTAAACTATGTACCTGTAGAACTTTGATACAGATAATGTTTTATAAGGGTTTACAGTAAATGCTCAAGCTTGTCCTCTGATCACAGTTTCCCTGTCACCAAATCCCCTCAAAGTCTAAGACCCTTCTATCTATTAGCTACTAGCTATTTGCAGGCCATTTATATCAAACCACAGATTCCCACTGGCAAATAGGTGGCTCAGACTTTGTTGCATCCTGTGTTAGCTGCAAAATCAGAAGCTTTGGGAATGTCTTAAAATGTTGCTATTACCAATGGCTTCAGCTTGTTGTGTGCAGCCAAGGGAAGGCAAAAATGGCATGGAGGAAGGCCACAATATTAGCAGGTCTTTTAAAGAGCTGCTTTGGTCATGGCATGCTCTAGCCAGGGACAAAGCAACTTAAAAACATTGGAAATGTGGGAGGAACAAAGATATAACACAATGTAAAAATTGGTGTTTGTCCATGGCTTAAAATTATGTATTCTATCCCTTTGGAGCAGGCTGCAAACATAATAGATAATTCTTCAAGGAAACCAACAAATAGAGCTGCTTCTGGGTGAAAAATCAGAAAAACACAGTTATATTTTCAGACTTTCCCCTGGGTGTATTCTATCTCATCATACTTCCCTTGGGCTGCCTGGCCTTTGGAAGAGGGGATGATAATCATTATTGTTCAGAAGGGAGGGAAAACCATTTGTTCAATATCAGAAATTTAGAAAGTGTTTCATTTTCTAAGCTCCCAGTTACTAATGTATTAAGTTCTCACAACGACTCTCTTCATCATTTTCTGTGGGTTTTTTTTTCTTTCTAAGCAGCATAAAGCTCCAGTAGAAGTCAAAGACATTTCCTTGTCTGAATTACTGCCACCATGAAATAGATTGAAAAAAATATATCATTTTATATCAACCAGTAGCATCCCAGTCCACGGAGGGGTGTCTCCTAAAGCTATCAAGATAGTATCAGAGTATTAATCATTTCTGGAACAGTGAGAGCCCCAACACCAGCCAGCACCCACAAAGGCTGCAACCCCAGGGCCAGCAGCAGCCTCCCATGACAAATGCCTGCTCAGGATTCAATCTCCAAGCTCTGTGACTGAGAGCACGTGCCGGCCAGCTCCTGCTATTTGGCTAAAGGGCTGCTTCCAGGCACTGTGGCAGAGTGGGTTCTGATCTTCCGAAGCCAAGGACTCACAAAGCCCTAGTCATTGCTGTCGGGAATGCCAGGAAAGGCAAGAGTGGGATACATGAGATTGTGGCAAACATATTCACACAAGTAGAGCTGTGCATTAAATATACACAATCACATGCTCCTCATTGTAGACACGCACTTCACTAATGCAGGCTGGCCCCATGTGAAGCCGTACGACACTGTGGTTAAGAGCACAGTTTTAGAATGAGATTTGGTTCAGTGTTCTACTGTCAGATTCTTAACTTTTCCAGGCCTCTGTTTTCTCATCACTAAAAGTGGGGTAATAATAGTACCCACCTCAGAGGGTTTTATAAAGATTAAATGAAGCCGCATGTGAAAAGCTATAAGTCCAGTGCCTTGCATATTTAAAAAAATGCATTGGTGTTAGCTATTGTTATCAATAATAAAAATCAAAACTTACAAATTTGTACATTTAGTCAGAATTTGATTAATATTTGTTTTAATAGTGGCAACCGTTGTGGACCAACGAATTCTTTCTTTCTACAGGAAAGAATCTTCCCAAACCTTCTTGGAGAGGGGCTCCTGGCATTTTCAAGTATCTATTTTCAGATCACTAAGTATCAGAAAGATTGGAGCTATGAAGCACAGTGACATTCAATAAGAAATTAAACAGATTAACTCTGAAAAGATAAGGTGTAATTTAATGGAAAAATAGGTTCTGCTTTATGAAAATCCCTTTTACACCCGTGTAAAGGAGCATGTCAGGGAGTTCCGTGAGGGACTGTGGGAACACAGCACATCCGGTTGTCTGGGCTCTATCTGAAGGCAACTTTGTATTGTAAGAAATAGTGTAGCAGCAAAAAGCACACTGATGGGTCCCTTAGGTGGCTTTGATAAATCCTTCCTTCGTTGTCAGGTCCTTGCCTTTTCTGAGTGGACGGGCTGGGCTCCACCCTGAGCCCGGAATGAAAAATGGTCCAAACAGCTGAGTATCTGAGTGGGCTCTCCGTCCTCTGGAGAAAGGCCCTCTGCACCTCACTCTCCCTGCCTTACATCAGCTCAGGGAAGGTTCTGGGAGGATCTTCCCACTTCCTCCAGAGCTCACACCATGGTTCCCTGGGGTAGTTTCCTTGCCTACCTCTAGCATGGTGTGTGGCCACACCCAGGGATCAGTGTGGTTGGAGGGTGAGAGAGTTTCTCTTTGCTGCCCACAAAATGGACTTTAAAGAGTCTGGCAGCCGCTAGGAGAAGGGGGTAGTTATTTTCCAACACGCCATGTTTGTGCACTTCCTGACCAAGTCTTTCTCATCCCATATTGTCATTGGAGCCCAGTACCCTATATTCTATAGCAGGGGTCCCCAACCCTCGGGAACAGGTCACACAGTAGGAGGTGAACGGCAGGCCAGCAAGCGAGCAAAGCTTTATCTGTATTTGCATCTGCTCTGCAGCCCTAATATCCTCGCTTCAGCTCCACCTCAGATCATCAGGCATTAGATTCTCATAGGAACACCAGTCCCTGGTACCAAAAAGGTTGGGAACCACTGCTCTATAGAGTAGGTATTACTGTCTGCATTTCACATAGGAGGAGATTAGGGTTATGGGATAGAAGGTGACACAATCCAGTTAAGGCTTTGCCATCTTTTGGCCTCTTGCCCACAGGTTTTTCCACCTCATGGGACCAAGATACAAATCTAGCCCCTTTCCCATCAAAAAGTACCTCTAGCAAGTCTAGGCCGGGATTGTTAAAGAAATTCACATATAGTTCCTGTCATCAGTAGTTTACAACCCACAAGGTAAAACAGAACACACGCATATTTTTATAAAAGATAACTGACTACTTATTATTCAGCAAATGATATTAGGGCCTCAGACGAATGGTGTGTGTGACTACTGACACAGTGGGAGTGGCGCCACTGTCTGCCCTCAGAAGCTTCCGTTCTAAATTGTGCAAAGAGCGCAGGTGTCAAAAGAGGGTCTGAGCCTGGGCATGACAGGAGCACAGAGGGAGCTTGCATGGGGCGGTGAGGGGGTCAGGCTTCAGGAAATAGTGCAGTTTGAACAGGGCTTTGAAGAACAGTTCAGTGGAGGGAAGCTTTGAGGGGGTTCCAGGCAGGGAGAAAACAAATGGGTGTGGTTCCTTTCAGCAGCCAGTGAGCAATAAGTCAACCTTCTGGGACTGGAAGTTTCCTGTGAGGAAGAAGTGCATGATGAGTAGGGAACCAGTCAAGACCAGAAGATATAGGATCTGGACACAGCTGTGATGTTTGACTTTCATCCTGCAAGCAGTCAGGGAGCCTTAAAATCTCCAAGCAGGAAGTCTAGGTAACTGACGAAGTTGATGAGCAGAGGAAAAAGAAAGGACAGATGGAGGTGGGCTTACCGTTAATGATGAAGAGCAGAGCTCTGGGGTCAGATGGACCTGGACAGCCACTCTAGATATGATCTTGGTCAAGTTTCTCTACTTCTCTGGACCTCAGTAATAGTACTAAAATGTAGACCAAAATATAAGTAATAGAGGTGTCTGTCTCCTGCTGGGAAGTTTGTGTGGTATAAAAAGTACTTAGGGCAGTGCCTGGCATAGAGGAACTATTATTATAACCAGGACAACTACTAGTAGTATTGTTATTATTATTTTTGTTAGTGGAGAGCAAAGGAGAGGGAGGAGTCAATGACATGAGACCATGATCTCTGAACCTGAAGGTAGGAGAGGTGTAGACCCAGATGGACACAGCTTCAGCATGCCCCGTGGGAGGTGGAATAGGATTCAAGGTTCCCCAGGCTGGAGGCTGCTTGAGGGCCGCTGCATCAATGGAGTAGAAGCCCCTTCCTGCCTCCTTTCTTCTCCCATGTGTCCCACCTGCCTCTAGCTTCTAGAAATCACACTTTATTTCCAGAAAGAATGAGCACATGGCTTTTTGGGGGGATCTAATGCTATACGGAAAGATTTACCCTTTCTTATTCTATCTCCCTGTACAAGGCTGGGGGCCACACAGTGAGGGAGGGGTTCGGTGGACCCTGGAAACTCAGAACCAAGGTAGCCCCTCGCCCCACAGCATGGCTCACAGAGGCAGCTGGAGCACCAGGCAGAGGGCTTTCCCTGTGAGAATCAGTTTCAAATATGAGGTTGATTTTATTTTCCCCCGTTGCAATTAACTGAGAAAAATATTTCAAAGCTGTATAATTAAAGGCCGGTGTTTTATTAGGGTTTAAAATAGTCGCTATGAAATTTGCTCCTGCCACTGGTAATTACAACGTACATCTTAATATCCCCCTGCTTGCCAGCCCCGAGATAACAGCGCTGTGTGCGCTGCATTTGGCTCTGCAGAGAAGGTAAAATCCTTATCTTATCTCCATCTGCACACAACAACCAGCCTCTCTTCCAATTCAACCCTAATCTTCTTAGTAAATAATACTGATATTTTTCACCATAACAAAATGGAGCTGGTGCCAGATTCTCACTGATAACACCTCTCGTTTACACACCATTCTCTGTCAAAATCACCCGATTTTTCTTAATCTCTTTAACTTATCAAAAAAATACTTTTTACATTCGGCCATAGTAAGTTCTTTTCTACCAAATAATAATATTATAAATAAATCCCTTTGCCTACAGCTGACTCATTGAAAAGATACTCAGCCTCCTCATTTTCTTCATGAATGGGAAATTGTTCTGCTCTTCAATTTTCTTCCAAGTTTGGGGTCCACACCAAGTGAATTGTTCCCAGGCAGGCCCTGAGCCATCTTTGCATCTCACAGGGGGTCAGCTTAGTCCAAGACGTGCAAGCTTGCTCTTTATTTTCATTGTCCTGACTGTGCTGGCCTTCCCCCTCCCCCATGTCCATCCACCTCCAACTCTGGCTGCCCAAGGAAAATGCATCCTGGCAGGCTTTTCCCCAGCCTGCAGAACCCTACACACACACACACACACACACACACACACACACACACTGGAACAGGCCTTTGCTGAGAGCCCCATCTTGGCAGAAACCGGGGCCCAGCTGCCTTGTATTCCAATGTGAGTCTCAGAATTGTCACACAGCCAGAGGACGCAAAACTGAGAAGTGTTCATCACACAGCAGGTATGTATTGAGCACTTACTGTTTGTCCATTCCAGGCCTAGCCTAGTACGGATTCCATGATGGGAAAGCCCAGTTTTGCCCTCCAGGAGTACATCATGTATGCAGTAGGCTCTCTCCGAGCATGAAGAAAACTGCCAATGTAGGAGGATTAGGGTTTAAGAAATTTAAGGTGTTATAGGAAAAATAGGATTGGGGCAAGGAGGTTGAGAATGAACCCTTGGAATCCTTTCGAATATTTGTGTAATCACTAACATAAAGCAGAATGAAGATAGTAACAAAGACACTATCGATGACATTTTACACAGCTCAAATTAATAATAATTGGCACTGTACTGGAAGAGTCCAATTTTCATTTCCAATTTCCTTGTTCACTAGGGAGAGTCTTTTATTTCCCTCTCCTACCGTTTCCATAATATGCTTGTAAATTTGCTTTTCTTTGCTGCTGATAATGCATACGGAAGGGGTTTTATTTTCTATGCCTGTCCAGTGCTTTTCCATTCTCTGACACCCCCATCATGGGCAGCTGCTTCCTAGATCTGGAGACTTGACTCCCTGGGGTAGGGGTTCTCTTCCTTCCCCCCAAGACCCTGATGAATCCAGGTGCTTGAGACTGCAAAGGCAGGGGGTACCCTATGTTTAGGCATTTCTTACTTCCTTGTATCCCCTAAGTACCCAGGACTGTGGGATGTGGATTCCATCCATGGTTTACATTTTGCCACAGTATGTGGCACCATCTCCTCTGACCCATGTGCCTCCTGTCCTCAAGCCAAGAGAGTATGGTTCTACAGCCCTGTTTGTTCCCTTGTCTTCCTTTTTACTTTCCAAGGGGCATTGAAAATCCATCTGCCTCACACACTCTTGATTCCTGATCCTCAATTGCCTCATTATCTAGGAGAGTATAGTTAATTAAGAATCAGAATCAGACAGACCTAGATTTTAGTCTTAGTTCTGCCACTTGCCTGCTGTGCGACTCTGGCCCTCAGTTTCCTTATCTGTAAATTGGACATAATAATAAACCTATTTCATATGACCAATGCAAAGGCTCAGTAAATGGTAGCTACAATTGATATAATTGGACCTCAAAGAAGAGAGATATCAGTGTGAATATCCTTGGTTGGGAATCTATCCAAAGTCATAGAACATGTGAGAGCTGATCACAGAAGGCCAGGCAAGTTCTTTAGAGACCTCCTGGCATTTTAGTTTAGGGCCATCTTCAGGAACTTAAGGTTTACTGGACCTACTGACCTCTTAAGAATAACAAGAAGGGCACAGACAGTCCAACAAACAAGTTTGTGCCCTGATTAATAATAATAAGGACAACAATAGTGAAAAATATTTTTTTAAGTAAAATTCTTCTTGATCACACCAAGAGATCAATTTAGTCCAAATTTTGTCTAAAGATTTCTTTGAATCTTGGGGCTGCTATTTACATGGGCCTAGCAAGTAATTTTTGTGCAGAAAACAATTAAAGGGACATGGATCTTGGTGCCAGGACTGCCCCCTTCTCCATTTTTGAGAGATGCTCATCCATTAGTGCAGCCAACCTATTAGTTTTTCTCTAGCAGCTCCTCTGAGATTCCCTCCTCCTCCTGGTTACACCCACGTGGTACAAGCAGATGATAATCTAATGTGGCAGTCACTCAGTAGCAGTTGTGTTTGGATATGTAATAAGTGCTTATTGTGCACCCAGCACTCTGTTGGACTCTACACATTTAATCTTTCAACTCATTTTTATCTTCTAACAACCCTCTTAGGCAGGTGCCCTCTCCAACCCAAACCATCACCCAGCTTGTTCCCTTCACCTTGACTCAACCCTCCTCTGGTCTTCTCGAGATTTTCCTCCATCATCGAAGGCCCTGCTATGTCCCACAGGCTGGAGAAAAGAGTTTTAGATCTCCGACCCTCACGGCCTCTCCCTCCCTCACCTCTAGGCATTGTGACATTGTTATTTCTTTGGAAAATACATGTTGTCCTTTTTTCCAGCAGGGTTCTAAGGCCTATTAGGGCATAGATCACACCATGGAACTGTAAACCTCTAGGGCTAGAAGTCATGTCAAACATCGCTTATCCAACTCCTCATTTTATAGAGAAGGAAACAGAAGTCTGTCCAGGTGGAGTATATTTTCTATTGTATTTCCCATGATTTCTTGCATCAGAGAAACACATAGACCATGCTCAGTAAATACCAAGGCCGTCTCTTTGGATCCAGTTTGGCTCCAGCATTTACTATGAAATCTGGTACAAGCCTTTGTCTAACACTTGTTTTAATTGTCTATGTTCACAACGTACACAAGGTTTCCCACTTTAAGAAAATCTAAATACCAACTTCCTGAACCAGGTAAACTAACATGAATTATTCATCCTAAAAAGCAAGGCTTCTTTAAATAGCTACTACATTTGTGATAAGATTGGAGTTTAACACTGAATTTAAGCTGAACTTTTCAGTCACATGTCAAATTGCAGAAAATAGGCCCCCTTGTACTGCACTTGCCTGACAAACTAAATGGACCTCCAGAGGAGCTGATAGTCTAACAGATTTACCCTTGAATCTGACCTCAGTTGGTGAGTCATCACCAAACGCAGGCTGGCTGTATGAATGGGCAGACAGATGTGGGTATTCAGATCCAACAGCTCCAGGGAGCTGAATTTCTAGTTAAAAAGGTAGGAGAAGGAGGTAGGAGAAGGGAGGCAGCTGGACCAGCATGGTGCCCCACTCAGCAGGGGTGCAGTCCTGCTACAAAGCGTCTGGCTTTCTCTAGTAGGGTAGCCACAGTTGATGCTCAGGCCAAAAATGCTGCCCGCTGCCTTTCTTGCCTTGCTGTTGGTCATCCCCATCTCTCCTCCTAACATGTGCCCTTCCCTCCATTTTTTCTCTCTCTCTCTCCCCATCTTCCTCATTGTGTGAACATGTGTGGGAGAGGGGAAATAGCCATGTAACAGTATTAAAAATAGATTTCTTATTATTTGGGAGGTTCTTTAATGTCTGCATGAACAAGGCGCTGGCCTCTTTAAGGAGTCAGGAGGTAAGCACTGGAAGCTCTTGCAAGCAAGGGCAGAGCAATTCTAAGAAGATTGATTAGGAGTAAACTGCTGGCACAGGGACATTAAGTGCCTCTATGAATTCCCTGCCTCTCTCAATTATCCACTCTGGAAGAAAGCCTATTCTATTGGGCTCAAGTTACCATAAATAGACCTCACTGTTGACCTAACTGCTAAAGCCTGTGGGGTAAGCACAAGGCCTGAGGACTAAATCTGCCTCCAGAGACCTCCCTACCCTTGCCAGGGACTATAAATGACCCAGCATCCTCTAGGATGTGAAACAGAAAAGTTCTTATATGAAACCTTCCTCTTCCAGGCAGCCTTCGTCGCTCAGCCCCACTTGCCTTCTGCTTACCTCCTCCCTCTGTGAACCTCTCGACACCTCAAAATCAGTCTTTATTTGAGTATTTTGCACTCACTCCCATGTTGTTCCGTGACTGTACCCTACTATTTCATGTGGTTATATTTTATTTACTCTACCAGATCACAAGCTTAAAAATAATAATAGTGGATATTTATCAAGTGACTCTTATGGGTCAGACCCTGTGCTTAGCATATATAATCTTATTTAATTCTCAAACTGCTCTAAAGGTAACTGTTATATTCCCTTTCTACAGATAAGGAAACTGAGGCTCAGAGAAGATAAATACCATCTGAACGAGACACTACACTTGTAATTCCCTTCAAGATGTGGCCTCTGCAAGAGCCTGGGGCAAGACTTTCCCTTCCCTCCTTCCCTCATACTTACTTGGCAGACGCCTCTAACCAGGAGTGCCCTATCTCCCCCCTTACCCAGAGGGCTCAGAGCCACGTTTCATGGGTGTCAAGATGTGTCTTCTCATAGACATGTGCTGGGACTCAGAGCCTCTGCATCCTCTGCTCTGCTGCTGGGTGTGCACCTGCCCACTACAAGTGCCAAAATAGTGAGGATGATCGAGCCATACATGAGAGGGGAAAGCAGTATGCCTTTACACTGAAGAAGTACTTTTCAGAGTGTGAGGCTAGAAAGTGGCTGTTGTTAAAGTTGAGGCAGCCCCAGTTTGGGGATGCTGGTTAGGGTGCTGGGGACATTCTCAAAGTCAAGGGCAAAACCTCCTGAGCACTGGCTTTCCCTGCCAAGTATGGACCTGCCCTGCATGTGGCAGCCTTAATTGGGCCCTTGTTTATTATTGTAATGAGGATCCCTTTTCTAATGTGTTTTTCCTAGCCCTCATGTGGCTGAACTGTTATTTTTCTCACTTCACTTTTTTTGCCTATGAAATGTTTTGGATAAATATGCAGCTGAAATGGCTTGTTACTGACTGTGTACATTTTTAGTTGAATGAAAAGTAAAGAAATACAGCATTTCGCATATAAAATATTCTGTTAATGTTATATAATTTGGCTGCGGAGTATCATTTTGCTTTTATGAAAGGGTTTGGTGAAACCCTCAGGAATAGCAGATGGCTAACACATAGTAATTATCGGTTACTAAATATCACTTATATTATACTGGTCTATTTATACAAGTATAACCACATTAATGTATATTTTTTAAAAGACAATATGTAATGTGAGTACTTGAAACAATGGCATGACTTAAGTAAGATGAAGGAACGTCTAAGGTGTATGTGATTCTGGGGGCCCTCTTGGGGCTGCTGCAGCTCCCCTCCCCATCACGCATTGCCCTCAGCTCTGCGTTTTCACAGGGAGCTGGGCTCTGCCAAACAGCTGGTCAGGTCAGGAGTGTGAGGAGGGATGTAGGGTGGAGGTCAGCACTTGAGCAGATGTTTTAAATTCTCTGCTTGGGAGCTGACGTTTAGGACCAGCCATGACTGCCATTTTCTGTGTAATTTCTATCTGGCTGTGAGTCAGAACTCAGAGACCCCAGGACAGAACCTGAGTTGGTCCAACAATGAAGCACTCTGCTGGGTATGAATCACATATGATTTCTCTGTTTGTTGTTGCAAGATTGACAGGTGACTTTCATTCCCCAAACAATTCCCCTTGAAGCTCACAGACCTTCTGGTTCCTCTGCCCTTCTCTGTCACTCTTCCTGGAGAATGAAGACCTAGTCCAGGTAGATCAAGTAATTACCATGCTGGGGAAACCAAACTGCTGTATACAGTAAGTGCCTAATCAATGGTGCTTCAAAGCTATATCATTGTGGTTTTAGGTTGCTTGCCAGTTTAGGATTAGCAAAGGCTAGGGCGGCAAATAGATTTCAATTCTGGAACTAATTCTGATCAATCAGGAAGGTCTTCCTGGAGCACCTTCATGAGGTCTGAAGTGGAGTCCCCATCTAAAAAATGGGGTGCTGTAATCAATTAGTGATGTCTACTGTGAACATGGGCATGAGGGAACAGAAACATTTTGTTGCATATTTGATAATTCAGCTTGCTATGGTCAGAATGTTTGTTTCTCCCCAAAATTTACAAATCCCCCATGTAATGGTTTTTGGCGGTATGTAAGAGCTTTTAGCGGATGATTAAGTTATGAGGGTGGAACCCCCATGAATGGGATTTGTGTTCTTATAAAAGAAGCCCTAGAGAGCTCCCTTGCCCTTCTACCATGTGACAACACAGTGAGAAAATAACCTTCTATGAACCGAGAAGTGGGACCCCTCACCAGACACTGAATCTTCTGGCAACTTGATCTTGGACTTCTCAACCTCCAGAACTATGAGAAATAAGTTTCTGTCATCATAAGCTGCCACGTCTGTGGTATTTTGTTATGGCAGCCCCAAAACAGCTCTAATTATCCTTAGATCTCACCTCACTGTCACCTCCTCAAAAAGCCTGCCCTGACTTCTCAGCAACATAGCTTAGGGCTTAAGGGTACCGGCTGTGGGGCCCACCATGGGGCTTTAAATTCTGACCCTCCTACTCACTAACTTTATGGCCTTGAGCAAATCATTTAACTTCTTTACGCTGCAGTTTCTTCTTTTATAAAATAGGACAAATAATAGTCCCCACTTCAGAAGATTATTGTGAATAGTAAATAAGATGAGACACTGATATCACCAACAACAGTGTCAAACAGTTAAGTTCTGCTTAAGATTTTGCAGCTATTATTATTTCCAGGCTAGCTCAGGTGTCACTATTACTTACTTATCCCAATTCAGTTATATTTTACATTTGCAGTGTGGGTATTCGGTTAATGCCTGCTTCTCCTCACCACTGCATGCCCACTAAACATGAATGGATGACCTTCTGGACTGGTTGGCTCATCCAAGGTAAGAGAAAGAACGAATGGCCCTGGGGGCACCCAAACTCTCCTCCAGATGACTTTTATTCCAGCTAATGGTTGTGCCAATGTTGCCGCAAATGAAAGAGAGAAGTGGGGAGGGAAAAGGCATAGGGAAAGAAAAAAAGAGAAAGAGGAGCAATTTGGAGAGATGAGAGAAAAAAAACAAAACAGAGGGAAAGGAAAGGAGGAACATAGAGAGAGAAAATTAGATAAGAAAGTAAGGAAAGAAGGGGGACAGAAATGGAAGGAAAGTTAGCAAAAGTTGGAGGCAGAACATGTGAAAGGACCAGGGTAACAGTCCAGGGAACAAGGCAGCCAGAAGCATCAGGCTGTCTGAGAATCGCCTTGGCCTTGGGACAGTTCTCTGTGGGGAGACCTGCTGGGAGGCTAAGAGCATGATTTCTGGACTTGGATTGCCTGAGTTTTAATCCTAACCCCCATCTACAGCCTGAGCAATTGTGGGCAAGCTACTTATCTGAGCCTTGGTTCCCACACCTGTAAAGCTATGATAGAAAACACTCACTTTACAACATCATTGTGTTACTGAGCTAACCCATGAAAAAAGGGTTATGTTGTTGGCACACAGTAAGCTCTCAATGAATAATAACAATTGTAATTGTTATTATTAGAGAATTCCTGGAGGACCCCAGAGTCTCTGTGCTTCTATCACTTGCTCGAAGCTCAGGACTAAGCTGGCAGCACCCAAGGCTAACTCAATTCAGCACCCTTTTACTGAAGATTCCTCTGTTTCAAGCTCTGTGATGGGGCCAGTAGATATAGAAAAGTCTCCAGAGTCCATCTTGCACCCTTTAATAGATGATGAAGCCCATTCTTAATATAACTGCCATGGAGACTTGGGGCCTTCTTGCTCCCAGGGGAAGTCACCACCTTCCAGGTGTGAGATGAGGGTCAGAGGCTGTGAACTGAGTCAGAGAGAAAGGATTCCAGCCCCAGCTCATGTGATTTACTGCTGTGGGAACTTGAAAGAATCTGTGAACTTCTCTGAGCCCCTGTTTTACACTTTTTTTAAGTGGGGGAAATAACACTTGCTATAAACTATTTTGTAGGATCACAAGAAAGCTTTAGAAACAGTCAGGTCTACTCAAATGTCCAAGGTTTTTATTTTTTTATTTTTTATTTTTCAGCTATACTGAAGTATAATGGACATATAAAATTATAAGTATTTAAAGTGTACAATGGGATGGTTTGATACACATATGCATTATGAAAGTATTCCCCCCATTAACACCTGAATTTATTAACACATGCATCACCTCAAATATTTACCTTGTGTGTGTGTATGTGAGAACATTTAAGTTTTACTCTCTTAGCAAGTTTTGATTATATAATACAGTGTTACCAACTATAATCACCAGGCTTTTATTATTGAGATAATTCTTTGTGATAAAAAAAAAAAAAAAGGTAAATTTTAAGCCAGGCTAAAAAATCTATCTGAAGAGCTTAAAAAAAAAAAAAAAAAGAAAAGAAACTATGCCCTCACTAGTATTAGAAAAACAATGATAAAGGGGCTTAGGCCAGTGGAGAGAGGAATAAACTCTCGGGAGAGACGTGCTCAAGGCAAAGGGGTGGCCGGATGGCCTGTAAATGGTGGGACTGGTGTGAACCCTTGCCCCTCTCTGAACTTCCTCCTTTAGGGACTGGACAGGAAGAGAAGATCCTGAAATACCGTTAAGAATCGTGTTTCTCATTCCTCTCCAGTCCAAACAAGGAAGCCGGGAAATCTTGCAAGGACATGTTATAGTTCAAAGGCCTCAAGTCCAAAGAGCAGAGTAAGTTCAGCTAGAGCCAAGAACTGAGGCCTTTAATACTTGAATGGTCTCACCTATTGAGTCTAAACCACTAATATATTGATTAACTCAGGGAACCTATCAAATCAGAAAGCAGTGGTCAGCTGGCAAATGATTTGTTTCAATATAAAGTCATAAATAACTGGAAAAAAACCCTCATTCATTTGTTTATTTAACAACTATCTATTAATGAATGTTACATACTATAGAATTCTAGAGGCTAATGACTGAATAGAAATTAATACAAATATTGGGGTTTTCTCGGAGTCTATACTCACTAGGCCACAGTGAAATCTTTTTTTGAAATGTGAAAACCACAAATTTAGAGGGACTGTTTGGCTTTAAATGTAATGCCATTTCAAAATCACTTTTCAGAAAGGCAATATTTATTATTCAGCAACCAAAAGGTCCCGCATATAACCTCCCACTCAATACTACCCCAGCCACCACCAAAAGATAGCCTCTATCTTCAGATTCATTTTGTCTGTTCTTGATCTGCATATAAGTGGAATAATACATGTCACATATACACTTGTGTATCTGGCTTCTTTCACCCAACAATATGTTGTTGGGTTTCTTTTTTATTACTACGTAATATTCTACTGTGTGACTATACCATGGTTTACCAAGTCTACTGTTGATAGATGTCTAGCTTGTTTCCAATTTGGGACTATTATAAGTTTTCTCTGATTATTCTTTTAAATATCTTTTTGATAACATAAGTACTCATTTCTGCCAGGTATATACTCACTTAATTTTGCCATTTAAATTGAATTGGGTCTTTGTGGGCCCTTAATTCAAGCAATGTCAATATTTCTAATTGAGACCAAATATCTTTAGATTCCACTAGTTTTGCAATAAGTAGTGGAAAAGACATTTTACTCTAAGACTTTCCATGTTGTTTCTCTTCTATTCTACATAACTGAAACCACATCCAACTTTTCTTAGAAGTAATTGTGCCCAGCCTACACTCAGGAAAAGTATACACTGCATCATACAGTCATACACAGATTTCTGATCCTATGTGCTATGTTATATTAGACTCAGGGCAATTAAAAAATCAGAGTAAATATTTTTCATATCAAGATTCAACTAGCCTGGTAAAACTAACTTTAGAACATGAATCTTAAATTCTGAGCAGATTAAAAAGGCCAAATCTGAGCAAACCCTTGCTAAGTTGCTATAGGTAGAGAGCCACGGAGCAAGGTGAAAGCTGTGGAGACTTTCTACCTCCCTGAAGTCAGGCTCTCATTTCCGCTTGCAATTCCGTTCTTACCTTTTTTTTTTTTTTAATCATTATTAGTTGAGTTCATCATGGCCTCTGACCTAAACAGTTTCCCAAGGGCAGAGGGCTCATGGACTGCTTAATGCACCTGTGTTATCTGGTTTGTAGTACCCAGCACAAATTCATATAAAAAATCTTTAATGATTAATTATAGACATGTTTTGCTCTTCTCTTCTAGAGATGTGAGGGAATTTGGAACATGGTTTCAGACACAAATAATAGTAGTAGTGGAAGCAACTACCTTTTACTGAGTGCTGGTCACTGTTCTCAGCACCTCACATTATTCATCTCCATTCTGTTAGCCCCATTTTACAAATGTGGAAATTAAGCTCAGGAAGGCCAAGTAACTTGCCCAGGATTAAACTGTTAGTAATTTTCAATGCCATGATTCAGAACCAGGAGTGCCTGGCTACAAACCCAAGCTCTCTCCTCCAACTCATGCAGCAACCTTGCATTTACATGTCACTTTTCAATTTGTCAACTGCTTCTTTGTACATTTATGTCAATTAATTTTTATTATAAGCAGAACTGGATATTGCTATTTCCTCTTACCATTGCCATACAGCTAGTAAGTGGCGGAGCCAAGATTTAAACCTGGGTTGCTTGACACCAAGTCCACCTCTCTCTCCACTGTACAACAGCTACATTCCAAGAAGCCATGTCCCAAAGCCCCTAGAACAAGTCTGCTTTCAGTACACTGCATTTGATAGCAATTCAAGTTACCTGGAAAATAAAGAGAAAAATTGCTTGGTTTTGGAGGATAGCACTTTCAGTTAACTCTAGGCAATCAACTGTGTTGAGGGTTGGTTGGTTGTTGGACCACTTGGACCAAGGAGTACAGAATAGTGGCATAACCATGAAGACCAGGCCCGGCAGTAAGTAAACTGATCAACAAAATAAATTTTCTTTCCTCAAGAGAAATGCAAAACTGATAAGAAAAAAAAAATGCCCAGAGTATATGTATTGCTACCCACCTCCCTACCCCATCAAAAATTGTTCCTCTGGCATCCCGTTCTGTTCTTTTTGTTTGAAAGATATCATGTGTTATTCATTGAAAGATACACGCTCTTTGAAAAGTACAATGTTCCGTATAAATGCAGGATGGCAGTGTCGTTATTGTTATCATGATTATTTCTGCAAGGGAAGAAAAGGAGGGGCTGGGGGACTGAGGTTCCTTCCTCAGCCTTGTTCCTCCTGCTGCGTCCGCTAACTGATCGGCATGATGCCTCTATTAGGTGTCGATAGAAGAGTCAGACCAAAAATATTGTCTGTGGGCATCACGAACAACACAGGCAGAATGATTCAAAAAGAATTCAATGGTCCTAAAATTAGCAAAGAGACATTCCCAGAATAACGTCTTAATGGGAAAAAGGGGGTTGAATCACGATGTGTTGTAATGTAAAAAGTCAAGTGTTTTTTAAATGTCTATGTAGAAAGATGAGTGATCAACTCATAAAAGGGAGACAAAGGACTGGTGACATTCAGGCTGAGAGGCCCCTGGATGCCAGCCCCTGACAAGGCCCACTGAGAGAGGACTCACCTTTCTCCTCTTAGCTACAACTTCTTCCTAGTACCTTGGAGGAAAGAGCTGTTGATGAGAAAAGTAATTTTCTGATAATAAAAATCACGCCCCAAATTAAGGAGCATGCAGCCATGATAAAGTTCATTCACATACAAACATTCACCCACATGTGTACACACATTCCTGCTCTAGTTTTGGTTGTTGGGTTCATTGGGTTGTATTATATCGTGCTGTATTGAATTGTATAGGTTTGGCTGGATTTGACTGAAGTGTGCTAAATTCATAACTGTTTTCAGTGTGGGTGTAAGGCAGGCAGATATTCCCAATTTCAAGCAACAGTCAGGAGTGAATCCTTTGAATTCTGAAATTCAAAGTCGGTGACAGCTTATGAGGATTCTTCTGAACTCCCTCTGGCCTTGCTCTCTTGGATAATGACTCAAGAACTCAGAGAAAATGTTGATGGGGTCCCCAACAAGAGTGCTCTGGTGAGGCTCTTAGATTCTCCCATGTACCTTCCTACCATCGCCAGCCCCATGGTGAGTTTTTTGGTCTCTTATGGGATTTATTAAGGAAGGTACACTTTTGATTACTGATTGTAACCATAAAAGTTTTTTTTTTCCCAACTCTTACTCCAAAAGATAATATTTTTGTTACCTAGTTTGCTAAAACAATGGACCTTAACTGGCATTTAGTAACCTAATGACAAATGGTTAAAATTTTTCATTAGCAAGATGCAGGGTACAGAGCTGCCCATATGGAGAGGCTTTTTAAGGTGCAACATAGAAAACCTGTCAATTATGAAGCTTTTGGTTTCATGTAACAGAAGATCTTACAGTAGTTTAGTAATAAGGATATTTATTGTTTATTTAAAAGAAGTCCAGAGGTTGGTGGTCCAAGGGTTGGTTTAGCAATTCAGTACTGTCATCTGGGAACCAGCCTCTGCCTTCTCTATTCCATCTTCTTGAGCTTCCTGGCATTTGTCCTTAAGCTCATTGACTCATGGTTACAAGATAGCTGTCACTGGTCCTAATATAAGAACATGCAAGGAAAAGAGGAAAAAATGAAAAGAATTTTCTCCTTGTGCTGCCCTTTCGTCATGAAGGAAAAATTTCCCCCAGAAACCCCAGCAGATTTCACACCATATCTCACACTGAGACAGAAGAGAATAAAAGGCCTTGGGCTCTGGGATCACACACAGGACCTTCCACTTACTACCTGTGTGAACCTGGGTAAGTTCTATGTGTCTAGATTTCCACACCAATAAAATCATCAAAATAATAGTGCCTATATCATAAGATTATTATGATAATTGAATGAATCATACATACAAAGATCTTAGAACAGTGCCTAACACATAGCAAGTATTCAATACTTGCTTTTATTTTTAGTTAACCTCATCATGATCCTCATCATTATTTCCTTGGCAAGATCGGTGTCATATACAAATGATAATCTCTCAACTCAGAGGCTATGGAGTTAGATCAGGAACAATAATTTGAGTTTTTAAAAGTTTTTTTTTTTTTAACAACCAAATATCACAGGCAAAGAACACCTCAAGTGTTCCTTGAGTTCCAGTATTTTAGTCCAGGAATTTGCTGCTACATAATATCTCTGGGTAGCAGCTCACTGAGTACAAGGCTAGAGGGAAAGAGATAAGAGAGAGGTCTCTGCGAGGTATAGGAGCCTGAAGACCAAGGTGAGCTTATAGCCCTTGGTCAAATCTGGCCAACTTTACAGTTTTGTCCAGAGTGAAGGAAACATTCAGAGGACACACTGTGACTATATTTAGCAGAGTTTATAGGATAGTACAATTCCAACCTTGACATTAATCCAGAAGATCATAGAAGGCCAGAGAGGCCCAAAGACAAGATTCCCTGGACTCTCGTTGTTACAAATCATATTGGTATAAACCTTATTGTACCAACCGAGTTGAGTTCCTTAAAAGCAAAGAACATTGATTTCCCATTCTTCATTCTTCTTCCACCTCAGAGCACCTTAAAAAGTACTAGGCACAGATATAACAGGTTTTTAATATTGACCTGTTGCTCACTGTCCTTATTCTTCCAAATAACATCAGATTTCCTATATTTTAAGGGAGGGACCTGATGAATTAGAGGCAGCCAGACAATGATATCTATCAGGTTGATGCTCACCTTGATCCCTTGGAAATCAAGGGGGAAGATATGGTTAAAAACACCAGTATGACTGACACTGTTCCAGGTCATCTGCTGACAGTATTTGTTCATTCTTTACAATAATCCCATGAGCTAGGTGTCATGATCCCCATTTGTAGATAAGAAAACTGAAGCTTAGGAAACTAGTTTGACCAAGATTTCAGAGCTGCTAAGTGGCACAGCCAAGATTTAACCTTGGTCTGCCTCGCTCTAAACACAGACCTTCTCTATGCTGTTTCCGGCAGGTATTCCTGGGTGGAAAGAGAAGAAATCTCAAGTTTAATGTTGGGGTGCTGCACTCAAGTAGAAATCCATTTTCCTGTGTCCTGAATTCATGCATATTTCAACTCAGCAGATAGCGGCTAGGAGGCATGCTGTTCAGGAACCCCCTGAGCTCAACTTTTGACTCTGCCCCTCAGAATCATCTTCACCCCTAAGTATTGGATGGGTAGTCCTGTGCCTGATGCCCATGCCTATGTCTCCAGTTGTTCATACCTTAGGCTCAACATGTGAATAGTTTGTAGTTTGGTCCTCAGGCCTGCAAGATGAAAATCAGTGTCCCTGAATGTGGACACTGCATTGCATCCAGCCTCATTCCACTCCTCCCCAGTAGTTAGCAGACAAATTGATAGGGCAAAATTGACTCCATCTACAGTGCCGCGGTCCAGCCACGACGAGATCCAGGGGGCCCCGAAGGTGTGCAAGGCATCGGTGCGGGAGACAGTTGACTACACAGCTCAGAGGTGGTGTGACACTGTTCCATTTTATTGAGTACAACTTTTAGACTTCCTATTTTGGCATTTGATTATACTTTGTGGTTAAGATAGCAGAGAGTTAAATTTCCGTGGTTAAGCAAAGTAGAAAATCTTATAGAGTATATTATTATCCATGATTAATTAGTACATTCTTTTTTCTCAATTATTGAAACAGAACTACCTGATGGAACAATCTAAACTTTTAGTTCTTATATCTATTACGTAAGATAAAGTTTGACTTAAGTAAAGGTGATAGATAGAGGTATTCATAACAGCAAATATTGGCTAGTGGGCAGACATTGTTCTTCTTATTGCCTGAATAAATATTTCAGTTGCTACTTTATTTATGCTGTTATCTAAAGTTTACGCTGAAACTTTCTCATAGCTGTTTGACAGTTTCCTTGTTGCAGTATTGAGGAAAACATTTTAAAAATCAGTTTTACAAAGCTGCTTTTGTAAGCTGAGTTTTCGTTCCTCTGTTTTTAAGCACCAAGGAGATCCTGACCCAACCAGCCTTTACATCAAACCTAAACTACTAGTTTTTTATTTAGCCAGTAGGCCACAAAAGGAGGCCCTTCCATAGTAGGCACAGGCTTATGAGTAAATTTCTTATCTTTTACTAATTTTTCTACTAACTGCATGGGAATAGGAGTATAAGCTGGTTCTAGTAATTCAGCTTGTTGTAATTTATTCATAACATCTTTAAGAGGCTCATCAAAAGGAATTTCCCTTAATAATTGTTCAAATAAAGGGTTTATGCATTCTGGGCAGTCAAGGTGACTGGAGCTGACTCCATATGTGGGGAATTTACCATGTTTTCCTCAGAGCCAATTTTGAAATCTACTTGTACAGCATCTACACTTACTAGAATTTGTGCTACCCAAATTCCCCTTATTAATAGGATCGTTCCTAAGAAATCAATTATTTCTAAATACATACCACGTCCTCGTTCTTGATGATGCATTCCTTGAAGCATCTGTCCCCATCTCCAGACCTTGTCACGCAGTAGGTTAGAAAGAGGACACGGCACCACAGCATAAGGAAGTCAGAGAACAGGCTTTGACCAAGCCGCAAAGACTGGTTTGAAGGTAATTCAATCAAAGAGAAACTTCAAACCTTTGAGTGGTGATTTTGGGAAGCTACCCTCTCTCTTCTCTGGAGCAAACGAAGAATGTATTGCCTTCATTGCTTCTGCAGCCATCTTGTGGACAGGAGAGAAGCCAGCCTATGAACCATGCCAACAGACAGAAGGATAAAACTAAGAGAAATGCAGAGAAATAGAGTTGATGCCTTAATTAAACTGCATCTAAAATCCACCCTCTCTGGGCTTTATATGAAACAATTAATACAAATCATTTTCAAAGCTAATTTGATTGGCTTGTTTATTTCCACTCATAATCCAAACATCCTAACGTATATATCCCTCCTATTCTATGCACTTACTTCTGGGTTTTATGTTCAGGTTAAGTCACTTCTGGTTGCCAATACCAGTGGAAGAAACGTATCTATCAAATGGGAAAATGGGGAGAGAGGATGAACCCGAGTTGGAGGGATGGGGATTTCCTCTCATTGTCATTGTGAACTGAAAAGAATGCAATGTGGGCCGAAGGTGGAGTGGAGCCTGTCACTTGGACCAGTCCAAGAGGCCAGGTGTAGGGAGGCGAGGCAAGATGTCTGCGAAGAGGTGCTAATATTTGGGGCTGGAATGAAGTTTCCTTAAGACACTAGGAGGAATTTGGTAAAGAAAGTTATTTTGACTGTTTCAATTCCTTATGCTTTCTTTTATTTCTGTTTTTTTTCCCTGTTGTTATCCTCTTTTTAAATTTACTGAAGTCCTTGGTGTGATCCTGCCTGTCTCGGCTATGCTAAGGGGTATAGCATGAAGCTATAGGGTGGACGGCACTCAGCATCCATTCCCATTTCTTTCTTCACAAAATAAGGTTGGGAAACTACTACAGATTTTATTGCAGCTGGTTCTGGGTATCAATTACATTCTGCCAATTTTGTGTGCTCTCACTAGATTTAGAGGGTGAAGTGAGGAGGGGGCATCTTCCTTCCTTGGCTATTGCTCCTGGCAACAAAGTCATAGAAATATTAGGCTGTTCTTCAGCAGACCCCCAGCAACCAGTTGTGGAGCCGAGAGGCAAATGTGTTAGAGGGTGATCCCTGCTTCCGGGCTCGCTCCTCAATGATGAGTTGTTGGACTGATTCCACTTCTGGCCTCCTGATTCTACACCTTCTTGATGGTGGCAGAAGCAGCAGCTCCCTGGACAGTCAGTTCTGTTGTGGCATACTGGGAGTCACTCTGGAAGCCAGGCTAGAACCGGCTCCTGCAGCCCTTCTAATGGTTTCCTAAGCACTCTCTGTGAAATACCTTTCTGCTTAAAGTTTACAAAAAGGCCTCTGTCTCCTGCTATTTAACTGACAGACAAGACAAAGGAGAACGTATTGTCTTCCCTGAGGACAGAGCAGGAACAGAATTAGTGTTGGGAGATCAGCTGGCAGATTCTCCTTCCAGGTCTAAGCCAAGGACGTTCTGGACTTTATTCTCTAAGTGAAACTACATTCTCTTACGGAAGATCATGGTATTGTGTGATGCACTTTACGGTTTGTGTGGTACTTATTGCATGTGCTAAATCAGTCATCACATCTGACAGCTCTAACACGAATAACAAGTAAGCCTGATATTATAATTCCCATTTTTCCAACTAAGACACCAATGTTCAGAGAGTATGATCCAAGGGACCCTGACAAATATCTCACCAGGGTTCCAAAATGTCAGATCTTTCAGGGCCTATAATTCCACCATTAGAGACTCATTCCTCTTGGATTAAGAGTGCTTAATCTCTACAAGTTCTTATTTTAAAATCAAATTTTCTCTAGGATCAAAAGCCATACACTGAGCTCCTGGTATGTCACTGTAAGTGAGTTTAGGATGTTGCTCCTGATAAAACGATGTGGTGTCATAGAAGCACCCAATGACTGTGGGATAGAGGAGGAGTGGGAGATAAGTTGGAGGAGACACTTGCCAGGGCAAGAACCAATCGATGCCAATGTTATATTTCTTAAGCGTCATAATTGTTCTAATGGCCAATTCTGCTGTCACACATCTTCTCTTCAGGATGGGAGAAGGTCACAAACCTGGTGGAAGCACAGCCATTGCAGCTGGAAGGGTAGGAGGTAGATTTGAGAGTATGAAACTGGCTTAGAAGCCAGCCTCCTTCCTTTGCCAGAAAGCTTGGCAGGATCATTCCCCTAAAAAACCCTGTGTGGTCTGGGTCCTGCCAAGGACCCTAGAGATAGAGTGGCAAAATTACCCAAAGAGCTAAAGAGGTGACAGCTATGAATTTACTTTGTCAGCAGTTTACTGATGATTTCCCCATGCTCAGACAAGGCTACCAATAGGAGCAGCCTTGTCCCTCTCCTGCAGGCCTCACCCTGCCTACAAACTGCAAAGAAACAGGAGTGGTGTCCGCTGTCAGCACTAATGTCCTGACCCTTCCAGCATGGCCGACAAAAAGAACTCACAAAAAGAAACAGCCCAAAGACAACCAGGAGACGCAAACCTAGGAAGATGACACTACAGAATGCATCACCAGCTTAAAGCCAGCCAAAATGGCATTTCTCTCCTTTATGTATGTTTTCCAAAGGAGGCACCAGACTTGTGGGTGGCTCACAAAAGAATTTGATAGGAAGATGTGACACCTCACTTCCTTCACTGCACTTCTGAAGTTGACGGGACTGTCAGGAAGTGAGGCTGATAAAGTCCGCCGTCCCCTCCAAGCATCCTAATCAGACGTGAAGTCTTGGCAAGAGATAACCAGGTTATAGGAGAGCCAGAATGACATCACATCAATTCCATTTCAGATCCTGTCCACAGCAGTGCCTATCACCACTCCAGGTGGCTGGCATCTTCCACACACGAGAGGTATTTTCAGAACAAGATGACTCTCCCCCTTTTGACCAGTAGCTGTCACTCTGGGGTATGCTGGGAACACATTTGTCACTATATGTAAAGCTACACACATTAAGGAGCAGCCACTCTGGAAGTGAAGCCAGCTTCATCCTGCCCTCCTCCCCTGCCCTAACATTTGTAAGACCTTGCCCTTGGCATTCCAGACAGAGACCAGGGTGTGTGCCTTCTTGAGCTCATCCCCAGAGAATTGGACAGGGCTTTCCATCAGAGTCATTCACATCAATAATGAATTTTAAATACTTTATTCACTTCAGGAGTAAGTGACTGGCAAACAATCCTCACCACTAATTTGCGGGGATAATTGATTTCGTGTAGTTTAAAGAAGGGGAAAAGAAAATCAAGTGGGTTGGGAGGCAACAGTGATTGCTGTATCAGTTTAATTATAGCTCCATCTTTTGCTGACATGGGTTCTTTCCGCTCGGAATTAAAATATCCAAGCAACCTGAAATGTAACCGTGATGAATTCTTCCTGGTCTGCTCCCTACTTGCATCCTGGCTCAGGGCACTGTTACAAGCACACTTCTAGCTTTTTTCAATAGATAGTTAACGCAACATGCAAGAGTCGCCTGTGTGACACAGATAACTCGGGGGAACAGCACAAAGTAAATGAGATGCATTAGTGTCTGGATGGGAACTGAAGATAGAAGTTCTCAGAACTTCTTGTTTAATTTATAGAAATGGATTTCCCTCCTGTGCTTAAGATTTAAAAATAGTAATCATATTCTGAAGAGGAGATGTTCCCACTCCAGGTACTAATATCAATATGTAAAAGAAAATCATTAACTAGCTGTACCTCTCAGCAGCACCTATTATATGTCAACAAGCTAACTGAGGTGATAAAACAAACTGTTAATAGAAATTTAATTACTAGCCATTGAGATTTGGGCAAGAACTGGGGATTCTAGATTTATTACTCTGGCACCAGAGGCTGCTGGAAGCAACCATCCACCTGGAACGAACATTTTTAATTGGTGTTTTCTTTTCCTTTAAAAAATCAGAGCACCAAAGGCCAATCGGAAACTTTTCAAATTCATTTCCTCGGGAATGACAAGGACAAGGTGGAGTGGAGGTCTGGGAAAAAAAAGAAAGGAAGAAAGAAAGAAAGAAATCTTCTGTTTCCAGCCATTTGTCTAATCAGCTTCAGGGGCCTGTGAGGTCATTTTGTAAGTAATTTCTGAACATTTAATTATGACAGACTTCTGGACAATGGCCACTTTTTAAGCTGGCATGATTTGTCATTTATAATATGGTATAAAACAAGGTCCTACCCTCTGTGAAGCTAGCTAAGTGGGCTTCCCTTCTCTAGATACCCCACCTGTGCCAGTCTGTCTGTCCCCAGCCCAAAGAACCTCTTAATGGTAACTTCTCTGCAGTAACTCAGGCTCCCTTTCTGCCCATACTGACCGCCTTCATTTGCCCTGTGTATGAGCCCAGGCACAGCATCTGGCAAATAAGAGGTGTCCAATAAGAAGTTCCATGTTTGATGGATGCCAGTTTGACTCAGCTGTCACCTGGGGGGCACCTTGCTCCAAGGTCTAGGTAAAAAGAGCATAAAACCACACCAGTTCCACAAAGTTCCCAGACCTCTCACTTGTACAATGTGGGTGGATTCTTGGGGCTGGGGGCACATGCTTTACCATCTCAAGGCCACTTCAGCCTCGCGAACTTTCCAGTATCTAATACTATTTCAACCCTAGAGTGAAACTCAGCTACCTTTTCAGTTTTCCAAAGAAAAAGTTATTCATATCAAGCATTTTTTAATTGGGGGACTTCCATGAAACTGGGGGTCATGCAATTGTACACCTGAAGGATTGCAGGCATCAGCCCTCCGTCAACTTGCCTCTTCTTCCGCTTTGAGGCTTCCTGCCCCATCTCCCGAATGCCACACTAGGAGGCTCTAAATTCCCATTATTCCATTATGCAAAAGAACTGAGCTGACCTGGGTTAGGGCAGGAGGTAGTAGGCTGACCAGCAATCTGGTTTGGCTGGAATTGAGGGTTTTCCTAGGGGGAAGGAATTTCAGTGTCAAACCTGGACAGTTGGTCACCTTAAAAGTGATGACTATCTCAACACAGATAGTACAAGCTATGGCGTGTTATATTAGTGTCATCCTCCCTTGTTTATGTTCTCAGCTTAGCTGCCCCTTAGAATCATCTATGGAGGTTTAAAATGCCTCCGTGTCCAGGCCACATCTCACAATGGCCAAATCAGGATCTCGGTGGGTAGGACCTAGGCAGCAGTGCTTTCTAAAGACTCCAGACGATTCCAGTGTGCAGCTAAGGCTGGGAACTGGTGTACAGAAGGAACTTCAAAAAGCTCTTAAGATTGGACTCCCTTCAGGCTCCTGTGTCCACTCAGTCTTAGAAGCCTCAAAAGGAGTTGGTATTTTGGTCAAATGAATGATGTCCAAATGTGTTCTGTTTCTATCTGAATCTACTTACTGCATTTTTTTCCCAGCCTCATTAAAATAGCTAAATTGGTTTCATTACTCCCTTTCTCCCTCCTTAAAAAAAGTCTTGGGCCTGCAACTTTCTTGGCAGGTGGCTAAAACTGGCAGACATCTAGGCAATCCAAATGCAAATGACATGAAACCCCAAAGTCCAGCCAGCCACCAGAAACCTATTGTAAAGGGAGGTGATATAGCTGCATTAAAAATAAGTAACTAGCTATCTAGGTGACTTTGACAAGCCCAGGTAACTCTCTGGCCTGGTTACCCAGCTGCAAACCACGCCTGAATAATCTCATCAGTCCCTTCCTGCACAGAACTTCTGAGTTCTAGATCTGTGAGTTCTCTTTAGGAAATTCCACTTAGATCCTAAGATTCAAATTCACTGACTCAGACTTTTTAAGCAGAGATCAGGGTCTACATTTGTGTCTGTCTCTGAAAGTTTGGTTAATGCTTCTGCTGCTACTGTGGACAAAGTTACCAAGAGAAGATTTTCAAACAAGTCAGGTGAGACTATAGGTCTCTCAAACTCTCTGTACCTCAATTTCTTCATCTGATAATTGGGATGCTAGAAATGACCCTGCCCCCATGGAGCTGGGGGGTGGGGAGATGGGTTTTGAGGGGGATAAAGCTGTGTCTTTCACATATTAATTCCATTAACATTGATTACGCCCTTAGTCTGTGGACAAACGTGAGTAAGAAGTGGTCCCTGCCTTCAAAGGATTTACAGTCTAACAGATGCCTAATAAGAGCTATCACAGGGCTCTATACAGTGGAGTGTACCACACACTATTCAGAAATAGCGGTGTCATTGAAAGGAAGTCTTAGGAAGTGAATGGTGTCATGTGGCAAATAGTCCAAATGAATAGAGTGGCTTACCCTTTAGCTGTCTCAGTAACATCGTTTAAAACAGGAAATATTTAATATTCACTAAATGTCTAAAGAATTTACAACCACTGGCTGGTGTGGTTGGAAAACACGTGTCTAACACTTCATAGCTCTTCATTGTGGCCTCTGGTCAAAGGCGTCTATAATAGTGACTGACACCATTGCATCCATGTCTCAGATGGGCAGTCTGAGACCAGGAGTAAAGAAAAGTTGGTAGCCTGTGAAGAGGACTCCAGAGAGAAGTTCTAACTTTCCAGGCCAACATGCCTTTATTTCACAACAGAACTTTCCTCTTCTTTAGCTTCCTCCTTTAATTCTGAGACCACAGGCCCGTAACACTTTTAATTTGCTGTTTATTTACATTTGCTCCTCCCTCTTCTTTCATTATTCTGCCTCTTCATGACATGCAAGCAACTTTTTGATATGCAGGTCTTAGCTCAGAGGTCACCTGCTCATAAAGCTCTTTCCAGGCTCAGTTAGCCTCTCTGGTGCTTCTCTATCAAATTATTCTATTTTATTGTCTTTATAGTGATACTACTATCTGAAACTATCTTGTTCAATTATTTGTATATTGCCTTCTATAAAAATGGAAACTCCATGAGAATAGGACTGTTTTGTTCACTACAGAATCCATTATGCCTAGAACAGTGACTGGTACAGAGTCAGTGTTCAATAAAAATGTGTGAACTTCATTACTATGTTTGTAATCTCTCTGAGATATTGATGACAAGAAGGCTAGCACACACACAAAAAATGGAAATATGTGTCCCAGCTCTTACAGCAAGGCTGGTCAGCTGCCATCTCTGCACCTCAGCTTTCTTACCTGTAAAACCGGACAACTACACCCACCAGAGGATCTGAGGATAGAGGTGCTGTGGACCAAACGAAAAATGGTGGCAAAAGTGCTTTGATGAGTGAAAATGCGAGTTAAGTGGGAAAGATGTTATTATCTTCCACCATCTGCTTTACTTTAATCTTTTTTTTCCCTTGGTAAGAGGACCTATTGATTGTAGCTTGCTGGAGGAAGCTCTCACTGTCTAATTACTGCCCCAGCTCAGGCTGTCACTGTGTCCTCTGCAGTCAACACGTCCTGACACTGACCCCTGATACCACAGCCCTTTGCAGATCAGCCGGTTCTGGCACTCTGCACCCAGCATAGAGGAGGCAGCTCTCCTTACTCTCCTCTCCTGGGAGGCAGCCCAGCTGGAGAGAGGCAAGGACGCAGGTGTTGCAGCAAAGGTGGCAGCAATGCGATTCTTCCCTGGAGCCAGGGGCCTGCAGCCAGACAGGAATGTGTCCTACCATTATACACAGTTTTGAGCATTCCCAGATTCTGGCTTTCAAAAGAATGTTCCCTGCAAAATTTTTCCAGCCCAGAATATTATTAGTGGTGATGGCCGGGGGGATGGGGGGAGGCAGAGAGAAGGAGTGGTATAAGAATAAATCATTTCTAATGATGGACAATAATAATTTCTTTCTCTTACCTTGTAGAAAGTTTCAAAATATCCAGGGTATTTTCATATGCATTGCCTCACTTGACCCTCACTTGACCTCACTTGACAACACTACTGTGCTTAGCATCCTTTTTTTTTTTTTTTTTTAATAAAGATGAGATTTGTATTTTTAGAACTTAGGAGTGTGACTTCCCAAATTCAAACAGCCAAGTTGTGGAGAGGGGAACTAGAACTCAGGTTTCCCAATTCTCAGTCTAGGCTGACAGCCTAGCCCCTCAGAGGGCTGGCCCTGGATGGAGACAAATAGCTTAAGATAAAAACAGTCCTTGAGAGAAGTTTCAGAGGTATCAGATTTTAAAAGTGCTCTTAAGGAAACAAATGCTTTTTTAGCCAGCAAAGAAAATGAAGATCTGCTAGAAAAGACATATAGTTTATGTCTGTCATGAAGAAAAAACAAGGATCTATAAGCATACAGCTTTTTAAAAACAAATTCTTAAATAAACCACAATTTTGTCTTAGGTTCAACTTTTCAGGAAGTAGTTGAATGAGGTAACCCCATGCTAGAAAAGTGTTGTATACAAGGTGCTTGGCAAGCGTTTGTTGAATGAATAGATGAATATTGACCTGGATTTTAAATAGCCTGGGCTAGCTTTCTTCACTCCTCTTAATGAAAAAGAAATCATTCTTATATAGATTCGTGAAATGCTCTAATATTGGTATATTGCTTTACTTTTTAGTTTAAAAGATCTTTATCAATTGATCCTTAAATAACCCTAGGAAATAGATGACTTTATAGATGAGGAGACTGAGGTTTGGAGAGATCAATTTCTTTTCCTAGAATCAGAAAGATAGTAGGAGGTTATATCTATTTCTTACAATTCAGCGGGCTAGACATGCTGATCTACGTTCCCAAGGAAAACAGCTATAACTTCTGAATAAAATAAAAAGAACATTTTGAATATGCTAATGAGTTGGAAAGAAACTAAAGAATATTCAGTCCAAAAACTAGATGAAAGTGAAAATTTAAAGAAATAAGTGCAGCACGACAGGTGGTTTTGTCCTTGAGGGCCTTTGCCAAACCATGTAAATTTTGATTTGTTTCATAGCCTCACAGGACAAGGGGGAAAGGAAAAAAAACCTAGTGCTTACCTAAGGAGGAGAATATAGCAGAGATCTTCCATGCATAAAAGTGAGACCCCAAATTATCGCATCATCAATGTAAAGATGAATGAGAAATAACCTAGACTCTAGTCCACAACAGGAACTATGAAGAAAATCACAGGTATCCAACTTTGACCATAAATAGAGAGGGAGAATTACTTTGTGAATTTACAAGCCAGTTCTTCCATGGGTTTGCATATCAATTACTCCCTGGGTGGTCCAAGAAGCCTCAGGTTAAAAATTTGAGGAAGAGAATATAAATTAATAGTGGTCCCCAGCACCTAGGAAATAAGATGTGACCTCTCTGAAGAAACTTGAATCCAAATCGGAAGAATTATCATAGATAAAATTTCAAAGATATAAACTCACAGTCAAAAATCACAAAGTATTTGGGAACAGCTTTATCCATTCAATAAATGAATGGATAAAGAAACTGTAATATAGGTGATAGAGTATTTCATAAACTATATAAATGTCTAACCAATGTACTGTATACTTGAAACTAATAATAAAATAAAATGCCTTAAAAATAAAATGTAATATATGTGATATCATTTATATATACATATATATATATACATATAAATATTCAGCCATATAAAAAAGAAGGAAATCCTCCTGTTTGTGACAACATGGAAGGACCTTGTGGGCATAATGCTAAGTGACATAAGTCAGACAGAGAAAGACAAATAGCAAATGATCTCATTTATATGTGGAATCTAAAAAAATAAATAAATGAGAATTCAGAGAACAGATTGACAGAGGTAGGGTGAAGGAAATGGGTGAAGATTCTCAAAAGGTACAAACTTCAAGTCCTGGGGATGTAATGTACAACATGATGACTACAGTTAACAATACTGTATTTTATATTTGCAAGTTGCTAAGAGAGTAGATTGTAGAAGTAACTACATGTGGTGGTGGATGTTAATTGGACTTACTGCACTAATCATTTCACAATATGTATAAATATTAAATCATAACTAATATAATGTCAGTTATGTCTCAATTTTTTAATTAAAAAAATATTTTTAATCACAAGGCATTAAAGTACCATAAGCAAGAGCCAGCAAACAGTAGAATTGAACTCACAAAGATATCAGATATTGAAATGCCCAAGCAGATTAGATAAATGTAAAACATGTTCACTCAATTCTACCTGCCTCTTAACATTTCTTTGACATTATTTTTCTCTTTGTCTTTCTAAGCTGCATTCTGGATCTTTTTTTTTTTCAAGTCTATATTCTACTTTATTTTCTTTTCAGTATGTCTAATCTTCCATTGAAGCTACCTATCGAGTTTTTAATTTCAACAATTACAGGGGAAAATAGGGCAGAAGCAATATTTGAAAAGATAAGAATTTTTCACAGATTCTGAGCCAAAGAAATACCAAGAAGAATAAATAAAAGGTAAAATTATATGGTATAGGATGTCCAATATCTAATATAACTTACAGAGTTGTTTAGGTCCTTGACTTTTGTTCTAATTGCATGTCACAGATTTAAGACCAAGGGAGTGATTAATGAGGACTGTGTTCATGTACAAGCATACCATATTATACTGTATTGAACTTTGTGGTCATACTGTATATGTATAACACCAAAATTATACATGTGACTCAGCTTGGAAAAGCAAGATATTTTTTCAGAAAGTCTGATGTGACCCTCATTCATTTAAAAATTGCCATCTACAACAATGTACTCCTTTGTGAAAACTGGGGTCTAGAAGTTTATATTTCTGTCTTTTTCTGCTGTGTATTCTCACTGTGCTGACTTCCATCTGTATTTTTTAGTTAAGCAAATCTCATGAATTGTCTAGGCGCATGTCTGATTTTCCTACCAATCAAAACCTATTACTGATATTTATTAATATAGTTCAATACAATGGTCATGCACACATCCATAAACATCACACTGCAATTGTAGAACACAAAAGACAAAGAGAAAACTTTAAAAGCATCCAGAGAGGGAAAATGTTACTTTCAAAGGAATGATAAATTGGAGTAGCAGTTGGCTTCTCAGTAGCAATAACGGAAGCTGGAAGATAGTGGGGGAAAAATATCTTTCAGTTGTTGAAAGAAAATACTTAGCAACCTAAATGTCTATACTTAGAGAAAATGCAGTTGAAAACATTATCATACAAACTGATTTTTATATAAACAGACCCTCAGTAAGAAAAATTAGAAAATACTGTAAGATAAAATACTATATTTCATAAAGAGTAGAAAGCAGCTCTTGGAAGGACATTTTTAACCTTAAATGATATTAGAAATGAGAAAATAAAGGCTAAGAACTAATGAGCTAAATATCTGGCTTAAGAAGGTAGGCAAAGCCAGGGATCCACCCTCGGCCTGACTCCATGCCTCTATGTGAGACCGCTAACTCAAAGACCAAATTGCTTCTACAAGCACTTAGAGAAGTACAAATAATAATAGTGGTAAAATTATTAAAGGCCACACAGTCATAGATGAACTGTATTTTCAGGTTCTTTGAGATTTTGGTTTTGGAAATTGGGGATAAATATAAGAGGAGCCTGGAGTTGGGGAATTGGCACTTTCCCTCAGGGTGAGGAGCCCTTACTGTTGCCTGTGTTTGGCCTCTTTGGGCCTTGATGTCCCACCCTGATGGAGCAGGCAGAAGCCCATTAGAAGAGAGACAGAAGAATTCTAAAGAACATACATGAAATCCAGAAGACAAAAATGAATGAGGCACAGAGTCCCTGAAAGGTTAGATTTTCTTTTTGAGGAAAGAGTTGTACAATAATTCTCTCCACTTACTTAAGAAACCTTATTTCTCTGGTCCTCTGTAAATAAATGTTTAACTCTGCTGGTGGATAGGAACCATTCTGACATGATTCACAAACTCTGGTGGCCAGAGTTGACAGGGACTCTGTATTTGTCTAACACCCATCCCCTGGGTATCTCAATCTTGTGTCTGACACTGATTGGCTGTGTGATCTTGAAACAAATGGTAGCACTTCCCTGAGACTCCAAGTCTCAATCTGGCTGATACTGTGACTGTAACTGAGTTGGAAATGTACTTCGGCGTGAAGGCATTATAAAATACATTAGGTTGGTTGTCATCAAAGTCTAGCATCCTTTAGGAGCCTGGTAGAAAACCCTGATTTTCTCCTGGCATCCTGAAAATGTTCCTTTTTATCAGAGCCAATGGTCTGAGACAACAATTTGGGTAAGGAGTAAAATTAGGAAAATTTAATTCTGTGTGACCTTAAATATTTAACATCTCTGAGTCTCTGAGTTGTCATTATTTTGGTTATTTGTTTCTTAAAGTTTTGTTGCACATCTGCTTGTTTTCTGTTTTCTCCACAAAATAAATGGTTTGGATTAGAGGAATGATTCTTAATCTTGAATTAATTTAGAATCACCTGGGGGAGTCATTAAAACACACTGATGTTTGGGTCCCTCCCAGTCTGGTTGAATTAGAATCTCTAAGAGTGGGGTCCAGCATTTTTATAAGCTCCCCAAGAAATTCAGATGTACAGTGAGGGCTTAAACCCTTAGATTGGATAGTATCTGAGGTCTTTCCCAGTTCTCTGATCCTGTGACTTATGAATCTATAAAGCTGCAGTCTGTAGCCCTTTGGGTTGTAGCACAGATGAGCTGTCTGAGTCATATCACAGCACCCTGAACAAAATTCTTGACCTTAGTTAAGGCTCTGAGGGTCTTTACCTCAGCCTCGTCCAATCTCTATAAAATTGCCCTTGGGTGCCTCAAATCTGAATCAGAATCCCAGCCTATAGGGCCATTCTGATCCTGGTATGTTCAGGCACAGGAAACCCAGACCAAAACTAATTACAAAATGACTATTACATATGGGGCACATACATATGTAATTGCTAATCCTCACAACCACTTTTCAATACAGGATACATTATTTCCTTTTTTTTTAAGGGAAAAAAAAAAGAAATTGTAGGCTCCAGGAAATTAAGTGACTTGATTAGAGCTATAGCTGGTAAATTGGTGGGGTTGAGATTCAAGCTCAGATTAATCTGGATTCAAATGCCACATTTTTTTATTGTACCTACTTGACCAAAGATGAGACAATATCCAAGGCCAGGAGAGGATGCGGTTACCTAATGCAGAACCACTGGGTTTCGGCTGCGTCAGTGGCTATTGGAACTCCCAAGAGAAGACCTTCAATCAGCTGGGAGCTGAGTCCCATGGTCCTCTTAGCACTAGACATCCCAGTAAGAAGAGACAGTGCTCTTGACTAACACACATTAGGCTGCCAGCCTCAGTTTGTATTTTTACAGTCTACTAATTAGGTCATTTTAACTAATTTGTTTGCATTTTGTATGAACAAGTTGGGTTTTTGGATTGACTAATGTAATTGCAGCTGGTTTCTGCCAAATACAAATTACTCAGTCTAGTGTGGGTTAGAGAGAAAAGCAAATATTTAATAGACATCAATACCCTGGTAGCTTTTTAGTAGAGCCTTCCTCCCTCTCACTCCCCATCAAAAGTTGAAATAATTTCTGTAGCATCTGCTTGAACTTTCTTGTTAGGAAATAATTTTTAATCATTTTTTTAAAAAAATAATGAAGCAAATGCTTTAGTGGCTCTGTTGAGGTTTATCTCTGATCCATTTACCTTTAAGTTCAGGAAACTTACGGGACTTTTTGATGTCCAAGCTGTCTTTCCACAATCTTTTTCTGCTAAAGTCACTCCAGCAACCACCAATCATCCACATCATGATTGTGACAGCTAGAAGGGGCCTGAGAAATCATCTAGGCCAGTGGTTCTCAAAATGTGTCCCTGGACCAGCAGCATTAGCATCTCCTGGGCGCTTGTTAGAAAGACGAACTCCCACACTTACTGAATCAGGAATTCTGGGAGTAAAGCCAACCAAACTCTTAACAAGGCCCTCCGGGTGATTCGGATGCATGCTAAATTTTGAGAACCATTGATCTAATCCAATCATTTTATTTTACAGTTAAAGAAATTGACACCTAGGAAGAGCCTGTGCTTACAGTCATAACAGTGACTATGTCTGCTTCACTCACTGTGTATCCCTTGGTTTAGCCCAGAGCTTGTGAGAGGCAGTCAGTGAATATTTGCTGAATGAATGAATGAGCTAGTAATGAAGTCTTTTAATTACATTTTACTCTGCCAGTGCTTTCTTCTGAAAAAGGATGGAAAGACAGGGGAGGACTAATTCTTGATTCTTGCTTTGGGAGAGGAGAAACATTTTATCCTATGACTTGGCCCTTAGGCGGGTAATAGCCCTATTCCCACAGCCTTGTTTCCAAGCCATGGGCCCACCTGCCTTGCCTGTCCTAGCTGAGTTCATCAACCAGGCTCAAACCCCACCAACAATTGTTTCCATTGCTTTTGTAAACCCTAACATTGTCTGAGGCAGAACCAAGCCCCCCACATCTGGGTGTTGATTTCTTAACCAATAATCATAGCTCAACTAGGGAGTAGGAAAATGAAGCTGAGATCTGATTCATAGAAAATCAGAGTTTAAGGGAAAGATGCTAGAAAGATGGGTCCTTTAGGTTAAATTACTGAGTCCTGTAAAGCCCTTCCTCAGAAAAAGTCCTAGTCCTCAAAGCTTCTGATTGCAGACCTATGGATCCCTGTTACCTAGATCTGAATGATATATCCTCTACTCCCTTGATTCCTCAGGCTGGGCCTGTTGATCTTCTAGGAATGAGAAGAAGAGAAAGGAAAAGCTCAGTACCCATGAGCTTTCAAACAGATAAACAAGGAGATTTCCCAGGGCAATGAGAAACAGGTTTCCAGAGAGGGCTCCTGAGTCCTCAATTTTGTTAAATCCATCCATGAACTTACTAAGCAACTAAAAGTACTGCTCCATGTGGATCCAGTCACCCAAGGAGCTTATGTTCTAACCTCAAGTTCAAATGGCTCTCATGACATATAGCTGCCCAAATCCCTTGCCTCATGGAGCAATTCTTTCAACCCTCATGGTATCCTCCTACCCTGCCATGGGCACTCAACACCTTCATAGTTATTTCCACTTCCCAGAGACCTCAAGAAAACACCTGACAAACTCATTTATTTATGGGTGGTAGCAACTAATAAGAGCTGCCACCTCCATCCCATGAAAGATATAAGCTAAAGATTTCATACCCCGGTGCCAACTATTCATTTCTAATTTTTCATAGACTATCTAACTCACAACTTCCTCTTCTGAGAATAGGTCCCCACCCACATAAGGGATCAGTCCTCTGGGCCAACTCCTGACCCGATCGGCTGAACAGACTCTCCCTCCTGAGAATTTGGAGTTGGCTGACAGAGAAGAGTAGAAGTCTGCTGGTCACTCCAAGTGAGGAAATATAAGTCTTAAGACTGAGGGCACCTTGGTCCACCACGCACACAAAGATGCAGAGAACACCAATCTGCAGAGAGGCATGATATAAGCAGAGGCAAAAGTGAGTGAGGGTGAGAGTGAGAGAGAAAAAGGTTGCCTCAATCCCAGTGCCTCTTCCACAACTGATCCCAGACCTTTCCGAGGCAACTGTTCCTTCTGTTACTTGGCTCCCAGAGATACTTTTGTATTCTTAACCAAAAATCCCCATCATGTTAATGATACTTGTTTTACTGAGTTTCTTACCTGTCACCAGGACATTCTCTGAGTCCCACACAGAGCTGTTTACCACAAGTGTGTCTGATGATTCTTTGCAGAACAAATGAGTATTGCTTAGTTCAGTGGCTCACAGATGCCAGCCCCGCTGATCACCCATACCTGATGGTTGGGTATGTGTATGAATTGTCTGGGATACTTGTTCAGTACATAAAGTCCAGACCCACCCCTGGACATTCTGATTTAGTCTATGGTGGATTTGTATTCTTATGATGCTCCCTAGAGCTTCCTGGTGGAGGGCTAATTTGGTTCTTAGTTATCCCTGTAGACAGATTCTTACCTTGTGTGTTCCTAAGTTAAAGAGTTCTATTATAAAGGCTGATTTAATTAACAAATAATTATTGGACATCTACTACAAGCAAGGCAATGTTCTAGATGCTAAGGGTATAGCAGTGAAGAAGACAGATGAGATCCCTTCTTCTACGGGCTTACATTCTGGATCAAGGACATGGGAAATAAACAAGTTAACAAACATTAGAAGATAATAATTTCCAAAGACGAGACGTCCCATGAAGACAATAAAATAGGGTGAGGTGGTAGAGTGACTTCAGAGAAAGCCTCTCTAATTGTGCCATTTGAACAATTCAACAGGAAGGAGCCAACTATGGAAATGTGAGGGAAGAGTACTCCAGGCAGAGAGAAGAGCTTATGCAAAGGCATTATGGTGGAAGGATGGGGGGCCTGTGTGGCTGGCATGTGCACGTCCTTGAGAAGAGCACTCTTCATGGAGATGGGGGAGGGGGATGGGAGATGGACTGGACAGCGACATTTTTAGCACTTTGAGATTGTTTTAAGTCCAAGAGAAGCAGGTAAATGGGGCGGTAACTAGAGAGGATCATCAGATTTAAGGGAGGAATCTGTGATGGTGGTGATTTGGTTCATTTGATTTTGTCGAAGTACATTGGATGTTGATGGAAATGACCAGCACAAGCACCTGTGTGAGTGCCCCCCACCCCTACATACCCTGCCACTATCTCAGAAAGGGTCAGACGATCGGCAAAGACCCTCCTGGTATTTACTGTTCCTATTGATATGGCCTCTCCCAGATCCCTCATTGCAGACAGGGGCTGTAAAATACCTTCTTTGGACATCGGTGTACCTCCTGGCTTTTGCTTATGCTGTTTTTTGCAATAGAGAATGGATAGAGAGATCCTGAATGTAAAGTGCTAACCCCAGTCTTAGCCCAGGAGATGCTATTGGAGGGTGGCAAGAAGCAGCAAACTTAGCTCTATTCGTAATGGACATGGTTTCACCATGCAGAGAATGTACCAAACCAAAGAAACTTCAGTGCAGCTCTTCCTAACCTGTGCTCTGAAATAGTTAAATAAAAGAAATAATATCTAGAATTTATGAGAATGTCTAAAAAAGCAACCTTGTATTAATTATTACATGCAGACTGTAATTATAGAATAAAATAAAGTCTGCCATATTTGTCAGGTAAGAAAACTGGATGCCAGGCATGCTTATAGTTTCTTGGGTTCTGAAAAGTGCCCCCCTCATCTCCACTCCCCATCCTTCCACAGACCACTTCCCACATGTACACACACACACACACACACACACACACACACACACACACACACAAACTTATCCCAGGGTACTCAGATGTCATCTGAGGTCCAACAATCCAAGTGTTGTTTTAATTATCAAGTAAGAGACAACAGAATCTCAACTGATTTTGGAAAGAAGTACTCAAGAATTTTTTTTAAATTAATAGAACAACTGAAGAGCCAATAATGAAAATAGGATGAAGCTATCTTCTGTGTTTTGCTCTATATCCAAAGAGCTTATAGGAATGCACAAAACATCCATGCAAACAAGTACATAACCATTGCCTTCAAAAATCACTTCCAATTCTGTACCTTTTTGTGTGTGTGCATTGCAACACTACAATACATTTTCCCCTGGACCTATCTAGTGTGATTATCTGACCTGCTCAAGTTTCATGGACAGTGGACACATCTTCTCTTCTTCTGTGACATGTCTTTGCCTGCAAAGCATTATCAGTCTGGCCATACCAGGACCTGAGTCAGTCCGGTATCCATGCCATCTCCTAGTAGTTACCTGGGTCCTCTGCCCTGCACCCTCACTGGGCAGACATTTATCAGATGTCTACACATTTTGTGCCCTACCATGCCTGGCCACTGGAGACACAACTGATTTGCCTTCCTTAGCCTAACTAAGGTGTGAGAAAAGGCAAAATTGTTAGCCCAGATCTGGCGTGAGTAGAAGCTTTTAAATGAACTGAAAACTGAGACAAAATAAACACTGAAACGTAGAAGTGGAGGCATTTAGAAACTGTAATGTTTGTAGGCTATTACATTGTGGAGCCTCTTCATAGCCAAAGACATGTACTTGTTGGAGTGGCCCCCAAGGGCTAGGAGCCAAAGGTGACAGTTGGCTACTAAGACAATTGGCTACCAAGAAACAGGAAGCCAAACCTAAGGAAGAAGAAATGATGATGTTGGGGTGGGTGGGAGAGAAGAGCATATAGGTACACCAACCAAGGGTCTAGAAGCAGATGTCAAGATTAGAGTGTGGGTGAGGCCTAAAAGGCCAAGAATAAAATGACCATATCTCAGTCTTTAATATCTGGTCAAAGATGAACTTGGCTGGCACAGTTTGGGGTAATACCAGTTCTTTTCCTTGGCTTCAGTTTATTCCCTTTACCAGCCCCTTTGACTTTCAAACATTGATTGTGAAAATCAATGTAAATTGATGATGGTGCTTTTTTGGAACACATCTCAGACACCTGCAAATCAGCAAATTCTCCCCCCAATGATGGTGGACAAGGACTGAGTCCCCTTTGAGCACACTCCAGGGAATAGAGACCACTTGAAAAGGGAGACCCTGAGTGAGCAAGCCAGGTTCAGGAGTGAGTGAGCGATGATCGGCAGCTGCCCTGAGAGCAGCATGATGCGGGTAGACGGGCATGCAGGCAGGGGAGGAAAGTGGCAGGACTTTTAGGTGGTGATGTGAAACTCTCAGCCACCTGGAAGAATGGCCAGGTACTCTGAAAGGGGTGGCTAGGGAGATGGGAGAAAAGACTCTTTTAGCCAGACATCTCAGATACCTCAGAGCTACCCCATTACAGACGGCCAACAATAGGGGCTGGGATTTATGGTTCAGAATCAGGATTTTTTTTTGTGTGTGGGGGGGGTGAAGTCTCAGTGATTTTGGTTTTGGAGAAGAGTAAAGCTATTATGGAGAAGGCTGAGGGTACAAGCAGATTACAAGCCTGAGTGGGGGCTGTCACCAACTTAATTAGAGTAACAGATTGCTCATACCTGGCATATTCTCTGAGTATGAAAGGAAGTAGCAAAAAAGGAATAAGAATAATAATAAAAAAAGAATTAGCTGATATCAGATGTTTTCTCCTTGGTTTCTGCTTGCCAGGTCTGACTGGTATAGCTTATAATTAGTCTCTGCTTGCAGATGTGTGGTTCCAAAGACTTGTGGATTAAGGAGAAACTCTAGAATGTCTCAGTACCTGACAAGTTGTAACGTGAAGAGCTACACTTAGTCCATTAAAGATTTTTCACAGTGACATTTGAGTGCAGCTTGAGAAATATGCCACCTTGCCATTTATCATTTTCAGGGCACGGGTATTGGAAAGGAGGTTGCTATGAAGAACAAAACAAAATGGATTGCATGTGTAGAGGTGAGCTGGTGAATACTGATAAATGTACTTCACTGAATGTCAGCAAATGTCACTTTAGAAGCCATTTGCAGCTACCATAACAGCCTCCCAAACCCAACAAAGAGTAGCAAAAGCAGGCAAAATGAACTGGGCGTCTTGCTTCCACATGAATAAGCAATCAGCCCTCTCAGAAGTTACAGCAGAAAGTTGTTAAACTTGATAGAAAGAGCTTTCCACCCATACTGACGCATACTATACATCGCTACAGAGGGTTGGAGACCCTCTGAGGACATCAGTGTCGTGGTGCAGGGAAGGACTAAATACCCTTTTCTGTACCCAGTGGGTGCCCTCCTTATGTGTGTGGAGAGACTTGCCATCTCCAAGGCATGTTTTCTGAGAACTTCCTGCCCACATCCTCCTGCTTTCGTGGATTCTGCAGACCCCTCCCCAGCTCCTACTCTATAGTCCCTTGCAGTGTGATCCAGGAGTGGCTGAACATGTGACTAGGGAACCAAAACTGGAGGATGCAGCCCTCTCATGCCATATCCAGAGAAGACTCAACATACCATCCTTGAACAAGGTTTTCTGTCTCTCACTCAAGAAAAGGCTCTTCAATGTGTCCTCTGGTTAAGTTGAAAATTTGAGTCATGGATTCAGCTTCTGTTTTATTCTTGGTGACCAGGCCAAAACTTTGCCTCCATGTGACTTAGGATTTCTGAAAGCTAAGGTCAGGTTTTCTTCAGAATTCAGCTTGGGTCAAGATGGTCCTCTCTTCCTCCTCAGCGTGGTGAGACTCCAGACTTAGCTGCAGGGAAATAAATGGGAAAGATCATATCTCAGAAAAGCGCTCCCGGGAAATGTGAGACCAATTAAAATGTGATTCCAGCCCCTTTTCATTTTCTAATCTCTCAGGGCTCCACCTCCTCTACACATACACACAAGGTCATCCAATACTTTTTTCCTCCTTTACACTCAGAGACTGTCAGAGTAGTTTCGATTCGTCTGGCCTTGTAAATACACCATGCACACATGCACAAGCACACTGCTCACACAAATTGAGGTCAGTTCAGCTTGCACCGGAGAGATGCTGCGGTATCAGGCTCTCATACAAGGAGCCCTTTATTGAACATACATCCCAGACTCTGCCCCTGAATGTGCTAATGGACAGACTTCCCTCTTCACACTGTTCTGCCATATGTTTACCCTGCATATGGTGGAACTGAACACACTGCACAACCAGGAAAAGATGGGCTCTTGGGAAAGCCAGCTTCCCTCAGATGAACTCGGAGGGGCAGCTCTGAGAGGTGGGTGGTGGAAGGCTGGCTTCTCTTCAGCCACACTCCTTGCAGAATCCTTCATAATCCTTGGTGTTTCCTCCTTTTGAATTAGGTGCTTCCTGTGGGAGGGCCTTTACTTAGGTCGGGGAACTCAAAAGACATCTGTTTATTATTGAAATTGAATTGCCCTCAACTTGTTGACTTTCATGCTTAGTTTAGGAAGAAACAGTGGCTTGTTTAGAAAAAAAAGAAAAAAAGAAGAAGAAGAAGAAGAAAGCCAGATTTCTGGAGCAGGGGTGGAGGTGAGGGCAAAGCCGAGGGGATCCTGGGGGAGGGAATGGAGATGTGGGATGTCCTGCTTGGGACGGGATCCTTAATACAGCCTAGCACTGCTTTACTTTCTGATGAGCAAATCTCTGTTGGGTCCTAATGTGGATTGCAAGTCTCAGGCCCAAAGACATACAAAAGCATAAAGACACATTCTGAAGAAAAGATGATATAGTTGTAGATTTCCCATTTTGCCAGAATTGTTTATTTTTCCGATGGTTGTAATTTTAAAATTTGAATCTTAAAGCTCAAACTAATAAGCATCTGTTCCCATGGGAGAAAAAAAAAGTGTTCATAATTGATTAATATCACCCAAATATTACTGTTGCTGGAGGCCAGAGCTACGTCAAAACTTACTTTTGTACCGTTTTGTCTTATAAAACAAAAACAAAAGTTTCTTCATACAGACAAAGGTAGCCAGTATTATCTCAGTCTCTCAGATGAGAAAAAGTGAAACTGAGCCACTTTATTCACCCACTAGAAACCAGGTTTCCTCATTTCTAACCCAGAGGCCATTTTCAGTGGACTCTGCTCTGTGTATAAAAACCTAACAAGCCCCCTTTCACCATTTTGCATTCCATATTTCAAACAAAAACATTAAATTGCTACCATAAGAGAAGGTTTGTTAAAAATACAAACTTCTAATTGCAATAATCCCCTCATTCTTGCAAGAATGTAAACAGAACAACAATACAGGGGACATTTGCTCACAGAGAAGTCTCTGTGGAAGAACCTTCACTGACTTCCTGGTCAATGGGCATCATTTTGCCAGACCTCGACATCCTTAATAACCTCAGACCGAGCTCCCTTGCCAGAATGAGGGAGAGACACATCATCAAAGGGGGAAAGAAATAGAGAGAGCTTCAGGCTAACATAGCAGGCTTGCCATCCTAAGGAGAAATATTTAGAGAAATTTATTATCAGGCTTCTAAATAATTTCATTCATTTATTTAAATAGCCATGTTTAAATACCTACCTTAAGTCTAACCTGTCACTATGTTTTACTGCATTCCAATTTTGCTTTTAGGTCTTACTCACTGTTTCAAATCATACTTCACCTTCAAGGTTCACTTCTTCCAGAAAGCCTTCTGAGATTTCTCCTGCGCTTCTCTCCTGTGTGCTCCCAGCCAGGACATCCACAGAATAGCACTGTACTGTGGTGTTCTAACCTGCATATGTTCCTCACACTTAACAGTATTAGCTCCCTGAGAAAAGGGTACCCATCTTTCTTATCTCTGCATCACTGAGGTGGTCCCCCCTAACACACTCTGAATGGGATTTAAGACAATTGAAACAAGGTGTTCTTCCACCCATGTTGAGATTTAAGCCACCTTGGTTTAAATACATAGGGAACAGTCTTCTCCTCCTTGGCTATTAGTAGTATTCAACGTTCAATAAAGGGGAAAGATGCAGATGAGGGGAAGACAAGTGGGTGGCCTATCTAGATATTATCAGCACTCGCAGCAGTGGAGGGAAAATCAGACTTTTTAATTCGGGGTAAGAGGAGCTGAATTATCTAAATAATTGCGTAGATCTGGCCTTTACTGGCAAGTGTCACCTTTTTTGACACACTTAGGTTTTAAAGCAATTTTCGCCACCTTTGTATCAAATATACTTTAGAAATTTTGGGATTGGTACCTCATCCAGATATAATGGAATAAAAATGGAGAGTTCACATTTTTCCCCCTAGAACTGCTAACATTGAGGCACTCGAGCTTCTTTCTTAATACGCTGACTTTCCTTATTTTCTTGTAGGAAAAGTTGGCGGTGTGGGAATCATTACACTTTCCTCCTTCAGTTCTGCTTAAGTAATCACAGGGGAGAGAATACCTACCCCCCAAACCCCCACCAAAACGACACAGCGACATTTACTATTGAACACTAAGATTTTACTTTGGGTTTGCAAATGTTAATGACTTTGGAAAAGAGATTTTCTTTACTAAATCAGGAATTCCCTTCCTTCCTTCTAATACCTATTGTTTTCATATAGGCCTTTCAAAGAAGCACCTGGCTTAGAAATTTCCAATCTTTTTAGGGCAGAAAGTCTTCCCAAGCAGGCAGAACACATCGTGTCTGAGTCCAATGTCAGGCCAGTAGCAGCTGTGATTAAAGTCGCTTGATAAACGGGCGCAGTTCAACAAGTTCGTGTAACTTTTATTGTTTTTTTTTTTTTCCTGTTGGGCACTTAAAAAAAAATTCTCACCTACACTAATTCAAAATAACCCTTCTTTATCATTCTAAGTGTTTCATTTCAGTTTCTGTAATATTTGTTTTCCTACCCAATTAGAAAAAAAAAAAGAATATCTGCCTCGATTTTAAGAAGAAAAGGGTCTTTAAAGTTTCTAAATGGAAGGATGATTGAAAAGTTTTTCCCCCCTCTCAAATCGGCATTCATAAAAATATATGTATATATTCACTTTTGTTGTGAGAGCAGAATTGCCGCTTTTGCTCGGAGGAACGAGTTTTGAAATGACAAATATCTATACATCGTGTTTCTAGAATTAATACGCTTGTATTGACATCGTGATGGGATTTCCTACTAGGGGAGGGGAATCCGCGTTGGCAGAAGTGCCCTGTCTGGGAGCATTTAAGGACATTTTAATATCCAGACAAAAGCAGTATTACCGGTCCTATCCATTCCCTCCCCCAGAGGAAAAACAATTGATAATTTGCATATGCACATGACTCAAATTAAAGACAAAGGTTCCCTGAAAGACTGTGGTTACTACGCAGTCCTCAGCCTGCAGCATAGCCCCAGCCCAGCACTGTTCTTGCTTCCAAATGAATAGCATTAAGCTGGCTAACTGAAAATAGTGGTTCTGGGCCCTCTAGCCCATTCCCACTGTAAAATCTTGTTTCCCCAATCAGAAATATCCCCCAATCTCTCCAGGAGCTTCTAGGTAAAAAAAAGACATATAATTCCAAGGGGGAAAAAATGTATATACTTTGCCCTTTTTATTTTAATGGCCAAACATTGTAATGCTAGCTAAATAGAAATTCTTGTCTGTTAATAGGTTCCTTTAGTTTGTGATAAATAAGAATGCTAATGACTAAAATTTTGATATTTGGTATGCATTAGCTTTTGTGAGCTTTTCTTTACAGTCCTCATTGATATGCAATATGGCAAGCTTCCTTTGAAACATATTTATAAAATAACTACAGTATAATTAAACCAACAAAGCCATCTTTTAAGTAAGCTTAATAGCTCGGGTTTTTTTTTTCACTTTAGTAAAAATTTATTTTAAAAAATAGTTATGCTTCAGTCCCACTGTATATTTTATTCTGTGCATCTAATATTTCCTTTGCATCTACAATCTATGCATATCTAATTCTTTTTGACAACTATGATTATTAATAAAGTGCTCATGAAAGATATGCCTCATAGCTTCTTCAACAAGAATAATGTTTTTTTAAATAGAAATTGTAACATATCTTGACAGATACAATATATGAAATGTGCTTTTTTATTAATTGTTAATATTGCTGTGCAGAATACACAAGAAGCAGATCAACCGATATGGCAGGTAATAATCAAAGTGGATGCTATTTTATACAATGTAACTAAAAATATTTTAATGCTATAAAAGCAATAGATAAATAAAAGCAATTATGTTTAATTTTGCTTTCGATGTGCCAACAATTTTTGGTAGTGGTTGCTGCCGTTGCGGATGTTTATTAGAAGAAGAAGCTCCAAGCGCGATGATGAGTACACAGGCAGCTTTGCCTTCTTGCAGCCGAAGGGTCCTGCAAACCGCCCTTTCTCTGCCCTCTGAGGCTTCAGCTTCCCAGGGGCGCAGGACCCGGCTGAATGCTAATTCGCAGTGCACACTGGCTCAAGTTCACCAAGTTTTCCTCAATTTTGCAAACCATTCCTCTCTCTTCATGCCTCACGGTTTAAGACTATGCGATTTTCCCAAAGGAAAACCTCTCCCCACATAACAGCAGGCGTGGGACGGGATCAGCTGGAGCAGGCTCTGGCTGCTTCTCCTCCTGTAGGAACCCTGCGCGTTCTGCTCTGCCCCACGCGCCTCGCTCCCTTCTCTGGGAAAGTCTGTCCTCTCTCCCCGGGGGCTGCCAGGTCCCCACCCACCCCCCGCGCGGAGAATAAACACAGTTGACATCACCGTTATAATCTTTATTTAAAACTGTTTCCAAGGTTACAAATTACGGTTCCTCGTATGCAACAGGTTCCTCCGAAGCGGTATCATTACAGATTACTGTAATGTGCAGGATTAGAATAAAAGCATAAGGGATTAGGTAAAAGGGGGGACGCTCGAGAAATAACGCCCGAGAGCATCTCGACTGCGAGTCAGTCGGTGGGAACCTCGTAGACGCTCGGTATCCCGGCGCCGCGCTCGCCGAGCTAGACCCGGATCCTCTGCTGCGGTCCCCGGAGCGGTCAGGGGCAGCGGCGCTGGCAGGGCTAGCGCGGCCCAAGGCTGTGATGGGCCCCAGGGACTAGCGACCCGGCACCCGGGCACCCGGGCGCGGGAAGGTGAGGGGTTGGGAGGCCGCAGAGGCGGAGGGCGCCGGCAGGCCTATGAACCGGCTGCGGGACACTTCCCCACCGCCACGCAAAGCGCCGGGAATGCAGCGAAAGGGACAGCAAGCCCACACGGGGGTCACCGGATTTATTGGGGTTGCTGACACCGCTAAGGTCCAGGTCCGATAGGGCCCCTGAAGGAGTCCTCGTCTCGCCCCACACCAGTGCCACTCTCCGGCCCGGCTGGGGCTGGGACCCAGACCCGGGTTGGGGCCGGGGCCCGCGCGCTGTGCGCTGGGCGGCGGTGAAGGCCGCCCCCGCCCTTCAGAGCTCAGGGCTTGGGCCTTCGCCGTCTGCCCAGGTCGTACACTCTGCTGGGCCACCTCCCCGGTCGGCTGATCCCTGCCCCCAACCCCAGAGAGACCCCAAAGCTCCTTCTCCCCTCACGCTGCTTCCTGCAGGGCTATAGCTCCCGGGCCTGTCTGGGACCAGGGACTTGCGCCGCTGACGCCGCCCCAAGGGCGGCCTGCGTGTCCCGGTGGAGGGCGCGGGGCAGGAAAAACAAACAGGGTCGGCGCGGAGGCTTGGGGTGGGAGCTAGCTGGGGGGTGGAAGGAAGTGCGCAGTGTGGCCAGAGCGGCGAACAAAGCCCTTTCGGGAGCCCCATCACCTCGCGGTGACCCCGGGCCCGTCACGCTGAGCGGTGGAGCCCGGGACCCTCGCCTCGGAACAGGCCTCGGCGCTCGGCGGGCGCACGCCAGGGCTCCCGGCCTCCGCCGCCCGAGCCCGGGCTCTCCTTGTGCCTCGCAGGCCGAGCCCGAGGCCCGCCCTGAAGGCGCGAAGGACAGACAGACAGCTCGCCCGGGAGTTAAACCTCACTCCAGCAGAAAAGCCAAAAGAGCGAGGCCGAGGGGGCGACTCCATGCTGATGTCGTTAGTCAGGAAACGGGATGATGCCGGGGCGCGGTGAAGCCACAGTTCTGCCAGCAGCCCAGGAAGGGCGGAGTGGGCTCCCATGTGGACGAAAGTGGGCGACCAACTTTGCAGCGACTCCTGCTTGGAATGGAAGGGCCCCGGCTGAGGAGGCGGCGGGAGGGGACTGTTGCAAACAGCTGTTCCTCATACATATTTCATTACACAATCAGATAATGCGTCCCACCACCTTCTCAATTATTCACAGATAAACATTTTCAAGACGTTTTGACATCTGTCTTAGTGCCTGCTATTAATTTAGTAATCACTGTAGTTAAAAATATATGGGATTTTTGCCGTCGGAGCACCTCCTCTCTGGCGCGCGGGCCCACTGTTGGACTGTAGCTGAAAGTCTGGGCCCTCCAAAAGGGCGAAGACACCTTTGGAGATGACACGGCCTCTCCAGCGCATTGATACTGTTAATGGAAGGGATTAAAAGAGGTATAAGGTGTATCAGGTTATTTTATTTTATTGTTGGTTATCGTTGTTCCCTCCCCCACCCGCAACATCCCCCCTCCTTTCCCGCCCCAGTTCTGGACGGGACAACATTGTCCTCCCTTTGCCCTGTGCAGAGGAAATGGTTAGCCTTTATCTAGATGGCGGGTTTCTGCTCAGTAAGACTCGCGCAACTCTATTTGGCTCATTTGGAAGGGAGAGAGAGAGAGAGAAAGAAAGACAGAGAGAGAGAGAGAGAGAGAACACTCACAGAATCACTAAGAATGCCTCACAACAACAACAAAAACTAACAACACAGTGGGCCCCACTCAAGAGGTCACAAACCTCCCCGGTTTTGCCCTGAACAGTGTGGCTCAGGCAGAGATGACAAGGACATTTAGGAAACACAGAAAACAAATTCGTTTAATTATCAGGGTGATCACTTCATAAGTTATATAAATGTTTAATCACTATGTTGTACACCTGAAACTAATATAATGTATATGAACTGTAATTGAAATAATAAATAAAATTTGCTCCAGTAATTCTACAAGAGGCATTTGGGACTATGAGAAAAGGAGTTACTTTTCTGCTTGAGTGATAAATGTTGCACTCAGCTATATACACACAGTGTTATAAATCAGACCAGCAGAGTTTGCAGAATCTTGTAGAATTGGTAAGTATCGTAACAGCAAATGTCTCCAACTCTGAAATGCCAATTGTTAATTATTATAGAAAAGGCCCTCAATAAACTACCCAAAGAGGGGAGAAACTCCCTCAAGGTAAAAGAGTTTGCCTCTTTGTGTCCTAAATCTCAGCTCCAGGGAGTAGAAGTTATACTTTGGAGTGATGGTCTTTTTATTCATTTCTCTCTTTCTGTTGTAGTCTCCTCACGAGGTGTGTCAGCAGGTGGACTCTTATTAAGGAAAAAGGAAAAACAAACCCAAGGGGAAAAAAAGTCTTGTAAGAAACTGCTCTATAAGAAAGATTAATTGACTCTAAATTGATTTTCACTCTTTATTGTTCAAAACAGTTACAAGAACAAACTCTTGCTAAAATTTCCAAGAATTAAGTGTATCTCTGGGGGAGAGGGACATAGTGTTTACCCCACAAAGGGAAGAAATTCTTTACTCATATCCCACTCCTTCTCCATTTTTAGGGCAACTATGTATGCTTAAACATATCCTCCTGCTGTGCTTTCCAGATGGTTTGTCTCTTCTTCACAAGGCAGACCTTCCTCTGCCCTTTGGAGGGTGGTCATCCGACTTGCTGGCCCAGAAAGTTCTCTTTTCTTTCTTTCTTTCTTTCTTTCTTTCTTTCTTTCTTTCTTTCTTTCTTTCTTTCTTTCTTTCTTTCTTTCTTTCTTTCTTTCTTTCTTTCTTTCTTTTTTTCTTTGCTTTTACTCTTTTCTTTTCTTTTGTCTAAAAGACTCTTCCCAAACTTACCCTCTGCTTTCAGAGAGAGAGAGAGAGAGTGGAAGGGAGAACACCACTGCATCCCATCCAGTGTTCCTGCTTCTTCCACAGGAAAACCATGATGGCTACTATATGGAAGGGTCTCTGCAACTAGGCAGGCAAGCGGAGCTGAAACCACCAACAAGCCTATGCACTTCTTCGGCCTTTAAAGAAGAGCTTCTCTGGGAATCCATCCCTCTTGCAACTCTCCAGTTTGGCAGGGACAGTGAGTGAGCTCTGCCTGAGACCTTAGAACAGGGGGTGAGAACTTACCATATCTTACAAAAAAAAATTAGTTTAATAAACCAAATGATTTAGTTTGCCTTGGAATGTCCTTTTGCAGATTCTTTGCTATTCACGGAATTGAGATGGAAGCGAGGGCAGGGTGGTGTGGAGCTGAGCTAAAGTTTTTTATGAAGACTAAATTTAGGATAAGAGGAGAGAAAGAGCCCTCCCGCTTCTCTCACCCTTAGTTAGAGCTGAACCTTCCCATTAGGATTTAGGAATCGCACAGCATTGAGTGAGGGACATCTACACTCTCCTCTCCATCTCCTTCAGAATGCAATCTCTTAATAATAACAAATAATCCCTGTCAAATGAATCTTTCCTGGATTGCCCTCTTCTGGGGGTCTCCGGCCCAGCTAAGAGGAAGGTGAAAGGGCCGGCTTTGGGGTGGATGAGGTGCTCTTTCTAGTCTCCAGGACTTGACCTGAAATCTTTCAGCCAGTCAGCTCAATAAAGTTTCCCCCCTCAGGAGCCAACGTCCCTCTAGCAGGAACCCCTGGCCTGGCAGCCTGCATCCTCGCTCAGCCTGCTCTCCCTGTGTGTGACTCTGGACATCTGCGGGTGTGGCTGGGGTCATTTCGCGCAGGCACCGCGGCTTTTGTCTGCATCTGGACGACTGGGTGTGCACCTCTGCATTCGAATAATTCTGTTCGGACACTTCTTTTTTCTCCCTTAAATTCCACTCTCAGTGTTCTAATTCTCCCGTGTGTGTTCCCGGACAGTGCATGTACGTTCCGTGTACAGTCAGGTGACAACTTAAGCCTGAGCTCGGACTCGTGTGACCTCCTGGGTCTGCATTCGGAGGAGGAGATGTGTAAGTGCAATCTCAGTGCGAAGCTAACAAGGTTTCCGGACCCCAAGGACCTCTAGGCCTCTCTTACACCTTCGTCTGCCCAACTACTTAGTCTTCCGGAAGGAGAGAGACCCTGAGAAGATCCTACGACTCGCGTCCTTCCAGAAGGGTCGAATCTGCCTCTGGGACCTCTCCTAGTGGGTTTTGGCCGGGCGGGACAAGTCCAAATGGGGGAGAGGGAAGTCGCGAAATCTCCTCCAGGCTCGCTATCTCACCCCACCCCTCCAAGCAGCGTGCGCCCCTGGGAGCCTGGGGAAGGTGCAGGACCTTACTAAGGAAGTCATGGCGTCTCTGGCCAAGTGATATGCGTGTTTGAGGGCGAAACTCTTCTCCTCGGATTCCCCAGAGCAGCGGAATTTGTAACTGGGAACTAACCTGGGCCCGCCCCCTCGGCCCCTCCTCCCGCCCCACCTCGGCGTGTTGAGCTCATCTGGCTGCTGGAGCGCGCATCCGGGCCACCCTTAAGCACCCTCGGGCCGCACTATCCATCCCTTAGAGCCCTTGGAGAGGCCTAGGGACCTGGAGCGGGAAGGAAGAATACCAAGAATGTTGGCCAAGATCATCCAAAAAGGGCCACCGTGTGTCCGTTCGCACGGAGCCGCCTAGCTGCCCTGTAGCCTCCGGGGCCCGCCCGAGCACCAACCTCCAGCGTGCGAGGGTGCGGGTGGGGTGTGCACGTGCTCGCGTGAGGCTGGAAAAGGTTCTCAGAAGGATTGTGCGGAGATTTGCGAGTTCCTGGAATCCTGTAGAAGTGTTTTCTCCCAGCGTGAGAGAGAAAGATGCGGACTTGCGGCTAACTTCAGGTCAGTTTGTTTGTAAAAGGCCATTGGCAGTCCGTCGGTGGGTGGGTCTGTCTCTACTGTGCATTCGCACTATGTGAGGCCACCTTTCCCCCACCCTCCATGCAGCCTCCCAGGACCCGACAAAGGGCCAAGGCCCTCGGTGGAGTGAGGCCCTTGATGTGCGCCCCGGTGTTCTGATCCTAAGCCCGAGCTGCCCAGGTGTCCACTCAGGGTCAAGCTGGAAAACCTACGTGGGAAAGGGGGACTCGAAGAGCTATCCTACACCTATGCAGGGTGAAGCCCCAACCTCTGAGCCTTGTACCTACAGTCCTGGCATCTCAAGGCCGATCCGCCGGGTATCCGGATTGGCAGCGGCGGAGGAGGGAGGGATGGTGGAGTTGAGTTGGTACAGGGTGGAGGTGGAGATGGAAAGAGGGAGGAAAAAGAAACAGGGCTGGATGGCCTCATGAGGGGTGGAGACAGAGTTGGGTCAGCCTCGGATAGCACCGGCTTTTGGCCGGCTTTGAAGAGGTGCGTGGGGCTGCGCTGTTACCACCCCCCACCGGAAAATAAAGCTAATGATGTAGTAATTTAGGGGGGGATGAGGGGCTGGGCGACTGTAGAGAAGGCGAATGGGGAATGCACGCCCCAAGAGCGAAAGCAACAGCTGTGGAGGCGCTGCCCCAGGCTCAGGCTTCCCAACAGGTTAGCTAGACGGGAATCCACGAGGCATTTCGCAGGAAAAGGGGGGTGGGGAAGAGACTGAGCGAGACGAGGAGAGAGCCTCACAGGAAAACAGAGGGAGGGAGGGAAAGAAAGATAGCGAGAGCGCGCGCCGCGCGGTTTAAAAGGAGACACTTACACTTCCTAATGAATATTTATCTGCCGCTGCTTCCAGCTCCTGGCTTCCCTTACCTTTCTGCAGGTAAGATCCTCCCCGCGCCCCAACCCTAAGGGCCCTCCCAGCTGCCCCATTTTTTCTCTGGGCATTGGTGGCGGGGTGGAAGGGCTCTAGGCAGCCGGGGGAGGAGAAACGGAGCAGGAGGGCGGCTCCGCTCCCGCTCGGTTTGGGCGCGGGGGCTTGCGACCCCGCACTGCCTAAGACCGCGTGCGTGGGCTACCTGTGTGGGGTGGATGTGAGTGCGTGTGTGTGAGTGCGTGTGTGTGTGTGTGTGTGTGTGTGTGTGTGTGTGTGTGTGTGAGAGAGAGAGAGAGAGAGAGAGAGAGAGAGAGAGAGAGAGAGAGAGAGCGCCCGCGAGCAAGCGCGCCTATTTCTCGCGCGCTCTGAGAACGTTTTCCGACTTTTCACTCGGATGCCTGGGATTTCTTGCCTTTATCTTTCTTTGCTTATCGCTCCTTCCTCCTCTCGCCCCCTCCACCTCCCCAGCCCTATCCCCAGCCCCGGTTGCTGCGACGCTGTTCTGCGGGCTATTGTACAGCTGATACCAGCTCCGGAAAGCTGGATCCCGGGTCTCTTATAAAAGAGGGTGTATGTTGGGTTTCTGTGACAAACTCCCACAAAAGACAGCCTGGCCACAGGGTTCCCGCTCCCTGCCAGCGACGTTCCCCCTCCCCCCACACACCTTGGCATGCTAGTGCCCACAACCGAGCTAAGGGCGATCGGAACCCAGGGATACTGGGTGGAGATTCGCGGCGACCACGGGCCAGCAGTCCTGCGCGGAAGCTAGGAACCCGAGGACACCCAGGAAGAGGGCATCGCTCACCCGCACCACCCCCCCGCCCGAACTTCCTCCTCCCGCCTTCGCGCACGGGAGGAGCACAGGGAATTCGGGGTGGCCAGGGGGAAAACTGGGAGGGGAAAGAGAAAGGGGCCGGGGAGGGGCTGACGATATAACCAGAATTCTTAAATGGACTTACCCGGCCACCTGTTGAGACTCCATTTGGGGGTCGGCCGGCTCTGGAGCTGCGCGAGGTGGACACACAATACCAAAAGTCGAAGTTGGAGAAAGAAAATTCTTTCTCTGGCCATGCCCAGCGTGATCGATCAAGCTCGCAGCTCTGCATTGGGCTCAGGCGGCTGTAGAGCCAAAAGCAACTTTGCCAGGTCCCTGGTCACTCCAACGCCTGCCTCAACTCACGCCTCCTCGGCTCGGAGGCCGGGGGCTGCGAGTTCGCAGACTCGGCGCTCAGGGCCCAGAACAGGCAGTTCAGCTTAAGCTGGGGCAGGCTTTCTAAGCTCTGCTCAGAAGTCAAGAGCAGCAGTGCTGCCGCCTCCGTGCGGCCTTTCAAGAAGCGGTCGCTCCTTATTCTTGTGCTTCGGCCTCTCTGGTCGCCCCCGGACAAAGCCCCCAGAGCCCGGCCGCTCCCTTCCTTCTAAATCCCCTTCGGGTCAATGCGCTACCAGCACCAGGCCGCGCGCTTCTCCTGCCAGCCGTGTGGCTCTTAAAGAGCCGCACCCCCCACCCCCCGCCCTGCGCGCTCCCCCGACCCCCGCCTCCCGCCCTTCTCCTCTGGATCTAGCCCCCCACGCCGAAGCCCCGACCGCTGCCCGCGGACTGCTAGCCCCCTCCCCTTGCCTCCTCCCCTGAGCAGTTGGTAGGCCTGGCCTTGGGGCCACAGAGCTGAGTTTTACCCTCCTCCTCAGGCCCCCTTTCTCTCCAGCATCTTCCACTCTTCTCTTGTCCGCTTTTACCTTTGCCCTTTACGTGAAGTAAGGCCCAACACAGAAATGCTCCCTAAAAACCATATGTTTGGGCTTGAATTAGGGGGTCTGTGGAATGGTAAACGGGGCGGGGCATGCCAGTTTTGCTGGGGGAAAAGAAAAAGGGGAGCAGACCAGATGAATTTAGAAGACACTGCTATTACAGGGGCCTACCAGGCCTATTTGCAGAGGGTGAGGGCTGGTTAGGTGTCATTCATTTCTAGAGGTCGCTACTCTGGAATGGTGTCCTAAGGTTACTGACCTGGGCAGCTTGCTGTGTGTCTGAGAGATTGTGGCATGAGTGTCACCTACCTCCAGAAGGCCCAGAGTGTGACTCTGAGAGCAGCCTGCTTCCCAAGCCCAGTATATTAATCCCCCCAAAAGTAACTCTTAAAAGCCCAAGAACTGGGTGAGCAAGGAGGGATCTTAGTGACAATTGTCCAGAGAGGAAAAGAAGCCTACTCTTTCAGAGGTCTGAAGTACGACTTCTATTAAGGTTCCTTATATTTGCTGGCCAACCATGTCATCTGCCCCCACTGATTAAAGGGGAAATAGATGGTGGCTTTGGTCCCCCTTCCTTTCAGAAAGAGTCCTCTCTTCCTCTCTCTCAAGCCTGTTTTAATCCTAGTCTCTTTAGCAGTCAGTTGGTTCTGTAGTGTTTTCTTCAGGCCTCCAGAAGACCGGAAGCATGATTAAAGAGAGATCAGAGAGGGCATGACTTTCATGGTGGGGGGGGGGTAGGCAGGGTAAGCTTCAGTACCTTGCCTTCCCTAGTGCCAACTGTCATAACATTTGACTGTGTTTAGGTCTGTGGTTGGTAGGGACAATGATGATTTGAGAGATTGAACGTGTCTACTTTTTCTCAAAACCAAGCCCTAACACCAGCTCTGACTATTATATGGGGCTACCTGCAAAGAAGTAGTTAGCCTCCTGGGCAGTAGAGACCAAAGGAACTTGGTGAGGAAGAAGGGTGGAAAGCCGACCCTCCCCTGGGCCACCCCAATATTAGTCCAGATGTATTGTCAAGGAACTGGGGTGACTAATTGATTTGAAATTGGCCCTCTTGGGAGAAGTTGGCAGTGCACTCCCCGGACTACAATCCGAGTTCGGAAAATCCACCCCCCAACCTGTATGGATCCGTCCTCCTTGTCTCCCACCTCTCTCTTGGGGCTGGACAGGGTTTGTGCCCTCTGTCCTGGGCCTGGTAGTGGGGAGTGAGGGTTGCCCAAGACAGAGCTCAACTTGTCTTGTTTGAGGATGTGGGGGGCGGAGGCGCCTACAGCGGGCGGTGGGGCTCATTAGGCAGAGCGGGGTGCCGAGAGGTGCGCGCCGCCAGCCCCGGAGGCCGCTTTTGAGCCGTCGGGGCGGCTTCATTAAGCGGCGCTAACAAGGCATACAAATGCCGGGCCCAGCAGCTTTCTTGCAGTGGCGGTGCCTTAGCAGGGCGCCGGGCTAATGAGGGTCACTCAAAGGGGCTGATCAAATATTCAAATTTCCCCGCACGCCGGGAACTTTTATGTAGGGAGAAAGTTGAGGCAACTGAGCTGTGTTTACTGTGTCGGGCGACAATTGCTTGGAGCCCGGGTCCCCGGAGGCTAAGGCGAGGGCGGGGGCGCGGGGAGGGAGCAGTTGTTGTTGTTGTTGTTGTTTTTCATTCAAAGGAAAGTAATCGGGGTCCTTGAAGGGCTTCGCGGCCTCCCCGACTGCTTGCTGCGCTCCTCTGCGCCCTCCTCGGCCGCCGGCGCCAAGCGCCTCAGTTTGCAGCTTGCGGGGAGGCCCCAGACCGCTGGCCACTGGTTCGGCCCCCGCCTCCCGTCTTCCTGAGGGCCGGAAGAGGCGTTTCCCCTCAGGACAAACCGGCCTTAGGGAGTTGAGCAGGCCGAGTAGGTGCAGCTGCACCAGCCCTCGGGTGCTCCTCTCTTAGAGGCTCGCGGACCCTTTGGCTTTCCTGGTAACTCGAAACAAGGAGTGGAGGGTCTCTCAAGCACCTCTCCTGGTGGAGTTGTGAATGCTGGGGTTGGGGCTGACATTTGTAAATAAATGCCCAGTAGGTCCTGGTAGAGAAAGACACTCTCCGGCCCCAAAGCCCTTTCTCCTAGCACCACCTGTACACTGTCCTTCAGGTCGCCTGGGCCAGAATCGAGCAGGGATGATGGTGACAATTTTGTGACCTCGGCCTGCATAGGCGCAAAGTCCCACATCTCCGAATCGGAGCAACCAGAGGCCAAGGGAGACCTAGAAGCCCCCTGGGCTGACCTATTTATTCCAATTTTTCCTCTCTGAGAGATTCAGGGTGCAGACGGCCCCCAGGTTCATCTCCCGGCCCTCACGCCGGCCAACCCCTTGGGTCTCCAGAGCAACGGAGAAAGCGGCCTGGGCCCGGGACACTGAGATCCTTATGTTTCTAAACCCTCCCCAATGACCAGCGCCTAGGAATTTAGGAGAGGATGCCCTGGTGCTTCGCAGTCGCCCCCACCCTCGCCCCGCCTCCGCACACGGGTCAGCACTCCTAGACCGAGACCCTGCCGAGTCTGCGCTCCCCGCTCTGCCGGGAGCCAGTCCAGCCATCCGCGCGGAGGACCGGCCGCCCCGCCTCCCTCCACAGCTCTCAGGACTTTCAACTCACTGGCTCCGGACGGCGGGCGTAGTGCTTTGGACCAGAGCGGAGAGGCGCTGGCGGCAGCGGGACCGCGAGGTGGGCTCGGTGGGTTCAGCGGGCGGCGCGGAGCTGGGCTCTGCGGGGAGGCTGACAGCCTGTGCTGCTCGCCCGCTCCGCCGCGCCAGGCCCTGTCCCGGCTCAGAAAGCTGCGCGCCTTGCCGCCGTCCTCCAGCCGGCTTTGCACTCCCTAGCCTCGGCCACCACCGGAGCAGACCGGGTGCAGCGGGTCGGCTGGCGCCCCGGCCGAGGTTGGGGCAAGGGTATTGCCGAGCTGAGTCTCAGCCCCACTTGCCTCAAAGGCGATGATTTTCGATTTCAGCGCTTTCGGCAGAGCCGGTGGCACCTGCCCAGCCTCCATCCGAGGGGTGGGCAGCGCAGCGGCGGGGAGAGGCCCTGTCGCCCCCACCCGGAGGCGGAGGTTGCGGGGACGGGGAGGGGACTAGCAGGGATCACCCGCCCGCCCGGCGCCCGGGTCCTCGGCTCCAGGGGATGCAGTTTCGGGGTCACGAGCTGCTTTCAAAAAGTTGAACACAATATTCGGAAACCCACCCGTAGGAATTCTCCCCCCACACGCGGCACAATACCCACTCCCCTCCCCTTTTTCATTCCTTCCTTCCCTGCTTCCTCCTCCTGCCCCTTCCCCCTCCCACTTCTCAGTTTATAATCCTTTCCCTACCAGAGAAAGGGATCGGGAAGAAAAGATGAAGTGTCTGTTTTTGTGTCCCAACCTTAGGGTTCTTTCTGGGCCCGCAGTGAACGACTGTCAGAGCTTCTCAGCTGAGCCGAAAATGACCTACGGAGATTTATATGGATGGGAGAGATCATCCCAAGTGGGGCTTCGCGGGTCTCCCCTTTGGGCGAATATTTTCCTGCCTCAGTCAGCGAGTTTAAGACCAGCGACCCTCGGCTACCTTGGGCTGAGTAGGCGGGTTATCTGTCCTCTCGCCCAGCCCAGAGTTTCCCCGCAGCTACGGAGCCTCCTACTCAGCTCGAGCTTGTCTGCCCAGGAGGCCTGGCGCTGCTGGAGTCAAGGCCTAAGAAGGGCCGGAGCTCGGGGGTTAGGTCTCAGACACTCGCAGCCCCAGTCACGTTAGGTCTCCCATTTAAATTCTCTCTCATTCTTTCTCTCCTCTCTCATTGAGATCTCCAAAGTGGTGTGGACGCGGCGTCTCGCCCTCAGATCTGCATCGGAATGTAGAAAAGATCTTTTTTTAAAAAAAAGTTTTGAATTCCTCAATGATTTTTCTTCTGGAAAGGCAGCTTAGGATAATTATTTCAGCTTTATTGAGGGCAGATTAGTTGAAGTCTGGACGCTGCGTTTCAATACACGTTGTACACGGGCCGACAATGTGGGCATTGTTGGCTACTGTGTGTGAACTCATTCAAAATATACACTTTTTAACACCAAACCGAGTCCTGTCTAAATATACACAGTGCTCAGGGGAAAGACGTCTCTGACCCCGACAAATCTGCGTAAATCACACTTGCATAGTTACAGAAGCCTCACAAAGGGAGGCCCGGCTCAAGATGCTGATTACATCTTCTTAAAAGCGACATACCTTAGAATAAATACTCATGCTGGGCCTGGGGGCTGCAGTGGCCAGAGGGAGGGAGGGTCCTCTCCATTCTGTGGGTCTTTGGAGGTCTGTTTTGGGCTTGTGATGTTACTTTTCTTCGAGAAATTTGACAGTTTTCTTATTTTTTCTTTACAGCATGAGCAAACAAGTAATTTTCAGGCCTATCCACTTCTTTGGGGGCAGCCTCCAACATCTGAGTGCCCTTCTGGTGCGTGTAGGCAGGCCCAGTGCTTCTTGGGTGGGTTATCAAGTATTGAGGGGGGTGGTTCAGAGAGCTCATGGACTTGGCTGCTCTGAAACCTCCTCCATAGCTCTTAGGGGAAACAGCTAAAGTCTGGGGCCAAACAAAGAGGTAGGTTGCTTTTTAAGATGGAAAGAAGTGTCCTGTTATTTCTACTGCTGTTTTAAAATGCAGGGCAATATGGGAAATCAGGGCTTATTGACTGGGGGCATATAGAGAGAAGCTGGATCC